>CM038681.1:396556516-396864463 GCA_021605205.1 Aegilops longissima | reverse complement strand
TATTTATAATTAATAAAAGTTTTAAATTTATTTTCTTAATAGAAATTGGATTAGGCCTAAATTGAGTTTTATAATAGCTAATTAATTAATTCTTTTTGCTCCTAGTTGCTTAGTTAATCCTTTTCTGTTAAGTTAACCTAAAACCATGATTAGGTCATATTGAGGAATTTTTGTTAAATAAAAACTATTTTGCTATTGTTTGGAATAGGGAAAACTTTGAATTTGATTTTCTTTGAGTTTTCCTTTTGTTTTGGTTTTGATTGTTTGGTTGTGTTATGTTATCTTTGTTATCTTGTGTGATCCTCTTGCTTTGTGCTTATTATGTTATTGTTTGTCTCGTAGAGTTCCTTGAGTGCTAAGCTTGCTACTACGACTCTTTAGCTTACGAGGATCATCAAAAGGCAAGTTTTGATCATGTTATTTTTATACCTATGTTTTGTGCATTAGTAGTTGTCACCACCCCACCTTTGCATGCAGTAGTGATAATCTTGAAGTCATTAAACTTGAGTAGCATCATGTGGTAGGATGAACCAACCCCCCCCTTATTACCATGACCCCGGGACGTAGTAGTTATTTTGCTATGCTCGTAGACGGGATTTGTGGTGAGTGAAATCCATAAGCAAGATGTGAGAGTCAATGATGATGACAACCCATGGACTACAATGATCAAGATGGACTTCGGAAAATCACTACTGGGTGGAGGATTTGTTGACGGGCACCTGAGCACCCAGTGGTGGCGGGATGCATGGAGAAGCGCCATGACATCTTGCGGAAAGCTTCACCCAGCCACGAAGAGAAGGATGGATGCCCCATGACCGAAGCTTACTCTGCAGCCGCAAGCCATTATGGGCTCGCTGGGTTGACCTTGTAGTGAAGTCTGGCTGGACGGTACTACGAGAAGTAGACGAACGGTAGGGTTGGATGGGTACCGGCAAGGGCCGTAAGAACTCTTTGAAGACCCTGTTTATCTGGTCCCGCCTTCAAACACCATGAAGTGCTAAGACTTTAAAAGGAGGGAATGATTCTTATGGGAAAGTGCGCAAACCTCTGCAGAGTGTTATAACCTAATCGATTAGCCGTGTCCCTGTTACGGACATTTGAGCATCCGACCTTGGAAGTATTCGGATATCTCAACACTTAACTCTAATGAATTAATTTGATGGGTTTATGACTTAATAATAATTTGGGAACGAGATATTGGTTGGCGGAACCATCTCAATAACTACCAACAATTTGTAGTAATTTGCAAATAAGTCCATCAGTAGTAGGATAAATTGGCTTTACGCAAAATTATGAAACTTAGAGCTCCACAACCAAATATGCATATAGAGTTAGTAACTTTATTATTGTTGTTCATAAACTTGCCACTTATTCCAAAAGCTGACCTACATGGCTGCAACGTATTATGTTGCGTAGATATATTCCGATCAGAGGAGGCTACGCCCGCGCTTGGCGATTGCCCTTTGGAGTCGGATGGACTCGCTTACCTTCGACGCCTCGCAGCATTTTAGTTTATTTCTCATGAGTTGGCCTTGAGCCGAATTTATTCCCTTGTAATAAAGACTCTATATGAGAATCGATTAATGATATTCAGGTGTGATTGAACTTTGATTACTTTATCGATGTAATCGTGAGTACCAAAGATGATCTTGGGATGGCATGCATACGTAGATTTGACCGATTTTGGGTCAGTCGCTACAGAGATGGTATCGAGCACACGACCCGTAGGATCGTAACCCCTAGGATCGGAAAGCCATAAGCAGAGACCATTTACTTTGAACCCTTTTCATTCTATACTTCTTCTCCGATCTATTCGACTCTTCTCTCCTTTGCAACATTCTAGATGGCCACGAGTTCACCCCAGCTTTGCTCCTGAGTTCTCGCCACCCGATGAGACGATGCCCTTCGAAGGAAGCTGGTCCAGATGGTGAAGCTGCTGAAGATTGCTCGCCCTCGATCACCGGAAACCCACTAATGCACTTCCGACGGACACCCGCTACAGGATTGAGGTGCATATCCTGTGGAGGACCTTTGGAGGACGACGGAGCCTATCAACTTTGAGTTCACCGAGTTCAACTGGATCATCTAAGGGACGTGGCGATCTACCGAGCCCTTGGACATCTCCGAGAGGAGTACAGGACGAGCTCGATCACTCGACCTCGCCATGGTTTCTCGAGGGCAAGGAATGGAGATATCATCCGCACTATCGAGGACGATTCCACTCTCTCGACATTCAGATCCGGAGTGTCTTCTCAGACACGGAGATTCAGTGCTCGCCAGAACTCAAGACACACCGGAAGCTTTTGTTCCGCGAATCGAACTGGAGGAGAAGGCTCAGCAGACTTCCTTGGCCATGAGGAAGAAATCACCGACTTCATGGAGATTGTCGACGACCTGAAGATGAAGCTTGCCGCGATTGAGGAAAAGATGGACTTGGGTGAAGACCTTTACCCGAGTGGAGATGAAGCACCCCTCGTGAGCAATGATCAGGATTTTGAGGGGAGTACCACCGAAGGAAACCCCAAGAGGAGGCGCCACTGATGGAGACTTTTAGTCGACCACCATGTTATCTTTTATTTTCTTTTTCGTCGATCAGTTAGGCCGATGTTTTCCTTTCGATTAGTCATGAGCTTTTGTAATCGAGTTTGAACCATGATTGAGTGGAATGAATAAATGATTGGTGTGTTATGATTGTGCATTCATATGGGTAGTGTTATTTCTCATAGACCCTTGTTCTATTCTAAATTTCTCATCCACTCCAAAACACCAGATGCCTCCGAGACGCGACATCGGATTTCCCGAGCTCACCCACTGCTCCAGCAGCAGAATGCACCGATGCAGCTCCCGATTCGAATCGAACAACCCGCCAACAATCCACCGCCACCACCACCACCCACTGTGGACAACTTGACTCGCTCGAGGTTGAATCCGCCAGTGTTCTCTAGTAGCACCGAGCCGATTGTGGTCGACGATCGCTCCGCAAGATTGGAAGAGAGCTAGTCACCGTTGGATGCACCGATGTCGAGAAGGTGCGCTTTCACAGCATCAACCGGATGGACCTGCAGCTTCTTGGTGGGAGAATTACACCGCCACTTTTCCTTTGGGTGGCATCACTTGGGATCAATTCCAGCAGGCTTCAGACCGCTCATGTCTCATCTGGAGCCATGAGTCCAAGAAGCGTGAGTTCAAACTTGCGCTAGGGAATCGCATCGTGGCACAAGACGTGGAGGAATTCTAGCAAGCTTGCCCGCTATGCCCTCGATGATGTGGCCACCGATGCCGCCAAGGTGAGAAGTTCCTGGAGGGACTCAATGATGAATTGAGCATGCAGCTTATCGTGGCTACTTTCAACAACTACCAGAGCTGGTAGACAAGGCCACCATCCCGAAGGCAAACAGCAGCAGATAGAGAGCCGCAAGAGGAAGTACAGCCGGGGAAGCACAATTCAGAGCTCAGCAGAAGCCCCGCTATGCACAGCACTCAGAGGGCACATCCATCACAACCATGGAGGTCATAACCATGGTGGAAATGGAAACAACCGCAGCCAGACAACAAGTCGCCATGGCAATGGCAATGGCAATGGTAATGGCAATCAGCACTGTTCTGCCCCGGCTCAAGGATCTGAGCCACATCACCGCTTCAAGTGCCGAAGACAGGCACTACGCCACCGACGCCCGGAGGCTAAGCAGGAACGGAATGGCAATGGAGGCTCAAATAAGAAGCCCAATCCTTTCCTCGTGCTCAAGTGAATCACATCGACGGAGAACGCCTATGATCAGCCGTATAATCGTGGTTGGTAAGTTTTATTGAATTCACGCTCAGTTTTGGTTCTGCTTTGATTCGTGCAACGATTCATTCATATCAAGGGTAGTTGTGGATAAGTACGGATTACGACTAGAACCCTTAGAAGCCCCTCCGCCGGGCCCGCAGAGGAGAAATGATGGCAGTTTAAGCTGCCCGCAAACCTCAACATTGGGAACCACAAATTTCCGAGAACTCATAGTGTTGGAAACTCAGACCTTGGATGTAATCCTAGGCATGGATTGGTTGTCAAAGTATGAAGGGAACATTGATCGTGCAAGAAGTCTATTCTGCTCACCACCCCGAGCGTAAGAGGATCAAGTATGTAGCCAGCACAACAGATAAAGAATCAGTGCATTCCTCACGGAGTTGTTCAGAGGAAGTACCAGAGTGCAAGAATTTCCGATGTGTTCCGGAGGAATTACCAGAATGCCACCGACAGAGACATTGAGTTTCGATCGAGTTATTGCCCTAAGACAGCCCCAATATCCAAGAGACCTTATCGGATGCCACCAATGAGTTGAAAGAGATCAAGGAACAAATAAATGAGTTATTGGAGAAAGGATATATTCGCCCAAGCTCATCACCTTGGGGAGCCCCAGCTTTTTGGTAGAGAAGAAGGATGGAAGCTTGAGGATGGTTGTGGATTATCGTGCATTGAACGAAGTAACCATCAAGAACAAGTACCTCTCGCCCATGATCAATGACTTGTTTGATCAGCTTGTTGGAGCCAAGGTATTCTCTAAGATCGATCTTCGATCGTGGTATCACCAATTGAAAATTCGTGAGAAGGATATACCCAAAACAGCATTCACCACTGTGTATGGTTTATACGAGTATACCGTCATGTCATTTGATTGACTAATGCTCCCGTGATACTTCATGAATTTGATGAACAAGGTGTTCATGGAGTATTTGGACAAGTTTGTCGTGGTGTTCATCGATGACATATTGATATTCTCCAAGAGCGAGGAAGAGCATAAGGAACATTTATGCCTAGTTCGAGAAACTTCGAGAACATCACCGTATGCCAAATTCAGCAAATGTGAATTTTGGTTGAAGGAAGTTGATTCCTCTGACATGTTATTTCAGGAGAAGGAATAGCAGCTTGATCCCGCCAAGGTTGAATCACCACCGATTGGCAGCCACCCACCTCACCAAGGAGATCCGCAGCTTTTCTGGACTTGCAGGATACTATCGGAGGTTCATTGAGAACTTCTCGAAGATTGCCAAGCCCATGACCGAGCTGTTGAAGAAGGAAGCCAAGTATGTTTGGACCGAGGAATGTGAGGCCAGCCACAGAATTGAAGAAACGGTTGGTCACAGCTCAAAGATTGATATTGCCGACATACATAAGGAATACCAGGTCTATTAGACGCTTCGCCAAGGACTCGGAGGAGTATTGATGCAGGAAGGCAAGGTTGTAGCGATGCCTCCGCATAGCTACGGCCTCATGAGATGAATTATGCCACGCATGATTTGGAGTTAGCAATGAGTGCATGCACTCAAGACTTGGAGACATTTCTCATTGGAAATCGTTGTGATGTCTATACGGATCACAAGAGTTTGAAATATATCTTCACGCAGAAGGAATTGAACCTCAGGCAGAGGAGATGGCTAGAGTTGATAAAGGACTATGACATGAGGCTGCACTATCACCCCGGTAAAGCCAATGTTGTAGCAGATGCATTGAGCCGTAAGAGTTATGTGAACACTCTTACCGCAGGAGGATTACCCTGTGAGTTGGTCGATGACCTCAGAGATCTCCGATCGGAGATAGTTCCAAAGGATTTGTCGCAACTCGAAGTTCAGTCTACCTTGACCGAAAGGATCCGTGAAGCCGTAAGTCGGACAAGGAAATCGAGGAGATTAAGCAAAAGATGGAGGATGGAAAAGCTAAAGGATTCCGGAAGGATGAACATGGAACTATATGGTTTGAGGATCGATATATGTGCCCAATGATCCCGAGCTCGTGAAGCTAATTCTACAGGAGGCACATGATTCCTCAGACTAATTCACCCCGCAACACCAAGATGTACCGGATTTGAAGCAAAGTTTCGTGGACAGGAATGAAGAAGGACATTGCCGAGCACGTAGTCAGATGCGATGTTTGCCAACGTGAAGGCGTAACATCGAAGCCAGCAGGTTACTTCAACCTTTGCCGATTCCCGATTGGAAATGGGAGAAACTTGGTATGGATTTCATCACAGATTACCCAGACCCGCTCAAAGTTATGATTCTATCCGGGTAGTAGTTGATCGCTTGACTAAGGTAGCTCACTTCATTCCCGTGAAGACTACCTATACCAGGCCAAGTTGGCCAAGATATACATGACCAGGATCGATGTCCGCATGGAGTTCCGAGGAAAATCGTGTCGATAGAGGAACGCAGTTTACCTCAAAGTTTTGGAAGCAATTACATGAAACTTTGGGTACGAGGCTGGAATTCAAGATGCCTTTCATCCGCAGATGATGGACGCACCGAGAGAGTCAATCAGATTCTCGGAGGACATGTTGAGAGCTTGTGTGCTAGACTATGGGTCTAGCTGGATGATAATTTGCCGACGCAGAGTTCTCGACAACAACAGCTTATCAATCCAGTTTGAAGATGGCCCTTCAAGCTCTATACGGAAGGAGGTGTAGAACACCATTGTCAGGATAGTGTTGAGATCGATCACTTTTCGGTTCCGACCTTATCAAGGATTCCAAGAGAAAGTCAAGCTAATTCGAGACCGCTTAAGATAGCACACCACGATGTAAGAGTTATGCCGACAGAAGCGCAAGGAGGTGACTTACTAAGTGGGAGACCGAGCATACCTTCGTGTGTCTCACTTCGTGGAATCAAGAGGTTTGGAGTCAAGGGAAAGTTAGCACCCGATTCATTGGCCCCTACAAAATCCTCGAACGACGTGGAGAAGTTGCATACAAGTTGGAATTGCCGGAAGGATTGTCCGAGTTCATGATGTCTTTCACGCTTCTCGCTTAAAGAAGTGCCATGCGACATGGCCGATGTTCCGTTGAGAGACACAAGGCCCTAGAGGCCATACAGCTTGACAAAGGATTTGACTTACAAGGAGACACCCGTCAAAATTCTCGAGACTGCAAGCCGAGTTACCCGCAAGAAAGTCATCAAGTTTTGCAAGGTGCTGTGGAGTCACCACACCGAGGAAGAAGCCACCGGGAACGCCAAGAAGATCTTCGCGAGACCATCCGCACTCTATTTGTTAGCCAACCCGAATCTCGAGGGCTAGATTCATCTTAAGGTGGTAGGTTTGTAACATCCCAAATTTTCCTATTTGGAATGTTTTACAATTATAGCTAAGCATCCTATGCATCCTGCTTTGAATTTGGATTCCATTTGAAGCTTCAGAGTTTTGAATTTGAAATTTGAATTCCAAACTTTGGCATGTGGGAAACAATTCCAAAACCAAGCCCGATAAATACTTGATCAAAAGTATGAGAGGAGCAAACATGACACTCCAAAATATCAGAGGAAACAATGCCAAAAGAATTGGATTCAAATCTGAAATTTTATTTGAATTTGAAAAAATGGTTTTCATAAAGTTTGATTTTGGCTTTGGAAAAATGTTCAAATGAAAGGGAATATTCCCCGATCATTTTGGTATATATATACCCTATATAAAATATTTATAGTTTAGGTTTTATTTTGGTTTTGTTTTTATTAAAAAAAAAAAGAAAATCTTTCAAGCGCCAAACAGCCACCCAGCCCAGCCAGCCACCTAACCCTCGCCACCACAAGACTGGGCCCACCACCGCCCACTAGGCCACTGTGCCGCCAACCGACACTCCCTTCGCCGAATCCCTTAGGATCCGGTCGACCGCACGAAACCCCCTCTCTCACTCGCCCGTGGCCCCCACCTCTGTCTTCCTCGCCCAAACGGACTCGCTGAGATCCACCGGATCCCGGGATCCGGATCCCGACAGCCCTCGATGCCCTTCCGCCGCCCACCCCTGGCTATATAAGCCAGAGGCCCCGCACCCCATTCCCCCTTAGCCACGCCGAGCCCTCTCCTCTCTCCCGGCTCGCCGAGCCCGAGCTCAACCCCCGCCAAAACCTCGCCCGCCTGGTGCCCCGAACCTCACCAACCCCACCAACCCTTCCCGAGCTTCCCTGCCTCCCGACGCCTCCCGGCTCGCTGACGCCTGAAGCCCTGAGCACTCCCGCCCGCCGTCGCTGAGTCCGTGAGTCCCCGCTTTCTCCACCGTCCGATCCCAATCGGGTGGTTAGGATTAGAACCTCAAGGGGTACGTTTTATTAGAAACCGGCCGCCCAAAAGTGTTTATTTTAGTTAGGTTTTATTTTAGTTAGGCCGGTTCTGTTAGTTAAACCCTAGGCCCATTTAGACTATCCGACGACTGTATGTAGTTTAGGCCCATTAGGCATTTTTCTTTTATTTAGATTTTCTGTTTTAGCTTAATAGTTCCAATTTTCAAAAATGTGTATCTTTTGCTCTGTTTAATATTTTGAGTGATTCTTTTTTGTTGGATTGCAAATTTTATGTAGTTTCTGAAAACATATATTTAGCTATGTTAAAATAATTAAAAATGCTTTAATATTGTTTTAGTCAGAATAGCAAATCTGCTATAGTTTTAGTTAGAAAAATTATTTTGCATGATTCTTTTTGCAATCACTTTATTTTGATATTGCCAAACCCTAGAAATTAACTTTGGTATTTTAGGATTAATAAAAAATTAATTCTAGGCAGAATCCTATTAATCCTAATTAATTGATTAGTTCCTGTTTTCCTAATTAATAAATTAGTAAATTAATTTATTTTTAACTTGTGATTAGTTATTCTAGGTTAGTTTCTGTCATTCCATTAGATGAACTTTTATTTATAATTAATAAAAGTTTTAAATTTATTTTCTTAATAGAAATTGGATTAGGCCTAAATTGAGTTTTATAATAGCTAATTAATTAATTCTTTTTGCTCCTAGTTGCTTAGTTAATCCTTTTCTGTTAAGTTAACCTAAAACCATGATTAGGTCATATTGAGGAATTTTTGTTAAATAAAAACTATTTTGCTACTGTTTGGAATAGGGAAAAACTTTGAATTTGATTTTCTTTGAGTTTTCCTTTTGTTTTGGTTTTGATTGTTTGGTTGTGTTATGTTATCTTTGTTATCTTGTGTGATCCTCTTGCTTTGTGCTTATTATGTTATTGTTTGTCTCGGTAGAGTTCCTGAGTGCTAAGCTTGCTACTACTTACTTTTTAGCTTACGAGGATCATCAAGAAGGCAAGTTTTGATCATGTTATTTTTATACCTATGTTTTTGTGCATTAGTAGTTGTCACCACCCCACCTTTGCATGCAGAGTGATAATCTTGAAGTCATTAAACTTGAGTAGCATCATGTGGTAGGATGAACCAACCCCCCCCTTGTTACCATGACCCCGGGACGTAGTAGTTATTTTGCTATGCTCGTAGACGGGATTTGTGGTGAGTGAAATCCATAAGCAAGATGTGAGAGTCAATGATGATGACAACCCATGGACTACAATGATCAAGATGGACTTCGGAAAATCACTACTGGGTGGAGGACGGTTGACGGGCACCCTGGAGCACCCAGTGGTGGCCGGGATGCATGGAGAAGCGCCATGACATCTTGCGGAAAGCTTCACCCAGCCACGAAGAGAAGGATGGATGCCCCATGACCGAAGCTTACTGCAGCCGCAAGCCATTATGGGCTCTCGCTGGGTTGACCCTTGTAGTGAAGTCTGGCTGGACGGTACTACGAGAAGTAGACGAACGGTAGGGTTGGATGGGTACCGCAAAGGCCGTAAGAACTCTTTGAAGACCTCGTTTATCTGTCCGCCTTCAAACACCATGAAGTGCTAAGACTTTAAAGGAGGGAATGATTCTTGCGGGAAAGTCGCAAACCTCTCGCAGAGTGTTATAACCTAATCGATTAGCCGTGTCCCCTGCTACACGGACATTTGAGCATCTGGACCTCGGAAGTATTCGGATATCTCAACACTTAACTCTAATGAATTAATTTGATGGGTTTATGACTTAATAATAATTTGGGAACGAGATATTGGTTGGCGGAACCATCTCAATAACTACCAACAATTTGTAGTAATTTGCAAATAAGTCCATCAGAGTAGGATAAATTGGCTTTACGCAAAATTATGAAACTTAGAGCTCCACACCAAATATGCATATAGAGTTAGTAACTTTATTATTGTTGTCTTCATAAACTTGCCAGCTTATTCCAAAAGCTGATTTACATGGCTGCAACGTATTATGTTGCGTAGATATATTCCGATCGAGTGAGGCTACGCCCGCCTTGGCGATTGCCCTTTGAGTCGGATGGACTCGCTACCTTCGACGCTCCGCAGCATTTTAGTTTATTTCTCATGAGTTGGCCTTGAGCCTAATTTATTCCCTTGTAATAAAGACTCTATATGAGAATCGATTAATGATATTCAGTGTGATTGAACTTTGATTACTTTATCGATGTAATCGTGAGTACCAAAGATGATCTTGGGATGGTATGCATACGTAGATTTGACCGATTTTGGGTCAGTCGCTACAAAGGCATATGCATATGATTAGTTGAATAATAATGATCTAATTTAGTCTTTGAATTATGAACGATAGGAAATGTCATCATCGGACGACTAAAGTCTCCGGTGCGATCGGTGCCACGACGATCGAGGTGAGTGCGACAGCCTCACCGGACGATGGTCGGCGCTTCCGCATTAAGCTCGAGGAGACTTTCGAAGTTGAAACGGTAATTTTCATCTTTACAATTCGAGTATAGTTTTTTTTCATAATTACATGACTTCAACTATTTCAACGTGTAATTTTCATCTTCTACAATTCGAGTATAGTTGATCCCATGCCATGCAAGACGCTATGTCTTGGAGAGGATGGATTTTGAAGACCATGAAAATTTTGAAACGAAGAAAATTCACCTAAGGACCCATCATGATGTGGATTTTGAAGTAAAGTTGTATAATGCTCGAGAGCGTAATCCATTTTGGTTGCAAAATTAGGAAGCATTTTGCAAATTGTATGGTTTTGATGAGGGTATGCTTGTCACCATGGATCTTGGTGATCCTGAAATCGAGCAAGACAATATGGACATTTGGGTCCTTGTTGATACTCCTCCAGTTCTACCGCTATGTGAGTTTCTCAAACATAGTTAATTATTAATAGAACTTATATTGTTCATTTCAAAATAGTTGACAGCAGATTTCCATTGACACTTATTTTGAAGTATCAAAGAATGTGCGAGAATATGGTAGATAGAACTTACTACACCGATGGCTCTGAGTTAACTTACAAGGAGAAAACTCATCCGTTGATTTTGTAATGATATTGAGAATTACAATATCTACAATCGAACTCCTCAACATTATGGTCAATACGCGCCACTAGTGCACGTGTTGAACTACTTGTAACTACCATGGAGATACCTCGTAAGTTTTTTTACTATTACGACATCCGTGCATCTTTTTGCGCATTTCTAAAACTAGTACATCATTGCTAATTACGGTTATTACTATGTTTTTCAACAGCTTATCCTCAGAGAATTGTGTGCCTCATTTGATGTATCGTAATGGCGGCAGCGCTTGTGTTTTGAACATATATCCAGGTCATCCCATTTAATCTCAACCGTCCATACCGGATTTCTAAAAGAAGTGGAGACATGAAAATCAAAGGATGGAAAAATGTATGGACAATCGTAAGGAGCTTCTTGAAGCAAAAGGAAGCGAGGCGCAAGAATTGGAGACAGGATGATCTCCATTCTTCATAATGGAGAGTCGTGGTCTATATTGTTTTATGCTATTTTACCTTAAGTGTGTTTAGGTCCGATCCTACCGATATCGATGATCATGTGCTAAGAACAATTATGTAGGGTTGGGTTCGATGACTATGAGGATGATGATCATATGACTTATTATTAATAACGAGTAGAAGTTGTATGATGATGCTTGATTAATTAGCTAGTAGGAGTTGTTATTATATATGATGATGTATGATGCGAGCATGCATGAGTTATTATATATATATCTCATGGGTGAAACGAAAAAGAATTAAAATGGAAAACACAAAATTAAATGAAAAAGAAATCATAAACCAACCCCCCCAAATATTTTAGTACCGCTGGTGTTACCAACCGGTACTAAAGGGCTCCCGCCCCGGAGCTGGCTCGTACACGTGGTGGTTCCTTTAGCACCGGTTCGTGCTGAACCGGTACTAAAGGGGGGCTTTAGTGCTCACACTTTAGTGCCGGGTTCCTAAACCGCACTAGTAGGCTTTTACGAACCGTGCTATTGCCCGGTTCTGCACTAGTGATATCTACTCAAGTCATCAGTGAGAGTGAGAACATAACGATATCCTCCGCGAGCCTCAACGCTCATTGGACCACACACATCGGTATGTATGATTTCCAACAAGTTGGTTGCTCGCTCCATTGTTCCAGAGAACGGAGTCTTGGTCATCTTGCCCATGAGGCATGGTTCGCATGTGTCAAATGATTCATAATCGAGAGACTCCAAAAGTCCATCAGCATGGAGCTTCTTCATGCGCTTGACACCAATGTGACCAAGGCGGCAGTGCCACAGGTATGTGGGACTATCGTTATCAACTTTACATATTTTGGTATTCACACTATGAATATGTGTAATATTACGCTCGAGATTCATTAAGAATTAACCATTGACCATCGCGGCATGACCATAAAACATATCTCTCATATAAATAGAACAACCATTATTCTCGGATTTAAATGAGTAGCCATCTCGTATCAAACGAGATCCAGATACAATGTTCATGCTCAAACTTGGTACTAAATAACAATTATTAAGGTTTAAAACTAATCCCGTAGGTAAATGTAGAGGTAGCGTGCCGACGACGATCACATCGACCTTGGAACCATTCCCGACGTGCATCGTCACCTCGTCCTTCGCCAGTCTCCGCTTATTCCGCAGCTCCTGCTGTGAGTTACAAATATGAGCAACGGCACCGGTATCAAATACCCAGGAGTTACTACGAGTACTGGTAAGGTACACATCAATTACATGTATATCAAATATACCTTTGGTGTTGCCGGCCTTCTTGTCCGCTAAGTATTTGGGGCAGTTCCGCTCAAAGGACTCCTTCCCTTGCAATAAAAGCACTCACCTCGTGCTTGGGTCCATTCTTTGACTTCTTCCCAAAATCGGCTTATCGGGCGCGCAACATCCTTGCCGTCCTTATTGAAGTTATTCTTACCCTTGCCCTTCTTGAACTTGGTGGTTTTATTGACCATCAACACTTGATGTTCTTTCTTGATTTCTACCTCCGCCGACTTCAAAGATTGAAAATACTTCAGAATGGTCTTCACGATCCCCTGATATTGTAGTTCATCACAAAGCTCTTGTAGCTTGGTGGGAGGATCAAGGATTCTCACAATGACCGCCTCGTCCGGAGGTTAATGTCCACTGACACAGCGGTTGTGCAACCTGTACATTTTGAGTATGTGCTCACCGATGTAACTATTTTCCTCCATCTTACAACTATAGAACTTGTCGGAGACTTCATATCTCGACCCGGCATGAGCTTGGAAAACCATTTTCAGCTCCTCGAACATCTCATATGCTCCGTGTTGCTCAAAACGCTTTTGGAGCCCCGGTTCTAAGTCGTAAAGCATGCCGCATCGAACGAGGGAGTAATCATCAAGACGTGACTGCCAAGCGCTCATAACGCCTTGGTTCTCTCGATGGGTGCTTCACCTAGCGGTCCATCTAGGACATATGCTTTCTTGGCAGCTATGAGGATGATCTCGTGTTCCGACCCTGTCCGTATAGTTGCTGCCATCATCTTTCAGCTTGGTTTTCTAGGAACACGCTGAAGTTCATGTTGACATGAGCGCTGGCCATTTGATCTACAAGACATATTTGCGTAAGGTTTTAGACTAAGTTCATGATAATTAAGTTTATCTAATCAAATTATTTTAATGAACTCCCACTCAGATTAGACATCCCTCTAGTCATCTAAGTGTTACACGATCCGAGTCGACTAGGCCGTGTCCGATCATCACGTGAGACGGACTAGTCATCATCGGTGAACATCTTCATGTTGATCGTATCTTCCATACGACTCATGTTCGACCTTTCGGTCTCTGTGTTCCGAGGCCATGTCCGTACATGCTAGGCTCGCCAAGTTAACCCTAAGTGTTTTGTATGTAAAACTGTCTTACACCCGCTGTATGTGAACGTAAGAATCTATCACACCGATCATCACGTGGTGCTTGAAACGATTTAACTTTAGCAACGGCGCACGCTTAGGGAGAACACTTCTTGAAATTATTATAAGGGATCATCTTATTTACTACCGTCGTTCTAAGTAAACAAGATGCAAAAACATAATAAACATCACATGCAATTATATAGTAGTGACATGATATGGCCAATATCATATAGCTCCTTTGATCTCCATCTTCGGGGCTCCATGATCATCTTCGTCACCAGCATGACACTATGATCTCCATCATCATGATCTCCATCATCGTGTCTTCATGAAGTTGTCACGCCAACGACTACTTCTACTTCTATGGCTAACGCGTTTAGCAATAAAGTAAAGTAATTTACATGGCATTCTTCAATGACACGCAGGTCATACAAAAATAAAGACAACTCCTATGGCTCCTGCCGGTTGTCATACTCATCGACATGTAAGTCGTGATTCCTATTACAAGAACATGATCTCATACATCACAATATATCATTCATCATTCATCACAACTTTTGGCCATATCACATCACAAGACACTTGCTGCAAAAACAAGTTAGACGTCCTCTAATTGTTGTTGCAAGTTTTACGTGGCTTCTATGGGTGATCTAGCAAGAACATTTTCTTACCTATGTTAAAGCCACAACGTGATTTGTCAACTTCTATTTACCCTTCATAAGGACCCTTTTCATCGAATCTGCTCCAACTAAAGTGGGAGAGACACACACCGCTAGCCACCTTATGCAACTAGTGCATGTCACCGGTGGAACTCTGTCTCACGTAAGCATACGTGTAAGGTCGGTCCGGGCCGCTTCATCCCACAATACCGCTGAAGCAAGATAAGACTAGTAGCAGCAAGAAAGTTGACAACATCTACACCCACAACAAAATTGTGTTCTACTCGTGCAATAGAGAACTACACATAGACCTGGCTCTGATACCATTGTTGGGGAACGTAGCAAAAAATTAAATTTTTTCCTACGGTTTCACCAAGATCCATCTATGAGTTCATCTAAGCAACGAGTGATAGGAGTGCATCGACATACCCTTGTAGATCGCGAGCGGAAGCGTTCAAGAGAACGGGGATGATGGAGTCGTACTCGCCGTGATCCAAATCACCGATGACCAAGTGCTGAACGGACAGCACCTCCGCGTTCAACACACGTACGGAGCGGATGACGTCTCCTCCTTCTTGATCCAGCAAGGGGGAAGGAGAGGTTGAGGAAGAAGACTCCAGCAGCAACACGACGGTGTTGTGGTGGTGGAGAAGCAGTACTCCGGCAGGGCTTCGCCAAGCAACCGCGGGAGGAGGAAGAGGTGTAGCAGGGGGAGGGAGGCGCCAAGACTCAGGTGCGGCTGCCCTCCTCCCCCTCCTTATATAGGCCCCTGTGGGAGCCCCAGAGATGGGATCTCTAGGGGGGGCGGCGCCAAGGGGGTGGAGTGCCCCCAAGGCAAGTGGAGGCGCCTCCCCAGGGTTCCCAACCCTAGGCGCAGAGGGGCCAGGGGCGCACCAGCCCACCAGGCTGGTCCCTCCCCACTTAAGCCCACGGGCCCTCCGGATGGGTGGCCCCACCTGGTGGACCCTCGACCCTTCCGTGGTCCCAGACAATACCGGTGACCCCGAAACTTTCCCGATGGCCGAAACAACACTTCCTATATATAAATCTTCACCTCCGGACTATTCCGGAACTCCTCGTGACGTCCGGGATCTCATTCGGGACTCCAAACAACATTTGGTAATCACATACAAGTCTTCCTAATAACCCTAGCGTCACCGAACCTTAAGTGTGTAGACCCTACGGGTTCGGGAGACATGCAGACATGACCGAGACGGCTCTCCAGCCAATAACCAACAGAGAGATCTGGATACCCATGTTGGCTCCCACATGTTCCACGATGATGTCATCGGATGAACCACGATGTCGAGGATTTGATCAACCCCGTATACAATTCCCTTTGTCAATCGGTACGTTACTTGCTCAAGACTCGATCGTCGGTATCCCAATACCTCGTTCAGTCTCGTATCGCAAGTCACTTTACTCGCATCAGTAATGATGATCCCGTGACCAAACACTTGGTCACTTTGAGCTCATTATGATGATGCATTACCGAGTGGGCCCAGAGATACCTCTCCGCCATACGGAGTGACAAATCCCAGCCTCGATCCGTGTCAACCCAATGTACACTTTCGGAGATACCGTAGTGCACCTTTATAGTCACCCAGCCACGCCAGTGATGTTTGGTACAGCCAAAGCACTCCTACGGTATCCGGGAGTTACACGATCTCATGGTCTAAGGAAAAGATACTTGACATTGGAAAAGCTCTAGCAAACGAACTACACGATCTTGTGCTATGCTTAGGATTGGGTCTTGTCCATCACATCATTCTCCTAATGATGTGATCCCGTTATCAACGACATCTAATGTCCATAGTCAGGAAACCATGACTATCTATTGATCAACGAGCTAGTCAACTAGAGGCTTACTAGGGACATATTATGGTCTATGTATTCACACGTGTATTACGATTTCTGGATAATATAGTTATAGCATGAATAAAGACAATTATCATGAATAAGGAAATATAATAATAACCTTTTATTATTGCCTCTAGGGCATATTTCCAACATCCTCCCCCCTTGCTCCTTTATATACGGGGGCAGGGGGGCACCCCATGACACACAAGTTGATCTTCGTGATCGTTCCTTAGCCGTGTGCGGTGCCCCCCTCCACCATATTCCACCTCAGTCATATCGTTGCGGTTCTTAGGCGAAGCCCTGTGTCGGTAGAACATCATCATCATCACCACGCCGTCGGTCGACGGAACTCATCCCCGACACCCGCTGGATCGGAGTCCGGGATCGCCATCGAGATGAACGTGTGCTGAACTCGGAGGTGCCGACGCGTCGTACTTGGATCGGTCGGATTGTGAAGACGCACGACTACATCAACCGCTGTTGCCATAACGCTCGCTTACGGCCTCGAGGGTACGTGGACAACACTCTCCTCTCGCTGCTATGCATCACCATGATCTTGCATGTGCGAGGATTTTTTTGAAATTACTACGCTCCCCAACAAAGGGCATCCGAGCCTAGGTTTTATGCGTTGATGTTATATGCACAAGTAGAACACAGTGAGTTGTGGGCGATATAAGTCATACTGCTACCAAAGATGTCATACTTTGGTTTAGCGGTATTGTTGGATGAAGCGGCCGGACCGACATTACGGTACGCTTACGCGAGACTGGTTTTACCGCCGCTTTTGCACACAGTGACTAGCGGTGTCTGCTTTCTCCAACTTTAGTTGAACCGGTGTGGCTACACCCGGTCCTTGCGAAGGTTAAAACAACACTAACTTGATGAACTATCGCTGTGGTTTTGATGCGAGGTAAGAACGGTTCTTGCTCAGCCCGTAGCAGCCACGTAAAATTTGCAACAAAGAAAGTAGAGGACGCCTAACTTGTGTTTGCAGGTCATGTTGTGATGTGATATGGTCAAGACGTGATGCTATATTTTATTGTATGAGATGATCATGTTTTGTAACCGGTTATCGGCAATCGGCAGGAGCCATATGGTTGTCGCTTATTGTATGAAATGCAACGCTTCGTAATTGCTTTACTTTATCACTAAGCGGTAGCGATAGTCGAGAAGCAATAGATGGCGAAACGACAACGATGCTACGATGGAGATCAAGGTGTCGCTACGGTGACGATGGTGATCACGACGGTGCTTCAAGATGGAGATCACAAGCACAAGATGATGATGGCCATATCATATCACTTATATTGATTGCATGTGATGTTTATCCTTTATGCATCTTATCTTGCTTTGATTGACGGTAGCATTTTAAGATGATCTCTCACTAAAATTATCAAGAAGTGTTCTCCCGAGTATGCAGCGCTATGAAAGTTCTTCGTGCCGAGACACCACGTGATGATCGGGTGTGATAGGCTCTACGCTCAAATACAACGGTGCAAAACAGTTGCACACGCGAATACTCAGGTTAAACTTGACGAGCCTAGCATATAACAGATATGGCCTCTAACACGGAGACCGAAGGTCGAGCGTGAATCATATAGTAGATATGATCAACATATTGATGTTCACTGCTGAAACTACTCCATCTCACGTGACGATCGGACATGGTGTAGTTGATATGGATCACGTAATCACTAAGATGACTAGAGAGATGTCTATCTAAGTGGGAGTTCTTAAGTAATATGATTAATTGAACTTAAATTTATCATGAACTTAGTCCTGGTAGTATTTTGCAAATTATGTTGTAAATCAATAGCTCGCGTTGTTGCTTTCATATGTTTATTTTGATATGTTCCTAGAGAAAATTGTGTTGAAAGATGTTAGTAGCAATGATGCGGATTGGATCCGTGATCTGAGGTTTATCCTCATTGCTGCACGTAAGAATTATGTCCTTGATGCACCGCTAGGTGATGACCTATTGCAGGAGCAGATGTAGATGTTATGAACGCTTATTAGCTCAATATGATGACTACTTGATAGTTTAGTGCACCATGCTTAACAACTTAGAATCGGGACTTCAAAGATGTTTTGAACGCCATGGACCATATGAGATGTTCCAGAATTGAAGTTAATATTTCAAGCAAATACCGAGTTGAGAGATATGAAGTCTCCAACAAGTTCTATAGCTAAAAGATGGAGGAGAATCGCCAACTAGTGAGCATGTGCTCAGATTGTCCGGTACTTCAATCGCTTGAATCAAGTGGGAGTTAATCTTCCGATAAGATAGTGATCGACGTAATTTTCTAGCCACCATCACTAAAGTTACTAGAACTTCGTGATGAACTATAGTATGAAGGATGACGAAAATGATTCCCGAGCTCTTCGTGATGTTGAAATCGACGAAGGTAGAAATCAAGAAAGAGCATCAAGTGTTGATGATTGACAAGACACTAGTTTCAAGAAAAGTGTAAAGGGAAAGAAAGGGAACTTCAAGTAGAATGACAAGCAAGTTGTCACTCCCGCAAAGAAGCCCAAAGCTGGACCAAAGCCTGAAACTAAGTGCTTACACTGCAAAGGAAATGGTCACTGGAAACGGAAATACCCTGAATATTTGGTGGATAAGAAGGATGGCAAAGTGAACAAGGGTATATTCGATATACAGGTTATTGATGTGTGCCTTACTAGTGTTTATAGTAGCCCCTGAGTATTTCATACGTGTTCGGTTGCTAAGATTAGTAACTCGAAACAGGAGTTACAGAATAAATAGAGACTAGTTGAAGGGGAAGTGACGATGAGTGTTGGAAGTAGTTCCAAGATTGATATGATCATCATCGCACACTCCCTATACTTTCAAGATTAGTGTTAAACCTAAATAAATGTTATTTGGCGTTTGCGTTGAGCATGAATATGATTTGATCATGTTTATTGCGATACGTTATTCATTTGAAGTTAAAGAATAATTGTTATTCTGCTTACATGAATAAGACCTTCATGGTTATACACCCAATGAAAATAGTTTGTTGGATCTCGATCGTAGTGATACACATATTCATAATATTGATGCCAAAAGATGCAAAGTTAATAATGATAGTGCAATTTATATGTGGCACTTCCGTTTGGGTCATATCAGTGTAAACCGCATGAAGAAACTCCATAAAGATGGATTTTCGGAATCACTTGGTTATGAATCATTTGATGCTTGCGAACTGTGCCTTTTGGGCAAGATGACTAAAACTCCGTTCTCTGGAACAATGGAACAAGCTACTGACTTATTGGAAATAATACATATTGATGTATGCGATCCAATGAGTGTTGATGCTCGTGGCAAGTATCGTTATTTTCTGACGTTCACAAGATGATTTGAGCAGATGTGGGTATATCTACTTGATGAAACATAAGTCTGAAATAGTTGAAAGGTTCAAAGAATTTCAGAGTGAAGTGGAAAAATCATCGTAACAAGAAAATAAAGTTTCTGTGATCTGATCGCGGAGACGAATATTTGAGTTACGAGTTTGGTCTTCAACTAAAACAATGTGAAATAGTTTCACAGCTCACGCCACCTGGAACACCACAACGTTATGGTGTGTCCGAACGTCGTAACCGCACTTTATTGGATATGGTGTGATCTATGATGTCTCTTATTGATTTACCACTATTATTTTGGGGTTATGCATTAGAGACAGCTGCATTCACGTTAAAAGGGCACCATCTAAATCCGTTGAGACGACAACATATGAACTGTGGTTTAGCAAGAAACCCAAGTTGTCATTTCTTAAAATTTGGGGCTGCAATGCTTGTGTGAAAAAGTTTCATCCTGATAAGCTCAAACCCAAATTGGAGAAGTGCATCTTCATAGAATACCCAAAGGAAACTGTTGGGTACACCTTCTATCACAGATCCGAAGGCAAGATATTCGTTGCTAAGAATGGATCCTTTCTAGAGAAGGAGTTTCTCTCGAAAGAAGTGAGTGGGAGGAAAGTAGAGCTTGATAAGGTAATTTGTACCTACTCCCGAATTGGAAAGTAGTTCATCACAGAAATCAGTTCCAGTGATTCCTACACCAATTAGTGAGGAAGCTAATGATGATGATCATGAAACTTCTGATCAAGTTACTACAGAACCTCGTAGGTCTTCCAGAGTACGGCCCGCACCAGAGTGGTATGGTAATCCTGTTCTGAAAGTCATGTTACTAGACCATGATAAACCTACGAACTATGAGGAAGCGATGATGAGCCCGGATTCCGCAAAATGGCTGGAGGCCATGAAATCTGAGATAGGATCCATGTATGAGAACAAAGTGTGGACTTTGGTGGACTTGCCTGATGATCGGCAAACCATAGAAAAATAAATGGATCTTCAAGAGGAAGACGGACATTGATAGTAGTGTTACTATCTACAAAGCTAGACTTGTCGAAAAAAGTTTTTTTTGACAAAGTTCAAGGTGTTGAATACAATGAGATTTTCTTACTCGTATCAATGCTTAAAAGTCTGTCTGAATCATGTTAGCAATTGCCACATTTTATGAAATTTGGCAAATGGATGTCAAAACTACATTCCTTAATGGATTTATTAAAGAAGAGTTGTATATGATACAACCAGAAGGTTTTGTCAATCCTAAAAGAGCTAACAAAATGTGGAAGCTCCAGCGATCCATCTAGGGACTGGTGCAAGCATCTCGGAGTTGGAATATGCGCTTTGATAGTATGATCAAAGCATATGGTTTTATACAGAATTCTGGAGAAGACTGTATTTACAAGAAAGTGAGTGGGAGCTCTGTAGCATTTCTGACATTATATGTGTACAACATATTATTGATTGGAAATGATATAGAATTTTTGGATAGCATAAAAGGATACTTGAATAATTTTTTTTCAATGAAATACCTCTGTAAAGCTACTTATATATTGAGCATCAAGATCTATTGAGATAGATCAAGACGCTTGATAAGATTTTCAATGAGCACATACCTTGGCAAGTTTTTGAAGTAGTTCAAATGGAATAGTCAAAGAAAGAGTTCTTGCCTGTGTTGCAAAGGTGTGAAATTGAGTAAGACTCAAATCCCGACCACGACAAAAAATAGAAAAGAGAATGAAAGTCATTCCCTATGCCTCAGTCATAGGTTCTATAAAGTATGCTATGCTATGTACCAAACCTATTGTATACCTTACACAGAATTGGGCAATGGAGTACAATAGTGATCTAGGAGTAGATCACTGGACATTGGTCAAGAATATCCTTAGTGAGGACTAAGGAAATATTTCTCAATTATGGAGGTGATAAAAGAGCCCGTCGTAAAGAGTTACATTGGTGCAAGCTTTTACACCGATCCAGATGACTCTAAGTCTCAATCTGGATACATATTGAAAGTGGGAGCAATTAGCTATAGTAGCTCCGTGCAGAGCATTGTAGACATAGAATATTTGCAAAATACATACAGCTAATGTAACAGACCCATTGACTAAGCTTCTCTCACGAGCAAAACATGATCACACCTTAGTACTCTTTGGGTGTTAATCACATAGCGATGTGAACTAGATTATTGACTCTAGTAAACCCTTTGGGTGTTGGTCACATGACAATGTGAACTATGGGTGTTAATCATATACAGATATGAATATTAGTGTTAAATCACATGGCGATGTGAACTAGACTATTGACTCTAGTGCAAGTGGGAGACTGAAGGAAATATGCCCTAGAGGCAATAATAAAGTTATTATTTATTTCCTTATTTCATGATAAATGTTTATTATTCATGCTAGAATTGTATTAACCGAAAACATAATACATGTGTGAATACATAGACAAACATAGTGTCACTAGTATGCCTCTACTTGACTAGCTCGTTAATCAAAGATGGTTAAGTTTCCTAACCATAGACATGAGTTGTCATTTGATTAACATGATCACATCATTAGGAGAATGATGTGATTGACTTGACCCATTCCATTAGCTTAGCACTTGATCGTTTAGTATGTTGCTATTGCTTTCTTCATGACTTATACATGTTCCTATGACTATGCGATTATGCAACTCCCATTTACCGGAGGAACACTTTGTGTGCTACCAAACGTCACAACGTAATCGGGTGATTATAAAGGAGCTCTACAGTGTCTCCAAAGGTACATGTTGGGTTGGCGATTTTTGAGATTAGGATTTGTCACTCCGATTGTCGGAGAGGTATCTCTGGCCCTCTCGGTAATGCACATCACTATAAGCCTTGCAAGCAATGTAGCAATGAGTTAGTTACGGAATGATGCATTACGTAACGAGTAAAGAGACTTGCCGGTAACAAGATTGAACTAGGTATTGATACCGACGATCGAATCTCGGGCAAGTAACATACCGATGACAAAGGGAACAACGATGTTGTTATGCGGTTCGACCGATAAAGATCTTCGAGAATATGTAGGAGCCAATATGAGCATCCAGGTTCCGCTATTGGTTATTGACCGAGAATAGTTCTAGGTCATGTCTACATAGTTCTCGAACCCGTAGGGTCCGCACGCTTAAGGTTTCAAAGACAGCTTATATTATGAGTTTATGAGTTTTGATGTACCAAGGAGTTCGGAGTCCCTGATGAGATCGGGACATGACGAGGAGTCTCAAATGGTCGAGACATAAAGATAGATATATTGACGACTATATTCGAGTTCGAAAGGTTCCGAGTGATTCGGTACCGGAGAGTTACGGAATTCGCCGGGAGTATATGGGCCTTATTGGGCCATACGGGAATAGAGGAGAGAGGCCAAAGGAAGGAGGCCTGCGCCCCTCTCGGGTCCGACTGGACAAGGGGCGAGCCCCTTTCCTTGTTCCTCTCCCCTTCCCCTTCTCCTACTCCAACAGGAAGGAGGGAGTCCTACTCCCGGGGAGTAGGACTCCCTTGGCGCGCCCTCCTAGGGCCGGCCTCCTCCCCTTGCTCCTTTATATACGGGGCAGGGGCACCCCATGACACACAAGTTGATCTTCGTGATCGCCCGTAGCCGTGTGCGGTGCCCCTCCACCATATTCCACCTCGCCATATCGCTATGGTGCTTAGGCGAAGCCTCGCGCCGGTGGAACATCATCATCGCCACCACGCCGCCTTGTCGACGGAACTCATCCCCGACACCCTGCTGGATCGGAGTCCGGGGATCATCATCGAGCTGAATGTGTGCTGAACTCGGAGGTGCCGTACGTTCGGTACTTGGATCGGTCGGATCGTGAAGACGTACGACTACATGAACCGCGTTGTCATAACGCTTCCGCTTACGGTCTACGAGGGTACGTGGACAACACTCTCCCCTCTCGTTGCTATGCATCAACATGATCTTGCGTGTGCGTAGGATTTTTTTTGAAATTACTACGTTCCCCAACATGGCCAACGTGTGCTTACAAAGGTTATAAAGGAGAAAAATACTCTCCAGGACGCGAACGTCCGACTGGACGTCGAATTAAAGGATGTTCGGGCCCAGCTTGCTGACTCCGTAAAGGAGAATAAGATGCTTCGGCGAGGTATATTCAGTAAGTGCTCTGACGAACCACTATAAAGTTCAGCAAAGAAGCGTGCTAACAGAATTTTGTCTGTAGGCATGCTGACCGGTCGTCCTGAAGAGGAGATGCCCGGATCTGCAGGCGGTCTTCTACCGAAGCTCTCACAACTGCACGAACAAGTTCGACAGGTGATGCGGGACATTGCCCAAGCCTTGTGGCCATCCACCTCCCTGCCTGGAGGCATGGGGGAGCTTATGGAGATGCTCAAGGGAGCGCGGTAGCGCTTCCGATTATGGAAGATATCAGCCTGCCGACAAGGAGCAAGGGAAGCCTGGGCCATGGTGAAGACGCGATATACCAAAGTTGACCCGAACCACATGGCCGAGGTCGGACCTGTAGGGTCAGATGGGAAGGAGATCCCTGTACATCTTGTGTATGACCAAGTAGCATTAGCCGCTAAGTATTCCCAACAGGACTGTAGGCTAGATAACCTGTTGGATGGTATAGAAGAATAATTTAGTTAGTCTAAGTGACATTGTACTTCGAAGGACATATTTTGTCCCTAGCCGGATTGTAAATCATTTGTCTTGGCCGACCTTTTCGCTTCAACCTCTGGACCCGACAGTCCGGAGTGTATCCGAATACCCGCTCGGTTACGTGAAAACCGGGGCATGCGTGGAAACCAGGCGTAGGGGTCATAAGTGCTTGAACAAACAAGTACCCAACTAGTTATGTCATATTACATGGGTAGTAAGAAATATCTTCCAGGGAGAATATTTCCGTTAAGGGTTCCTTTCCCTGGGTGTGCATGCATTGATGTGCATGTCCGAACTGCGAAAATTTACGCAGGATATAAGCATCTGGGGGCATGTGTTGTAATAGGTAAAATACATCTTTTGTTCACTGACCGAATATTCCCTTAAGAATGCTAGCTTTTGGCTTCACCCAGTCTGAGGTACACATCCGGCTGACCCGGCAGAATAAATCAGCAGAGGTGCTCCCCTTATGCCCTAGCCAAATTAACGGGAACGTAGGGCATAAACACAAGAGCTAGGAAACCCAGATTGGCCAAAACTTAAGTCATATCGATGCATATAGTGGTGAAAAAAGGCACATACGTAGAGGTGACACATATGTGGTGGGCATAAAGCCCAGAAGACAAGTAAGCTTTTGTGTAAGAAGCCCCCAGATATGATGAGCGTGCATAGCGCGGCCAGAGTGTGCGGTCAAAGCATACTTAGAGCCTTTAAGGCTATAAATGTAAAAGGGAGAGAGAGAGAGAGAGGATATAATTTAAAAAGGAAGATGGAGGTAAGGAGATAAACACGGAGTTCGGCACTAGGCGTAGAATCTTTGGAGTCTGGCCGCGTTCCATGGGTTCGGCTCGAGTCAATTGTCTGATGCATCACGTAGTGATACGACCGCATATGAAGCTATGATTATTGACGACAATACTGTTGCATCAAGCTTGAAAACAAAAGACGTGTATGAACCAAAGAATATATTTTATGATCAGGAATGTGAGAAGAACGTACAAGAGTTCGTAAAAATTACTAGCATGCATGCATTGGGTCTTCTTTGCTCGTGTGTACAGCCATGCATGGGTGAGAAAAGTGATGCTTTGGTGAGTCACGCAGGACATTATTTAACAAAGGAAAACAAGCATGCATGGGTTCCTTTTGCATGCCTTCGCTTCACGGGAAGAAAGGACCCGCGCTAGTCATGAATTGGAAAGGCTCCACGGCTGTTAAACAATATATTCTTGGAGATAATTTGGAAGGAGTTCAATTTGAGAATTTTAAGGAGATAGATTCACGTCCATGCAAGCATATAAAGAGCAAAGATTTGTTTCTCTTCCAGCCACGTAGGGAACAAACTCCTTGGCAAAGAATATTTGTACGTGTCCACTTTTGCCCGAAAGAAGTCGGATGGGGCCCACCAAGTAACAAGAGACACTTGAAGATGGTGCACAGTCCAAATTCCTTGTTTATCTTAGTTATTTATTTTGAGTCGGTTTAGTTATATTTGGTACGTATGAGATATAAAAGGCAGATGCAATTTGAATTAGTAGAAGGTCAAGATTGTATTAGAGATAGACTTGTTGAGCTTGTCTGGTTAAGTTAGATGGGTCTAATTACTATATAAGGTCATGTACGTCGCCTATGTAAATCAGGTTATATTTTTATGAATAGACACGATGTGTTTTAGGGTAAATACCAGACGAGTTTTGGGGAAGCTGTCTAAAAATCCCTAAGTTTTGGAGGAAGCTTTAGAAAACCTCTGTGGTTGCATTTCTTTGTGAGGAAATTGTTTTATGCGTGAGTACCGTCGCCGAGATTGGTTTTCTGCTGAGCCGCAAGGTTCAAACCTCTATTTCGTGTACATCGCGTGCGAGGGCGAGAGGTTGATGCTATTGGTGGTGGAGTGTCGTGAAAGATCGGGCTGCAACAACAGATCGGATCTCGCCATCGAGGTTGGATAAACATCAGGTGGTATTCAGAGCATTAGGCTGTTCACGACACTATGGAGCAGATGGCAAGCGCATCGTTATTCAGTAAGTTAAGCTATGGTTTTCAGTTGGAGGAGGAAGGCCGTTGGACTGGACTCTTTCACACCCGTGTGGTGGTGAGAGAGAGATCATGTGCCCTGACGATCGACCACATGAATTTGATCAACGCCGCAAGCATCGAGATGGTGAAGAAGTTGGATCTGCCGATTGCACTACAAGCACAACCATACTTGTTTCGTTGGGATCATGAAGAGCTCACTGTGACACATCAAACCAAGGTACCGTTTTTGTTGGGAAATTATTTTTGCGAGGTTTTATGCGATGTGATTCCGGCACCAATGATTTCATGTCACTTGTTATTGGGCAAGCCATGGTACAAAGAGCATGATGTTATGTATGATTGCAAAGCACATAGATATACTGTCAAGAGGGGTAAGAAGTGCAGCCTCGTGCCAATGGGTGAGGAGCGTTTTATTTCTTGGAGGAAAGAACATCTTGAGAAGATTAAAGAGCAGGAAGAAACAAAGAAAAGAGAGGTCAATGTTGCTGAATTTTTACTATTGCCGCTCAATCTGCAAATAAAATATTGTTGAAGAGATCGACTTGAAACCGAGGACGGTTTCGTTTCAAGGAGGAGAGGATGATACGACCGCATATGAAGCTATGATTATTGATGACAATACTGTTGCATCAAGCTTGAAAACAAAAGACGTGTATGAACCAAAGAATATATTTTATGACCAGGAATGTGAGAAGAACGTATAAGAGTTCGTAAAAATTACTAGCATGCATGCATTGGGTCTTCTGTGCTCGTGTGTACAACCATGCATGGGTGAGAAAAGTGATGCTTTGGTGAGTCACGTTGGTGGACATTATTTAACAAAGGAAAAACAAGCATGCATGGGTTCCTTTTGCATGCCTTCGCTTCACGGGAAGAAAGGACCAAGCGCTAGTCATGAATTGGAAAGGCTCCACGGCTGTTAAACAATATATTCTTGGAGATAATTTGAAGGAGTTCAATTTGAGAATTTTAAGGAGATAGAGTCACGTCTGCAAGCATATAAAGAGCAGAGATTTGTTTTCTTCCAGCCACGTAGGGAACAAACTCCTTGGCAAAGAATATTTGTACGTGTCCACTTTTGCCTGAAAGAAGTTTGATGGGGCCCACCGCAGTAACAAGAGACACTTGAAGATGGCGCATAGTCCAAATTCCTTGTTTATCTTAGTTATTTATTTTGAGTCGGTTTAGTTATATTTGGTACGTATGAGATATAAAAGGCGATGCAATTTGAATTAGTAGAAGGTCAAGATTGTATTAGAGATAGACTTGTTGAGCTTGTCGGTTAAGTTAGATGGGTCGACCACTATATAAGGTCATGTACGCGCGCCATGTAAATCAGGTAATATTTTTATGAATAGACACGATGTGTTTTTAGGGTAAATACCAGACGAGTTTTGGGGAAGCTGTCTAAAATCCCTAAGTTTTGGAGGAAGCTTTAGAAAACCTCTCGTGTTATGATTTCTCTGTGAGGAAATTGTTTTGCGCGTGAGTACCGTCGTCGAGATTGGTTTTCTCGTGCTGAGCCGCAAGGTTCAAACCCTCTATTTCGTGTACATCGCGTGCGCGGGCGAGAGGTTGATGCTATTGGTGGTGGAGTGTCGTGAAAGATCGGGCTGCAACAACAGATCGGATCTCGCCATCGAGGTTCGATAAACATCACGTAGACGGTACGCACCTCCAGTGAGAACTTTGTCAATGATGAAGGGGCCCTCCCATTTGGGCTTTAGCTTGTCCTTTTTCTTCTCTGGTAAGCGTAGAACGAGTTCGCCAATGTTATAAGTCTTGGCCCGCACTTCTCTGCTTTGATACCTGCAAGCCTGCTGTTGATAGAATGCGGAACGGGCCTTCACGACGTCACGCTCCTCCTCCAGGGCATCTAAGCTGTCCTGCCGATCCAGCTCGGCTTCTCTCTCTTCGTACATGTGTACTCTAGGTGAATCATGGATGATATCGCAGGGTAGTACTGCCTCTGTGCCGTATACCATAAAAATGGTGTGTATCGGTTTTGCAATTCGGCGTGGTCCGCATCCCCCATAATACGGAGTCAAGCTCCTCGACCCTGTGCATATCTGATTCCTTCAAGGATCGCACTAGTCTGGGTTTAATGCCGCTCATAATAAGACCGTTCACTCGTTCGACTTGACCGTTTGTTTGGGGGTGATAAACGGAGGCGTAATCAAGTTTTATGCCCATTTTGCTGCACCAGGTTTTCACCTCATCGGCTGTGAAGTTTGAGCCGTTATCGGTGATGATGCTGTGGAGGACACCATAGCGGTGTACGACCCCGGATATAAAGTCTATCACTGGTCCGGATTCGGCAGTTTTAACTGGTTTGGCTTCTATCCATTTGGTGAATTTATCGACCATGACCAACAAGTATTTCTTCTTATGGCTTCCTCCTTTAAGGGGTCCAACCATATCGAGCCCCCAGACCGCAAAGGGCTAGGTTATGGGGATTTTTTGGAGGGCGGTGGGCAGCATATGGCTTTGATTTGCAAAAAGCTGGCAACCGACACAGTGTTGGACAAGGTCTTGTGCGTCTGCCCGGGCTGTCGGCCAGTAGAAACCTGTACGGAAGGCCTTGCTTATGAGCGCCCGAGCTGCGGCATGGTGGCCGCCGAGTCCGGCATGAATTTCAGCCAAGAGCTGCCACCCTTCCTCTTCGGAGATGCATCTTTGGAGCACTCCGGTTGTGCTTTTCTTATAAAGCTATCCCTCGTGGACTTTGTAGGCTTTAGAGCGCCACACAATGCAGCGTGCCTCATTTTGGTCCTCCGGGAGTTCCTGCCTATTTAAGTATGCTAGGAAGGGTTTCGTCCACGGGGCGATGATCGCCATGATCACGTGGGCCGAAGGTGTGATTTCGGTGGCAGAGCCTCCGATTACGTCAGATTGTTCAGGATCTGGGGTTGTATGCGAATCCGGATTAGTATTGCCGGACTCCCCTTCCCATACCACGGATGGCTTGAACAACCTTTCCAAAGAAATATTTGGTGGGACGGGGTCACGTTTAGCGCCGATGCGGGCAAGGATATCCGCCGCTTGATTCTTTTCTCGAACCACATGGTGGAATTCGAGCCCCTCGAATCGAGCTGACATTTTGAGAACGACATTACGGTAAGCCACCATTTTCGGGTCCTTGGCATCAAAGTCTCCATTTATTTGAGATATTGCGAGATTTGAATCCCCGCGTACTTCGAGACATTGAATGCCCATGGAGACTGCCATCCGAAGACCGTGCAATAGAGCCTCATACTTTGCTGCATTGTTGGAGTCCATGTAAAGTATTTGGAGTATGTACTACACTGTATCTCCAGTGGGGGACGTCAGGACGACGCCAGCCCCTAGACCAGCTAGCATCTTAGAGCCGTCAAAGTGCATGATCCAATTGAGTACGATCGCATTTTTAGGGAGTTCGCTTCATCCATTCGCGATTTAAGTCAGCCAAGATTATGCGACTTAATGGCCTGCCGAGGCTTGTATGTTATGTTGAACGGGAGGAGCTCGATAGCCCATTTTGCAATCCGGCCCGTGGCATCGCGGTTATTTATTATGTCATTGAGTGGTACTTCGGAGGCCACCGTGATTGAACACTCTTGAAAGTAGTGTCATAGTTTTCGGGATGCCATGAAGACCGCGTATGCTATATTTTGATAATGTGGGTACCGTGACTTGCATGGAGTGAGGACAGTGGATACGTAGTATACCGGCTTTTGTAATGGGAATTTATGTCCATCTGTCTCTCGTTCGACGACGAGCACTGCGCTTACAACCTGGTGTGCTGCAGCTATGTATAGCAACATGGGTTCGCCGACATTGCGCCGCCAGAATTGGATTGGTGGCCAAGAGGGCTTTTATTTCCTCCAGCCCCGCCGTAGCCGCATCCGTCCACTCGAAGTGTTCGGTGCGTCGAAGAAGGCAATAAAGAGGTAACGCCTTTTCTCCTAATCGGGAGATAAAGTGGCTTAGGGCGGCCACGCATCCAGTTAATTTCTGGATTTGCTTGAGGTCTGTTGGGGTAGCCAACTGTGACAGAGCTCGGATTTTAGCCGGATTTGCTTCGATTCCTCTATTGGAGACAATAAAGCCTAAGAGTTTTCTGGCTGGTATGCCGAAAACGCATTTTTCCGGGTTGAGCTTGATGTTGTATGTTCGGAGATTGTCGAACATAAGCCTCAAGTCGTCTATTAATGATTTGACGTGTCTGGTTTTAATGACCACATCGTCTACGTAAGCCTCCACTATTTTGCCGATTTGTGTTTCTAGGCATGTCTGAATCATGCGTTGATAGGTTGCACCGGCATTTTTGAGCCCGAAAGGCATGGTGTTAAAACAGAAGGGGCCGTATGGAGTGATAAATGCCATTGCGGCTTGATCGGACTCCGCCATCTTGATTTGATGGTATCCGGAGTATGCGTCGAGGAAACACAATGAATCGTGTCCCGCGGTAGCGTCGATAATTTGATCGATGCGGGGGAGGGGGAAGGGATCCTTAGGGCACGCCTTATTAAGGTCTTTGAATCGACGGATAGGCGCCAGGATTTGTCCTTTTGGTACCATCACCAGGTTTGCTAGCCAGTCCGGGTGTTTTATTTCTCTAATGAAACCGGCCTCAAGTAGCTTGGCTAGCTCCTCTCCCATGGCTTGTCGCTTGGGCTCTCAAAAGCACCGAAGAGTCTGTTTGACCGGCTTGTATCCCTTCACTATGTTTAAGCTATGTTCGGCCAGCCTGCATGGGATACCTGGCATGTCTGAAGGATGCCAGGCGAAAATGTCCCAATTCTCGCGCAGGAACTCTCGTAGTGTGGCGTCTATTGTGGGGTTTAGCTGTGCCCCAATTGATGCTATTTTTGCAGGATCCGTTGGGTGGACCTGGAATTTGACTATTTCGTCTGCTGGTTTGAAAGAGGTGGACTTGGGTCGTTTGTGGAGTATCACGTCGTCCCTGTCCACTACAGAGCGTAGCGCAGTTAACTCTTGGGCCGCGAGGGCTTCGGATAATGCCTCCAGGGCTAGTGCAGCAGTTTTATTTTCGGCACGGAGTGCGATGTCCGGATCACTGGCCAGAGTGATGATCCCATTGGGCCCCGCATCTTGAGCTTCATGTACCCGTAATGGGGTATAGCTTGGAAGCTAACGAATACGTCTTGCCCCAAGAGGGCGTGATATCCACTACTAAATGGGGCCACTTGGAATGTGATTTCTTCGGACCGATAATTCTCCGGTGTGCCGAATACCACATCCAATGTGATTTTCCCTGTGCATCATGCCTCCCGACTAGGGATGATTCCCCTGAAGGTCGTGCTGCTTTGCTCAATGCGGCTTTTATCTATTTCCATTTTGTTAAGAGTTTCCTCATAGATGAGGTTTAATCTGCCGTCGCCGTCCATCAGCACTTTAGTAAGCCGGAATCCGTCCACTATTGGACTAAGGACCAAAGCGGCTGGTGCTCGGACTGTTCACAATTGAGGTTCGTCGCTGGCGTTGAAGTTTATGGCCGTGTTGTTCCACGGGTTTATTGCTGCGAGGTTGCAGATTTTGGCGAGGCTGCGGAGTGCTCGCTTGCGCCTATTGCTTGAGGCGAAAGTCTCAATGATGGTCAGTACTGTATTGTTATTTCCCGCGGGATGGTGCACTGCGGTATTGTTGATGAGAAGGTCCTCGCCGCTCTTAGCAACTTCCCGGAGTATCCGACATGCTCTAAGGCTGTGTGTTGGTATGGTGTCCGGTGTGCTATGAATTTTTCACGGCCTATTGAGCCATTCCTCCAGTACGGTTCCACGCCCTGTAGAGGGCTTTGGCTTCTTTGTAATTCTATTGGGTGACTTGCGAAAGCGCACCCTTTTAGTTCGGACGAGGGGTTTAGTTAGGGCTGGGGGATCCCAGAATTTTGTTTGGGTCTTCCAGGCGCTTTCCATCGTGCAGTACTTCTGTACTATGGCCGTTAGGTTGGCAAAGTGTGCTATGTCGCAGCGACTTATGGCATTGAGAATTCCCTAGTCCGTGCATTTTTTGCAAAAGAATGAGATTGCGTCTTCCTCGTGACAGTCCTTAACCTTGCCCATTACAAGGAGAAATCTGACCCAGAAGTGGTGTACTGTCTCTTGGGGATCTTGTCTGATATGGGAGAGATCGCTTGCATCTGGGTGGGTGGGTGAAATTAAGTCCACATCCTGACCCAATTCTGAACCCAGGGGCGAAGGAGCTCCTGAGCTTGGCAGCTCGGGCTCCAAGGTATTGCCCAATATTTGTGGCCTGCTGTCCGATTTTAAGTTCGGAGTCTGGGCCACGTTCTCCCGTAAACGGGTATCCGGTTCAGAGAGCTCGGGAATCCGGACATAGTTCGTCCTCAAAACAGAGGAAAAATTGCCGTTTTGTTCCTCCACCACCGCTATCTGATGGGTGACCGGCGGAGAGTTAATCTCCCTTAGGTCGGGTTTAAGCCTGATCTGATCATAATCCGTTGAGACCCCCAGGGTGGCGATGCGATCCAGGAGCTCGTTCAAGGAGGAGAGCTCCATTGGATCCATCTGCTCGGTGAATTCCGGGCTGACGCCAAGGTTGTTTTTGATGACCTTCGGTGTCATCGTCGGCGCGATGGCCGAACGGGCGGCCATGACGAAATCGCCTAGCCGGCCTATAGCCAAGGATCCTCCGGAGGTAGTGTTATCCTTGATAATGAGGCGAGCCATCAAGCCTTATCGGGACGGCACAGTGGAACTCTCAATGAAAGCACCAATGTCGGTGTCAAACCGCGGATCTCGGTAGGGGTCCCGAATCTGCGCCTAAGGCTAATGGTAATAGGAGGCAGGGGACACGATGTTTTACCCAGGTTCGGGCCCTCTTGATGGAGGTAATACCCTACTTCCTACTTGATTGATCTTGATGATATGAGTATTACAAGAGTTGATCTACCACGAGATCGTAGAGGCTAAACCCTAGAAGCTAGCCTATGATTATGATTGTTGTCATCCTACGGACTAAACCCTCTAGTTTATATAGACACCGGAGGGGGCTAGGGTTACACATAGTCGGTTACAGAGAAGGAAATCTACACATCCGAATATCCAAGCTTGCCTTCCACGCAATGGGGAGTCCCATCCGGACACGGGACGAAGTCTTCAATCTTGTATCTTCATAGTCCAACAGTCCGGCCAAAGTATATAGTCCGGCTGTCCGAGGACCCCCTAATCCAGGACTCCCTCAGTGGGCACAGCCCACCTAGGTGTGCTTGGGCCCCCAGGCACGCCCTGGTGGATTGTGCTCCCCTAGGAGCTCCCCCCAGGTACTTTCTTGTCCCACTGGATGTCTTCTGGTCCAAAAAAATCCACAAAAAGTTCCGTTGCGTTTGGACTCCATTTGGTATTGATTTCCTGCGATGTAAAAAACAAGCAGAAAACAACAACTGGCACTGGGCACTATGTCAATAGGTTAGTACCAAAAATGATATAAAATGACTATAAATGATTGTAAAACATCAAAGAATGACAATATAACAGCATGGAACAATAAAAAATTATAGATACGTTGGAGACGTATCAAGCTCCTTCTAACACGGTTAGAAGTCAGAGCACCTCACGTTCTTCGCGCCTGTCGCTGCCATTTACACCACGAGAAGCGTTGGCGCGAGCGCAGCTACTCCTGGATTGTCCTCCCGCTACAGAGAAGCACGAAGAATGGAGAGTTGCTATTTAGAACCTCATCGGTTTCACCAATAAAGATGGGCAGCAGCAGGCGGAGCCTTCACGGGGGCGGTCCACTGAGCCAGCACATGCTGATGGCGGAAGTATCGGGGGTGGTCCGACCACGGTGCACTCTCCTCCACCACGACAACAGCAGTCGCCAGTTCGGTGGGTTGACACCCGCGATGATGGATCCACGGTGTCGTCCGATCCACGAACTCGCCGCGATCAACGTCAAGTTCTCCGGGAACGAGTCAAGAAGACGCTCGAACCACCATCGAGCAGCGGCGAGAAGCGCACCATCAATCTGAAAGGCGTGCAGGGCCCATTGTAGACAAGCTTACGCAGGGGGATTTTGGTGACTTATCTTACAAGGTGGGTTGTCCAGCTTTTACCAGTGAGTTGCGGCGAGTCCAGTGGCCCACTTCCCACACGTTCAAACCAGAGGTCCCAAGGAAATACGACGGCAAGACTCACCCGTCGGAGTTACTGAGCATCTACACCATTGCGGTGCAGGCTGCCGAGGCCCGGGACGACAAGGTGCTCGCCAACTACTTCCCGTTGGTGCTCAAACCCAACGTCAGGTCATGGCTGATGCACCTGCCAGAGAATTTGATCTCATCTTGGTCAGATCTGTGTCACAAGTTTGTTGGCGCCTTTACCGGAGGCCACCAAGCTCCTGGCCAGGCAAGTGATCTGCATCTCATCCCCCAGAAAGAGGGTGAATCCTTGCGCAAGTACATACAGCGATTCAGCCGTGTATAGTACAACATCCCAGACGTTCACCCTGCCGCTGTCACCAGCGTGTTTCATCAGAATGTGTGCAATCGCAAGATGCGTGAAGAGCTGGCGATGAATGAAGTTAGGGATGTTACCGAGCTTTATGTTTTAGCCGATAGATGTGCTCGAGCTGAGGAAGGAAGGAGATACCCCGACGAAGATGCCGGCGTGGGAACTGACTCCGCAGACGAGGACGCCGCCACCCCAGCAAAGAAGGGCCGACGACGTAACAGGAAGTGCAAGGGCAAAACCATGCTTGCCGTCGAGGAATCCGGCAACCCCGACTCCGCCAAGAAGACGAAGGTTGACGACCCCAGCAAGGAGGTTGCCGGGTGCGCTGCGTGTCTGGCCTTGGCGGCTGCCGAAAAGCCAGAGGGCTCTGACAAGCAGTATTGCAAGATCCATCGCACCAAGGGCCATGATCTCTAGAATTGCCGACAGGTTGAACAGCTTGTCGAGAGGCAAAAAGCTGAATATGAAAGGCAACACAAGGAGAAGGGCCAGGATGGTGCTGAGGGGTCTGGAAAGAAAGGTGGTGGCCGAGGAGGTCGCCGTGACAAAGATAAGCAACAGGAGAGGCCTGCTCGAGGCTGCAACAAGAAAGAGGGGGATGATGACCACGAAGAGGACAATGAGTCTAGCGATCATGAGTTTCAAAAGGCTACAAAAGCCATGTGCATTGATGGTGGCGCCTCGTTGCATTCCTCTCACCACCAACTTAAATAGTGGGCACGTGTAAATGTGATAGAGCCATCGGTCAATGCCTAGAAGCCGTTGAGATGGTCCAACACGCCTATCATTTTTTATGCTGAGATCACCCTGATCGCACAACAACGGTCGGGTGTTTTCCATTGTTGGTTTCGCCAACGATTCGCAACCTCAAGGTGACAAAAATGCCAGTTGATGGTGGGGCCGTTTTGAACTTGATCTTGCCCAATGTGATCAAGAGGTTACAAATTCCCGATGGAGATCTCGAAGAGACGGGTACGTTTCAAGGGATCAATCCGGGAAGAAGCCAACCGAAGGGTAAGATCACGCTACCAGTTACATTTGGTGGAGAGCTGAACTACATGACGGAGAAGACCGTCTTTGATGTCGCCAAGATCCCGTTGCCGTATAATGGGATCCTTGGCCACCTAATGCTGGCCACGTTTATGGTGACATCATACTACGCTTACAATACGTTGATGATGCTCGGCCCGATGAGCACCATCACTGTCAACTCCAACAAGAAGGATGCGCTTATCTGCTCGATCAAATCTACCGGGAAGTAGTTGTAGCACCCGCCGCCAAGGAGCTTGCTCCTGCCACTGGATCTCCCGGGGGGAGAAGACTGGCAAGACCTCTTGCACCGACTCCAGCAAGCGCGCCTCCTCGGAGTGCTGCATTACCGAGGAAGTGCCAGAGAGCTCCACCGGCAAGAGCAAGAAATCCAAGGCGGCTCCACCAGAAACTAAAAAGGTGCCCGTCAAGGAGGACGACACGGGCGGAGCTTTCATTATAAGTTCCACCCCCGTCAGCAAATAGGAAAGCACGCTCATTACCTTCCTGCAGGCGAATGTCAATGTGTTTACATGGCAAGCATCTGACATCCCCGGCGTTCCCAGGGAGGTGATTGAGCACCATCTTATTGTCTATCGTCATGCACGGCCCGTCAAGCAGAAGTTCAGGAAGCAAGCTTTGGAGTGGCAAGAGTTTATCACTGAAGAGATCAGGAAGCTGGAAGCGGCAGGTTTGGTCAGAGGGGTACTCCACCCAACGTGGTTAGCCAACCCGGTTGTAGTGCGCAAGGCGAGTGGAAGATGGAGGCTGTGTATTGATTATACAGATATCAATAAAGCCTGCCCAAAGGATCCTTTCCCCTTGCCATGCATCGACCAGATCGTGGACTCCACTGCCGGATGCGACTTGCTGTCGTTTCTTGACACTTATTTAGGGTACCATCAGATCTTCATGACAAAGGAAGATGAAGAGAAGATCGCGTTTATCACCCCATGTGGTACATATTGTTTTATACGAATGCCTTTCGGGTTGAAAAGTGCTGGTTCATCGTTTGCCGGAGGGGTCCAGATTGGTATTGAGCCACAACTACATAGAAATATGGAAGCTTATATGGATGACATAATGGTCAAAACCAAAGACAAAGCAACGCTCATACAAGATTTAGAAGAAACATTTGCAAATCTGCGCAAGATCAATCTCAAGCTCAATCCTGAGAAGTGTGTGTTTGGCATCCCATCCGGCAAGCTTCTCGGATTCTTTGTGTCTCAGCATGGGATCGAGGCAAACCCCGACAAGATCAAGGCGATTGAGCAGATTGAAGCACCAACATGAGTCAAAGATGTGCGTCGACTTGCTGGCTGCGTTGCTACTCTAAGCAGGTTCATCTCCAAATCCGCTGAGCGCGCCCTGCCCTTTTTTGAGATCTTGAAGAAGGCATGTCCAATGAAATGAACTCCAGAAGCGGAGGCAGCACTGCATGATTTGAAGAGGTACCTCTCCTCTACGCCAACACTAGTTGCACCTAAACCACAAGAACCATCGCTGCTATATCTAGCGGCAACGAATCAGGTGGTCAGTGTTGCGCTGGTGGAGTAGAGAGAAGTCAATGAAGAAGCAGCGGTAGCGGCGAGCCCGTCAAATGACGAGCCAGGACCCTCCCTGACAGAGTCTGGTGCCGGCAAGGCAGGGTCTGCACAAGCAAATGAAGCGGCACAGAAGAAGAAGGTGGTGCAACACCCAGTTTATTTTGCCAGCTCCCTTTTGCAGGGGGCAGGTCAAGGTACTCTGGTGTGCAGAAATTGCTCTTTGGCCTCATTGTGGCCTCAAGCAAGCTGTGCAACTATTTCCAGGCACATGAGATCACCGTCATCACTCGCTTCCCATTGCAACGGATCTTGCACAACCCAGATGTGACTGGAAGGATTGTGGAGTGGGCGTTGGAACTGTCGATCTTTGGTCTCAAGTTTGAAAGCACTTCAACAATTCAGAGCATTGCCTTGGCGGAGTTCATTGCGGAGTGGACCTCAACGCCTGACAAGGAGAATCAAGAGACCACTCTCCCCGGCAAGGAAATGAGCTGAGAGTGGGTTATGTATTTTGATGGGGCTTTCTCGCTACAAGGCGCCGGTGCTGGTGTGCTGCTTGTCGCGCCCACCGGAGGGCACCTCAAATATGTAGTCCAGATGCACTTTCCCCGGGAGAGATCAACAAAAAGCACAGCAGAATATGAGGGACTTCTTGCTGGTCTCAGGATCACGGCAGACCTTGGAATTAAGAAGCTCATCGTCAGAGGTGATTCACAGCTTGTCGTCAAGCAAGTTATTAACAAAGATTATCAGAGGCCATTGGTGGAAGCTTACGTAGATGAAGTGAGGAAATTGGAGGAGCATTTTGACGGTCTGCAAGCAGAGCATGTTCCTCATGCAGAGAACAACATTACTGATGACCTGTCAAAACGTGCTGCCCTTGTGGAACCAGGGACTTTTGTGCTCCAACTGACTCAGCCATCCGTTGAACCATCAGCAGGGCAAGATAAGCGAAGGAAGTCGAGCTCTGGCAAGTACTTTCCTGCTGAGCTCCTAGGAACTGCCGGCAAGGAAGTTGCCAGGGACGACGCCAAGTTTGTTGGGGGGCGACAGGCTTCAACAGGCCCTCGAGCCCTTGCTGTAGAGACAACTGCTCCCATGGCAGAAGACATACCTTCAGTCCTTGCTGTCGAGCCTCAGGCTCCAGCATGGGCGCAACACATCGTCCAGTTCCTCCAAACAGGGGAACTCCCCGAGGAACAGGAAGAAGCAGAGAAAGTAGCCCGTCGATCTCATATGTACCAGTTTGTGGACGATGTCCTATACAGGAAAAGATTAAACGGTGTGAAGTTGAAGTGCATTCCTCGGGAGGACGGACTAGAGCTATTGGTAGAGATACATGGAGGAATATGTGGCTCTCACATTGGATCAAGGGATCTTGCCGGTAAGGCATTCCGGCAAGGTTTCTTTTGGCCCACTTCCCTCCAGGATGCAACTGCACTAGTAACCAAGTGTGAAGCGTGTTAGTTCCATTCAAAGAAATTGCATCAGCCAGCTCAAGCTCTTCAAACAATCCCTCTTTCCTGGCCATTTTTGGTCTTGGGGCTCGACATATTGGGCCCTTTTCCCCGTGTTATCGGGGGCTTTGAGTACTTGTACATCGTAATCGCCAAGTTCACAAAGCGGCGGAAGTGGAAGCAGTGAGAAAGGTGACAACATAGTCAGCCGTCAAGTTCTTCAGAGGACTAGTTTGCCATTTTGGTGTGCTAAACAGAGTCATCACCAACAACGGCACACAGTTCATGAGCCGCACCTTCATGCAATATATCTAAGACCTTGGCAGCAAAATCTTTTTTACTTCTGTTGCTCATCCAAGAAGCAACGGCCGGGTGGAAAGGGCAAATGCTGAAGTGCTGCGAGGTCTCAAGAAGAAGACCTTCGACAGGATGAACAAGTGCGGAAGACGCTGGATTGATGAGTTCTCGGCAGTTCTTTGGTCAATCAGGACGATACCAAATCGAGCCACCGTCCAGACAACCTTCTGCCTAGTATACGGGGCGAAGGCAGTTCTCCCCACAGAACTCATACACGGGTCACCTCGAGTGCTCCCTTATAATGAGTTTGAGCAATAACAGTTGCAGCAAGATGATGTTACGCTCCTTGTGGAAGATCGTCTTCAGGCTGCTATGTGAGCTGCGTGCTACCAGCAAGCCTGGCGCCGCTATCATAGCCGCAAGGTTCATGCCCGAAGCCTTGAGGAAGGCGACCTTGTTCTTCAGCGTGTTCAGTCGGCCAAGAATTCTAACAAGTCGATGCCAAAGTGGGAAGGCGCTTATCTGGTAATATGAGTTACCAGGCCTGGCGCAGTTCACATGGAGACCGAAGACGGCATTCCAGTGAGCAACTCCTGGAATATCAAACATCTTCGGAAGTTTTATCCATAAGGCACGGTTGTCGGGTCTCCCGGCAACCCCCTTTTGTACTAGTCTTGCCGGCAAGGCATATAACCCTATCTACAAAGCCAGGCACATACCCTGTGCACAGTTGAATAAGTTTAAGTGTTTTACGGTTCTTGTCGATTTCCATGTTTGTCTATATACATGCCTATCCAAGATGTTGTACTACGCTTGTTTTCGGCAAGTACAGATGAACCGCCAAGGTCCCATATTCCTATTTTCTCTTCTTTCTTTTTCTCAAAGGATAGAAGGTGCCCTCGCGTGCAAGTTTGCCGGGGGGGGGGGATGATGTTGTGGAGTGTGGATACCAACAGGTAACGTTCAAAGTGACATTTTGCAGGAAAGAGCGCAACAACGAAAAGCTAAGTTGCGAAACCTTGAGTAAATTTCTTTTAAGCGTCAGGTTATTTTCCTTGGACAATTTCGATTCTTGTATGGAAAACCTGCACACGAAGGAACCTTGCCATGATCGGTTGCGCCCTTACTCTGTTTTGAGTCCGCTCAACAGTTCGAGTGGCTACGCTGAGAACGGCAAGGTATCTTGCCGGCAGCGACACCCCCAGTAGGCCGCTAAGGATCTGTTCCTCAAAGTGCTCGCGGCAAGGGTGCGCGCACCGACAATATTTTCCAACAAAGCGTAGGGTTTATGCCATACGGAGAGAAATCAGACAAGAAAGATAGCATGCATTCATCCAAAACACAGTGAGTTATATTACATCGATACTCGCCACAATTCTAAATTTAGCATGCATTCATCCAAAACACAGCGAGTTATATTACATCAATACTCGCAGCAACTCTAAATTTAGCATGCATTCATCCAAAACACATCGAGTTATATTACATCGATACTCGCCACAATTCTAGATTAAGATAAACTGTCTTTGGCATGGGTTTGTGGCGGCAAGAAGAAGTGAAGCGGCTAGTCCCTATGCTGGCCTTCGACCCTCTTAACTTGGTCCACCTTGTCGACAATGGGCATGACAAGCTCTTCTAGCGCCTTGCAGTCTGCGCCTTTCGGCAAGCGGTCAAGTACATTGGTGAGGTCGATGCCGGGATTCCTGTGCATCACTTTGATGAGCACCTTGAGGAGGATAGCCCAGCAGAGTTTGTGAGATTCGCTGGCCAATTGGGCTGCGGTCTGGAGTGGAGCAACTTCAGGGCGTCGAGGAGGGCCTCGAAGAACATGGTCAGCCTAGCACTCGTAGACACCCTGTCATCAGAAGAATACCTGAAGTTCGGCAGGCCCATGGTGGACAGTTGTGCCGTAAGCCTTTCCACGACGCAACAAGGCGCTCAGTCCAGAGTTTCACCCCTTTCTCATAGTCGTTATAGGTGGCGGCGACACTCTCGAGCAGCTCCTTCTTGTCCTGGAGACTTTTGGCCAGAGTGTTCTCACAAGCCCTGCTGCTCTCAAGGGACTCCTTCAGCGTGGTCAGCTTCAACTCCAGATCGGTGATGGATTTCGGGGCGGAGGAGAGTTCCTTGGTCTTTTTGGATATGGAAGTTTGCATCTTCGCCAAGTCATAGAGAGTTTTCTCTCTGCTATATTTGAGCGTCGAGATCTCCTTGTTGTGGTCCTCCAAATCCGCCTCCAGCTTCGTCACCTTGTCGGTCATCTCACTCTTGGAGGCCGCTGCAGCTTCGGCGTCATTGATGGCTTCCTTCAGCTTGCAAGAATGGTCCAAGACCAGAGCATCAAGTGCCTTTTTGTGTTTCTACTCCAGCTCTTGGGCCCACTGCACGACAAGCTTTTGAATCTCTTTGTCCTTGCCGTGGAGCTTGGCGGCAAGCACTGCCTCTCAAGCGGCAAGGTCCTCTTCATGAGCATCAAGCCCGACACGGTGCTCCGTTAAGCGAGCCTCCTCTACAGCAGCCTCTTGTGTGGCCTCTTCCTGTGCCTTCTCAATGTCGGACTGCTTCAAGAGGTGCTCGTCCCATCTTTGGCTCAGCTGATCCCGGCCAGTCCTCAGCTCTTGCCAAGCCTCGGTGTACCAACTCTGCGTTTGCTCGACGGGACTCTGGAAGTCTGCCTCTGCCGCTTCAACAACTGCTGCCCTGGAGTCCAACTTCTCCTTTCAGGTGCGATAAAGCGCCTGGAGCTTCTGGAAGTTGTCACTCATGGCCTGGAGGAGCTGATCTTCTTTGGATCCATAGCTGCTGATGCGCGGCTCGTCAACAATCTTGAGCCTGGTGGCAGCAGCAATGACTTGCTCATCAAAAGCCTCTCCTTTGGCTGGCATTCTGGTGCTTGCCATTCCCGGCATGTTGACAAGAAGGTCGTCGCCAACCTTCAGGTATCTGCTTGAGGGGGGGGGGGACTTCGGACATTGACGGTTGGTCCTCAACAACTGCCTCCCTAGCGACTGAGGGATCTGGGGCCAGTGTAGTGCCAGGCGCTTCTACGGTAGGAATGCCATCAGTACACTCGCCGGTCTCCTTGCCGGCCTCCCCAACAGACCCCTTGGCGGCTTCTTCATGCACGTCCTTGGCGGCCTCGTCAGTAGCAGCTCTGGTGGCTTCGGCGCCAGCATCCTTGGCGGTCCCCTCGATGATGGCGTTGGCATCCATTTGTTCCATCAAGGTGAGATCTGGAAGCCAAGGAGGAGAAACGAGGTGGGACCAAGGGTGAAGTTCAAGATAGAAATAAAAGAGAAAAATATCAAACATGAAGAATGATAAGTGCCTGAAGCAAGTGACTTACCTGTAATGAGATGCTGGGAGGTGTTTCCTTCCCCGGCCAGATTTGTTGCCGGTATAGGACTGCCGGCACCCACGCTTGCCGGATCTTCCTCCATGCGAGTGGGCTCGTCGGTGGAAGCCCTTGACGGAGATCCATCCCTGGGCAGTGTGGTTGACGGAGGCGGCATGTCGGGGGGCCCTCAGTGGCCCTCCTTGTTGTTGTTCTCCTCCTGCAAACCCGGCAATATCATCAGCGAAGATACACACCCCGACGCCTGCCAGCGGGAAATGAGTAGTGGACTCACGCTGGGGGCTGGGTTGGGGGCTGCGTCGTGGGCTGGGCTCCGGGCTGATTGTGATGGTCTCCGGCACACCTGCAGTGCTTGCTGGGGGCTCGTCGCCCGTTGAGGTCCTTGCCTTCTTCGCCATCCTCTTCGCCAACATTTCCGTATCTCTGCGGGGACAGGCCAAAGCAAGAACAAATAAGATAAGCAGAATCAGAAACTCAAGGGGTAAAGGAAGCGGCAAGACACTTACTCTTCTCCTTCCGGGCTCTCTTCTCTCTCCGGGCTAAAAGAAGAGAGGTCAAAGTCAACCTCCACTACGGTATCCATATGAGGGAATGGAGAAGGGGACCTGGGCCGCTTGGCTGTGGCAGAAGCGGTAGGCTGATGTGGGCCTGCTCCGGTTGCGGGCGCTGTCACATGAGCCGCCCCCATTGCTTTCTTTGCTACTGCGGTCGCACGCCTCGTCTGGCACACAGGTTTCTGTTGAGCTTCTTGCCGCTCCATAGCCTTGCCGGCCACCCCCTCACCGAGGACCTCTTCATGCGAGGAATCTTGCTAGACTGGCTTGCCGGAGATGGCCCGCCGAAGGACACGCTTCTTCTTCTCTGGAACTGGGGGCTCCTCATATGGCTGCTCTGTAACACCCTCGATGCGGCTATATCTCCCACGTGTCGAAGCACGACTTAGAGGCATAACCGCATTGAAAGCAATGTCGCAAGTGAGGTAATCTTCACACAACCCATGTAATACATAAGGGAAAGAGATACATAGTTGGCTTACAATCGCCACTTCACACAGTACATGAGCAAAACATTACATCATACAGATACAATCAAGGTCCGACTACGGAACCAAAATAAAAGAAGACTACCCCAAATGCTACACAGATCCCCGATCGTCCCAACTGGCTCCACTATCGATCAACTCAAACGAAACAACACAATGAACAAGATCTTCATCGAGCTCCTCCTTGAGCTCGGGTGCGGCCACCGCACGGTACATCGGCACCGCAAACTGGTTTTGAAGTATCTGTGAGTCACGGGACTCAGCAATCTCACACCCGCGAGATCAAGACTATTTAAGCTTAAAGGTAGGACAGGGTAGTGAGGTGGAGCTGCAGCAAGCGACTACTAGCATATGGTGGCTAACGACGCAAAAGAGAGCGAGAAGAGGAGGCAAAGCACGGTCGAACAACTATGATCAAGAAGTGATCCTGAAACTACTTACGCCAAACATAACTCCAACACTGTTCACTTCCCGGACTCCGAGAGAAGAGACCATCACGGTTACACACGCGTTGGTGTATTTTAATTAAGATCAACTTCGGTTTTCTACAACCGACATTAACAAATTCCCATCTGCCACATAACCGCTGGCACGGCTTTCAAAGTTCAAACCCTGCAGGGTGTCCCAACTTAGCCCATGATAAGCTCTCGCGATCAACGAAGGATATTCCTTCTCCCGGAAGACCCGATCAGTCTCGGAATCCTGCCACAAGACATTTCACAGCAATAAAACAAGTCCAGCAAAGCCGCCCGATGTGCCGACAAATCCCGATAGGAGTCGCACGACTCGCTCTCGTGGCAACATCGGATGAGACTAGCTACGAGTAAAACCAACCCTCGAGTTGCCTCAAGGTGGCCCCAGAGTAGCTGCAGTTCGACCAACACTCAAGGAGCACCGCCCGGGGCTAAAATAAAGATGACCCTCGGCTCCTAAACCCAAGGGAAAAAGGGCATAGGTGAGGCAAATGGTAAAACCAATGTTGGGCCTTGCTGAAAAGTCTTATTCAAAGCGAACTGTCAAGGGGTCCCATAAATCACCCGACCGCTTAGGGACGCAAAATCCGGGAACATAATACCGATATGACGGAAACTAGGGCGGCAAGAGTGGAACAAAACACCAGGCATAAGGCCGAGCCTTCCACCCTTTACCAAGTATATAGGTGCATTATTAATATAAGATATATTGTGATATCCCAACAAGTAAACATGTTCCAACGAGGAACAACATCTTCATGTTCCAACAAGGAACAAACTTCATCTTCACCTGCAACTAACAACGCTATAAGAGGGCCTGAGCAAAGCGGTAACATAGCCAAACAACGGTTTGCTAGGAAAGGATGGTTAGAGGTTTGACATGGCAATGTGGGTGGCATGATATAGCAAGTGGTAGGCATCGTAGCATAGGCATAGCAAAAGAGCGAGCATCTAGCAAGCAAAGATAGAAGTGATTTCGAGGGTATGGTCATCTTGCCTGAAATCCCGCAAGGAAGAAGAACGAGTCCATGAAGAAGACAAACGGACGTAGTCGAATGAATCCTCACAACTCCGGAACGAAACCGAAGCTAACGAGAGAAGCAAACCGGAAAGAAGCAAACCACATAGTAAACAACCATCACATAAACATGACATGATGCACAATCAAGTATGATGCATGTCCGGTTTAATGAGGCATGGCATGGCAATATGCACAAACAACACTACAAGTTAAGTGGAGCTCAATATACAACGAGTTGCATATTGACAAAACACCACATCAATTATTTAGTTCACTCTTGTTTAGGCTACCCAACAATATTAAATGTTATTAAGCATGGCAAGGGGGTGAAGCATATGAAACTAACTATTTAGGCAAGATTAAATGAGGCCGGAAACAACAACAACAATTCCGGAAAAATCCTCATGTCTATATTTCGAATTTGGTACTGATCTGCCCTAAACACAATTTTAATGTTGTTAAACATGCAAAGTAATGCTACCATGTTAATCTATGCATTTTTCTACCCCATTTACACATATAATTTATTTAAATCCGAGTTACGGTTATTTAGTTATGAAATAAATCATTTTAGCATGGCATAATGCAAATTAATGCAAACAACAGTTTTAAACATTGTAATTGTTGTTATCATGATGCGGATGACATATACAAGTTGTATGCAATTTTATGAAAATGTTGACAAGAGCATTATGAAGCATTAGTCGTCGTGGCGGAAACGAGAAAGGGTGCCACGGCGGCGAATCCGAAAATGATGCCACGGCAACATATCGGTTCCGGTAGCTAATGGAGATACCGGTGAAAAGAAGTGGGCGGAGCGAAGTCATGCAAGGATGGTGGGTGCTCCCGATTCCGGTTCCCACGGACGGTAGAATGGCAAAAGAGGTGCATCGCAAGGACAATTCAACACGGTGCAAACATATCGCATCTCATACATGCAAGGGCATCTCATCGCGGTCGCCTCGGGTTATACCTTCGGATCGTTCAAACGGGACGAAAAGCGTTCAGAGGGAAGTAGTCGCTCACGGACCGACGGTAGTGGTACATCTCAGACGTCAAGGCGTCGCCGTAGTTGTACACGGTAGTGGAAGTCGGGCGAGTCGAACTTGGGGTACTTGGTGAATCCACGAGTCGCGCATGTGGTCGTAGAGGTACTTGGCGATCGTCGGGGTACTTGTCGATCATCGTGGAAGTAGTTGTTCACGCTTTGGAGTTGAACTTGCCGCCGTGGTACATGGGTCTTCCGAACTTGCGGTATTGACGAAACGAAGGGGTACTTGTCGCTTCCGGTTCGGTGGTCGCCGGACTTGGTTTTTCCGCATGACTCCACGGTTCCTCGGGTAACTCAGCGATGGCCTTGGCAAAGAGGCGGCAGCATCGAGGAGGCAGCGGGCGCTGAACGAGGGTCCGCGCGGGGCTGCTCGGATCTCGCCGAGTCGACGAACGGGCGGCGCGCCATGGCAGGGCTTGAGCTCCTGGTCCCTCGCTGCTGGTCGGTACGGCGAGGGAAAGGAGCAGGGCCGACGGAAGGTGCAGAGGAGGTGCAACGAGGGGTGACGGAGGTTGCAAGGGAGGCGGGCGACGAGCAAGGCGGCACGGCGGCCGGACTTGGCGCAGGGAGGCGCGGCCATGGCAGGGGCTGATGAAGCTTGGCGGCCGGAGGGAGCACCGGTGGCGCAGGCGCGGCTGGGTCACCACATCCGCAGGGTGCTGGCGGTGGCTTCGCGTGGGAGCCGAACGGAGGCGGGCGAGGTGAGGACGACGACGAACCGGGGAAGGAGTTGCAGCTACGGCGAGCATCGAGGGCCACGGGCGCAGGTGCTCGAGGAGCCCTCTCCTGGCGCCGGGCGACGGGGATTTGGCGAGGAGGAGGCGCGGTCGAGGCCTGGTGCTGCAGAGGGAGGCGCGCGGAAGGCTGCGAGGGGGGGCCGAGGGGAGAAGAAGGGCGAGGTGGCGGCGGCCAGAGGGAGAGATCGAGAGGGAGAGATGGGATCGGGGGATCGAGAGGGAGATGGGAAGGACGATGGGTTCGGGAAGGAGGCGTGCGGCGCTGGAGGGAGGGAACGAGAGGAGGAGATGGATCGAGGGGAGGCTGGGCCTTGGGGCCTAGGGGTTACAATGGGCTGCCGGGCCATGGGCCTTGGGAGGCCAAGGGCTAGAGGCCGCCCAGGGAGAAGAAGTGGCCAAGGCCTTGCTGGACTCTCTCTCTCTCTTACTCTAATTTAGCAGAAAAGAAAATATAGAGAGACAAAAAGAAAGAGAGGGTTAGGGAAAGAATTTGGGAACGAGGACAATTTTCCCGGACTCATAAAAATGTGAGGAATTTAACAAAAATGGCCCGAGGGTTTTTGGTGGAACTCCGGAAAATGATGAAAGAAAAATTGGCAAGGTTTTGAGGTCAACTCGGAGCAGAAAAGGCATGGGATTTATTTGCAAGTGTGTTATGATCAATTCCAAATAAATGGAATTATTTTAATATAGCTCCCTAATATTGGGATGATATGTTATAAAGAGAAGTCAACCTTCCTCGATTTAAATGGATCAAAAATCCATACAATTTATTTAGTTGAGTTTTAAAAATTTAATGATATAATGGCATGATGAGATGATGCAATGCAAGAGATGACATGATGAAATGCACAAACAAAACAAATCACACGACAAAACTCGAAACCCTGAAGGCAATCAAGCTCCGGTCTTGGGCGCCACAACACTCCACCACTATTTAGAGGATCTCGCCCGAGATCTAGGATGGCACCGAGAAAAGCGAAGAGGAAGAGGTAAAACAAAGTTGCTTCTACGACAAACGAAAGTGAAACCAATGAACCTCGAGAGGTTTAAAACTTGAAAGAAAGAAAACAACGAAGATGAACAAAGTTGAAAACACTCTGTTAGAAAAGAGGAACAAGGATACGACGAGAACCAAGAGGTTAAGTGATAAAATAGATATTGAAACCACTCTGTTAAAACTAGATCGAGAAGGAATAAGATTGATATAATTTGGGCAGCACTGCTAAAAAGAAGAAGGAAAACTTGATAAGATGAAAAGAACTTGAAGAGATGACACAACCTCCGGTTAAATCGATAAGCAACGAAGAGAGCAACATCACAATGCCTCCGGAAACAATGCATGATAGATAGAAAGTTGGAATGAATAGAACGAAGAATGAAACCAACATCTCCCACCATAAATGAATTTGAAAGAGCATCCTTACGAAGTAGGATTGAACGGAGTTGTTTGAAAAACAACAACGGTAAGAATAAGCTTGCAGTGGGCTTATGAAAACATCTCCAAATTATGAGGTGAGCTTCTGCCACCAACGGGAACAATAGATTGGATTAAGATCAACAAGAAGATGAAAACTTATTTCACCGAGAGGACAAATGAAGAACTTGGGTCCTTTATAAGCACCATAAATAGCAACAATCCTTAGGGAAAGCTTTAGGTGAAATATAGCCCAAGACAACTCCAATGAAGAGATTGATGGATTTAAATATCTCATGAACAAAGATAAAATGATGGATTTAAATATGTCACTCTTAAAAATCTGTGCATCATGAAACGCGAAGGAAAATTATCAACAATGACATAACACCATCTCAAAAGATAAGATCGAAAGAATTGCACTTCGGAATGCAAAATGAAGAATGCTTGAACTTCTCAAAACAAAACATGTGTTGAACACCATGCTTATTTTAGAGTATAGCTTGACGGATCTTAACTCCGAGAGAAATCTTGATGAACAATTGAAGAATGAAAAGAATCCTTGAGGAAGCACCATGTAGAGCCTCCATGAAGAACTCCGGTAAGAAAAAAGGATGATAAGAGAAAGAGAAGTTGAAAATACAAGGTGAAGCCTTGCAATGATAAGATGAAGCTTTGAAATGATATAGCCGAGAAAACTTGGAACTCCGGAAAGAAAGATGAACAAATGAAATCACGAATTTTGACGATCCTCCGGAATAAGGAATTGAATTTACTCGATGGGACAAGGATAAGAATTACATTATGCGTATCCTTCACCAATTTGGATTGATGACAAGCAACGGATTTGGCACACTACTTATTCCCGTTGAAAAAAATGATTACAGATAGAGATATAGCGCAAACTTGAGAAGGTATTGGTGGAACCACCGGTGGGATTGGAAAGAACGAATGAGTCTATATAATAACGAAGGAAGAGAACTCTTGAACAAACCACCGTAAGAATTGAAAATGAACGAAGAAAAAGGCACAATTCACCGGGAAGAATTGGAAAACGAATGAAGATACTTGAGGGGAATTTAGATACATTAGAACGAAGAGATCATGAACTGATTAGAGGATATTTCGATGATGCACCGGTGAGATTTGGAAAAAACAAGAGTTGAAAGCTGGAATGAATAATTCTGAGATGATGGGCTCCGAAGAATCAAACTGAAAAGACTCCTGAAATGCTCCGGGTGGGTTAAAAGAATTCTCACAATCGAAAATAATTATGAGAGGATGGCATCAAGCTAGAACCATGAATCTTCAAGAGAACGGACCAAGATTTAGGAGAAATCCTTCTTTGGTCTTCAAATGTTGAGAATGCTGACGAGATACACCACCATGAATTGTTGAGACACTCCGGAATGAAAATTAGAAAGGTTGAACCAACAATGAAAATAATTTGAAAGATATTGGACAAAGGCATATGACTGATGAAAACCCATTCTTACGTCAAACTTAGAAAAGAATTTGGAAATAGCTTCGGAAAGAATTAGCAGAGTCAGGTAAGATCCTGGAAAAAGACCTGTGGGTTAAGGCCCACTCAAAAGAACCACCGTTGAACAATTGTTTGAAATAGATATTGCACCGGTAGAATTAAATGGCTTGAATGAGATAGCATCCTCAAAAGAACTTGAGTGAATTGAGAATGGAAACTAGAATCTTCTGAGATATCTTCAACACTCCGGAACAATTAAATAGCGATGAGTGGATGATTAAGAGGTGCACCGACATGAGAAAACATTTGAAAAGAGGAAAAGAATACGATCAACACTGAAAACTTGACTTAAATCCACCGGAGAAGAAAATTAGAATGGAACAATGATAAGGTTGAAACTTCCTTAGCGTCTTCATGAGAAATCACCGGATAAAACATTAAAGGAAAAGAATGAAGAAACTTCACTCAATAAAAATGGATACTTGATTAAGAAATCTGAGTCCTTTAAGAAAAAGGGTGGGAGGGCGGGAAAACAAAGACAACTTAGGTCGGATGAAACGAACACCCGTTGAGAAAACTTAGAATTGATCTCGCAAATGTTGAAATGATCGGATCCACTTGAAGATAAGCACGCCGGTTGAGAAAAGAATTGACATGACAAGCTCAGTGATCAAGAAGGATTAGTATTCACATAGCAATATGAGAACACCATTTAGAATGAGGTATGGAATCAACACTTGGCATTGAAGCAACTCGAATACCACAACTTAAAACAAAATAAAGGAGTGGCTTGCAGAATAAGCCGGAACAAACACATATGATAGAGATTTACCCAATCCCATATCATGCATCTGTCGGAAAGATATTCTAGGAGCTACTTGAATTCCCACCTATAAACTCCCAAACTTTCTGGTTATGCAATCTGGTGTTGGGGATACAGGGACACAAAATATATCACCCAAACTAACAATACCTAGATCCAATTGTATCCATCCTTCAACACATAACCAAGAAATCCTCGAAATCGTGTACCTCGACCTTCAAAAACATCCGTTATACAAGTCATGGCAATACTCCCTTTCGCCACAAGATCGGGCTATCGTGGTTATCTCACCAACAACTGCACAAAAGAGATTTTCGATGTCGGCAAAACTCGTATTCCAGAACTGCAACGATAAAATTGTGACGACAACACCTCGTAGCTCAACTCCCCGGACACCGCCACAACCCCTAATTGTCGAGGCACCAAGAACAATGTTCTCGCCACAAAACCATCGAACGATTCCAAGATACCCGCGTGATCCTAAAAAAATTTAGTGAAATTTGAGGAGAGAAAAGTCAAAACTCTACGCCAGATACCTCACCAGAGCGATTTAAGGACCGAGGAGTAAAAAGAATCCTACTCCGATATATATAATCCTAAGACTCAAAACATTTTCCGCTTCTAGACTCAACAACGCTAGCAAACAATCAAGCGGGGGGCTCCTAAGTCGGGGAAGGCTCTGATTACCAACTTGTAATGCCCTCGATGCGGCTATATCTCCCACGTGTCGGCACGACTTAGAGGCATAACCGCATTGAAAGCAATGTCGCAAGTGAGGTAATCTTCACACAACCCATGTAATACATAAGGAAAGAGATACATAGTTGGCTTACAATCGCCACTTCACACAATACATGAGCAAAACATTACATCATACAGATACAATCAAGGTCCGACTACGGAACCAAAATAAAAGAAGACTACCCCAAATGCTACACAGATCCCCGATCGTCCCAACTGGCTCCACTATCGATCAACTCAAACGAAACAACACAATGAACAAGATCTTCATCGAGCTCCTCCTTGAGCTCGGGTGGCCACCTGCACGGTTTCATCGGCACCGCAAACTGGTTTTGAAGTATCTGTGAGTCACGGGACTCAGCAATCTCACACCCGCGAGATCAAGACTATTTAAGCTTAAAGGTAGGACAGGGTAGTGAGGTGGAGCTGCAGCAAGCGACTAGCATATATGGTGGCTAACGACGCAAAAGAGAGCGAGAAGAGGAGGCAAAGCACGGTCGAACAACTATGATCAAGAAGTGATCCCAAACTACTTACGCCAAACATAACTCCAACACCGTGTTCACTTCCCGGACTCACGAGAAGAGACCATCACGGTTACACACGCGTTGGTGTATTTTAATTAAGATCAACTTCGGTTTTCTACAACCGACATTAACAAATTCCCATCTGCCACATAACCGCGGCACGGCTTTCGAAAGTTCAAACCCCGCAGGGTGTCCCAACTTAGCCCATGATAAGCTCTCGCGATCAACGAAGGATATTCCTTCTCCCGGAAGACCCGATCAGTCTCGAATCCCGCCACAAGACATTTCACAGCAATAAAACAAGTCCAGCAAAGCCGCCTGATGTGCCGACAAATCCCGATAGGAGTCGCACGTATCTCGCTCGTGGCAACATCGGATGAGACTAGCTACGAGTAAAACCAACCCTCGAGTTGCCTCAAGGTGGCCCCAGCAGTAGCTTCGGTTCGACCAACACTCAAGGAGCACCGCCCGGGGGCTAAAATAAAGATGACCCTCGGCTCCGAAACCCAAGGGAAAAAGGGCATAGGTGAGGCAAATGGTAAAACCAATGTTGGGCCTTGCCGGAAAAGTCTTATTCAAAGCGAACTGTCAAGGGGTCCCATAAATCACCCGACCGCGTTAGGGACGCAAAATCCGGGAACATAATACCGATATGACGGAAACTAGGGCAGCAAGAGTGGAACAAAACACTGCATAAGGCCGAGCCTTCCACCCTTTACCAAGTATATAGATGCATTATTAATATAAGATATATTGTGATATCCCAACAAGTAAACATGTTCCAACGAGGAACAACATCTCCATGTTCCAACAAGGAACAAACTTCATCTTCACCGCAACTAACAACGCTATAAGAGGGCTGAGCAAAGCGGTAACATAGCCAAACAACGGTTTGCTAGGAAAGGATGGTTAGAGGTTTGACATGGCAATGTGGGTGGCATGATATAGCAAGTGGTAGGCATCGAGCATAGGCATAGCAAAAGAGCGAGCATCTAGCAAGCAAAGATAGAAGTGATTTCGAGGGTATGGTCATCTTGCCTGAAATCCCGCAAGGAAGAAGAACGAGTCCATGAAGAAGACAAACGGACGTAGTCGAATGAATCCTCACAACTCCGAACGAAACCGGCTAACGAGAGAAGCAAACCGAAAGAAGCAAACCACATAGTAAACAACCATCACATAAACATGACATGATGCACAATCAAGTATGATGCATGTCCGTTTAATGAGGCATGGCATGGCAATATGCACAAACAACACTACAAGTTAAGTGGAGCTCAATATACAACGAGTTGCATATTGACAAAACACCACATCAATTATTTAGTTCACTCTTGTTTAGGCTACCCAACAATATTAAATGTTATCAAGCATGGCAAGGGGGTGAAGCATATGAAACTAACTATTTAGGCAAGATTAAATGAGGCCGAAACAACAACAACAATTCCGAAAATCCTCATGTCCATATTTCGAATTTGGTACTGATCTGCCCTAAACACAATTTTAATGTTGTTAAACATGCAAAGTAATGCTACCATGTTAATCTATGCATTTTTCTACCCCATTTACACATATAATTTATTTAAATCCGAGTTACGGTTATTTAGTTATGAAATAAATCATTTTAGCATGGCATAATGCAAATTAATGCAAACAACAGTTTTAAACATTGTAATTGTTGTTATCATGATGCGGATGACATATACAAGTTGTATGCAATTTTATGAAAATGTTGACAAGAGCATTATGAAGCATTAGTCGTCGTGGCGGAAACGAGAAAGGGTGCCACGGCGGCGAATCCGAAAATGATGCCACGGCAACATATCGGTTCCGGTAGCTAATGGAGATACCGGTGAAAAGAAGTGGGCGTGAGCGAGTCATGCAAGGATGGTGGGGTGCTCCCGGATTCCGGGTTCCCACGGGACGGTAGAATGGCAAAAGAGGTGCATCGCAAGGACAATTCGAACACGGTGCAAACATATCGTGCATCTCATACATGCAAGGGCATCTCATCGCGGTCGTCTCGGGTTATACCTTCGGATCGTTCAAACGGGACGGAAAGCGTTTCGTAGAGGGAAGTAGTCGTTCACGGACCGACGGTAGTGGTACATCTCAGAGACGTTCGGCGCCGCCGTAGTTGTACACGTAGAGGAAGTCGGGCGAGTCGAACTTGGGGTACTTGGTGAATCCAATGAGTCGCGCATGTGGTCGTAGAGGTACTTGGCGATCGTCGGGTACTTGTCGATCATCGTGGAAGTAGTTGTTCACGCTTTTGGAGTTGAACTTGCCGCCGTGGTACATGGGTCTTCTGAACTTGCGGTATTGACGAAACGGCGGTACTTGTCGCTTCCGGTTCGGTGGTCGCCGGACTTGGTTTTTCCGCATGACTCCACGGTTCTCGAGGTAACTCAGCGATGGCCTTGGCAAAGAGGCGGCAACATCAGAGGAGGCAGAGGCGCGGGAACGAGGGTCCGGCGCGGGGCTGCCTGGATCTCGCCGGAGTCGACGAACGGGCGGCGGCCATGGCAGGGCTTGAGCTCCTGGTCCCTGCTGCTGGTCGGTACGGCGAGGGAAAGGAGCAGGGCCGACGGGAAGGTGCAGAGGAGGTGCAACGGGGGTGACGCGAGGTTGCAAGGGAGGCGGGCGACGGAGCAAGGCGGCACGGCGGCCGGACTTGGCGCAGGGAGGCGCGGCCATGGCAGGGGCTGATGAAGCTTGGCGGCCGGAGGGAGCACCGGTGGCGCAGGCGCGTCGGGGTCACCACATCCGCAGGTCAGCAAGGTGGCTTCAGCGTGGGAGCCGAACGGAGGCGGGCGAGGTGAGGACGACGACGAACCGGGAAGGAGTTGCAGCCACGGCGAGCATCGAGGGCCACGGCGCAGGTGCTCGAGGAGCCTCTCCTCGGGCGCCGGGCGACGGGATTTGGCGAGGAGGAGGTGCGGTCGCGCCTGGTGCTGCAAAGGGAGGCGCGAAGGCTGCGTAGGGGGGGCCGAGGGGAGAAGAAGGGCGAGGTGGCGGCGGCCAGAGGGAGAGATCGAGAGGGAGAGATGGGATCGGGGGATCGAGAGGGAGATGGGAAGGACGATGGGATCGGGAAGGAGGCGTGCGGCGCTGGAGGGAGGGAACGAGAGGAGGAGATGGATCGAGGGGAGGCTGGGCCTTGGGGCCTAGGGTTACAGCGGGGCTGCTGGGCCATGGGCCTTGGGAGGCCGCGGGCTAGAGGCCGGCCCAGGGAGAAGAAGTGGCCAGAAGGCCTTGCTGGACTCTCTCTCTCTCTTACTCTAATTTAGCAGAAAAGAAAATATAGAGAGACAAAAAGAAAGAGAGGGTTAGGGAAAGAATTTGGGAACGAAGACAATTTTCCCGGACTCATAAAAATGTGAGGAATTTAACAAAAATGGCCCGAGGGTTTTTGGTGGAACTCCGGAAAATGATGAAAGAAAAATTGGCAAGGTTTTGAGGTCAACTCGGAGCAGAAAAGGCATGGGATTTATTTGCAAGTGTGTTATGATCAATTCCAAATAAATGGAATTATTTTAATATAGCTCCCTAATATTGGGACGATATGTTATAAAGAGAAGTCAACCTTCCCTCGATTTAAATGGATCGAAAAATCCATACAATTTATTTAGTTGAGTTTTAAAAAAATTAATGATATAATGGCATGATGAGATGATGCAATGCAAGAGATGACATGATGAAATGCACAAACAAAACAAATCACACGACAAAACTCGGAAACCCTGGAAGGCAACTGAAGCTCCGGTCTTGGGGCGTCACATGCTCCTCAGCTGTTCCTTCGACAGTAGAGCCCCCGACAACTATGCCACTATTCTCTTCGGCAGTCTCCCCCTGCTCGGCAAAGTTCTCCTCTTCACTGGTTCGTCTTCCACGAAGCCAACACTGCCGGCCTCCGCGGCAAGAGCTGCCTCTTCCACCCTACTGGCAATATATGCCACTTCTTTGTCGGTGGTGGGGCGGATGAGGTTTATCTCTTCCCGGATGGCCTCCTCCGACAAGTTTTCAAAGAAATCCCGTGCCTGCCCCATGGATGGCTCGGCCCAGGTGGGGTCAAGGCCATGAGCGTTGAATGCCAGCATCATGGCAATGATCGAGTTCAAGGCGGTGTTGTTGCACAATGGAATGACGCTTGCCGGCAACCTGAGCGGCGTGATGGTCTTGAACATCCTGTGGCAGAGAGTTGCGTGCTGCATGTCCGTCAAGTTATTGTTCAAGCTAGGGCGCAGCCTCATGATATCCATTGCATTCTAATACTCCCAAGTTGGTCTCCCCTTGTTCTTCAAAGGGGCAATGCGGCGGTGGAGGAAGTCAGCGCCGACCATCTCGATTGTGAGCCCAGCAGCTCTGAGGCGTTTGATCATGTTGATTTCGATTGTGAGCTCGCCGTCTCGAGGGTTGAGGGCGCTCGAACCATTGCCGCAGGTCGGTCTCATTTGTCGGGGCATACAAAACGGCTGCAGACCTTCCATCATAATCCAGCACCACCTGCCCCGCCACTCATCCCACTTCTTGCGGTAGACCCTGTCTGGGTACGTCTCCTTGTTCCATGCCCTTGGGATCCAGGCGACGCAGCCAGAAAGGGCCTCTCCTGGCTGGATGTGGGGGATGAAGAAATGGCAGAAGAGGGCTGTGTTGGGAACCACTCCGGAGAAATTCTCGCAGAGATGGGCAAAGATGGATATACATGCCACAGCATTCGGCGTAAAGTCCAAGAGGTGGAAGCTAAATGTGTACACGATGTCGACAAAGAAATCAGAAAATGGGGGGCAGAGCCCGCAGTAGAAGTAATCGACAAAGAAGGGGGATTTATCTAGGGCAGGCTCGGTGCGGGAAGTTGGGATGACACGGGTAGCAGGATGCGACTTTGTTTCTCTTCCCCACATGCATAGATACTGCTCCTTTAGAGCGCGCACTCGAGCGTCAGGGCGAAGGTGACATTCCTCTTCCGCATCTTCACCAACTCGCTCTCCGGCACATCTTTGACCTTGCTCGCCTTGGGCACTTCTTTACCCTTGCTCACTTTGGGCGCCATAGCAGCCAGGGGAGGGCAGGAGGCCAAGGGCGGTGAGGGCGTGGAGGCGGCGGACGGATGGGGGGCTCTGTTTCGGGCTCGAGGAGGAAGACGACTGTGGTTCCTAGATTGGAACGGGCGAGAGGTAAATGAGCAGCGCCTCTACGGATTCCTCTTTTTATGGGGAAGGCGCGAGGCTGCCTCTTTACTATTCGATGTGAAGGCGTTTTTGCAGGCGTGCTGCTGCTGCGGCCGTTCCGCGCACGTACCCCCACTTCATGCACTCAATGCGGATCATGGGGAAGCATAGCAGACAAGATAAAATTATGTCGGTTAACACCTGCCTCGCGTGCCCGTGCACTATTTCGGCCTAGCCCAACAACGCCTCACACCTGTGCGTGGCCTAGGCCCGGGGGCTCTTGTCGGTGTACTAAAGTTTGGGTCCTTTAGTACCCCTTACTTGTGCACGGGCAGTTGTAGCCGTGCCCATGGCGAGGCCTGGCGGGGACAGCTGGAAGCAAATACAAGGCAACCAAGATGGCATCCGAGCCAGTAATCAGAGAACAGAAGACAAGCTGAGCCCCTGGCAAGATCCTTGCCGGGATGGTTTGTGAAGCCCCGACAAGACTACCACCCTTGAGGTTGAGAGTGTCAGTGTCAAAACCGGCGGATCTCGGGTAGGGGGTCCCGAATTGTGCGTCTAAGGCTAATGGTAACATGAGGCGGGGGACACAATGTTTACCCAGGTTCGGGCCCTCTCGATGGAGGCAATACCCTACTTCCTGCTTGATTGATCTTGATGATATGAGTATTACAAGTGTTGATATACCACAAGATCGTAGAGGCTAAACCCTAGAAGCTAGCCTATGATTATGATTTTTGTTGTCCTATGGACCAAACCCTCTGGTTTATATAGACACCGGAGGGGGCTAGGGTTACACAGAGTCGGTTACAGAGAAGGAAATCTACATATCCAAATTGCCAAGCTTGCCTTCCACGCAAAGGAGAGTCCCATCCGGACACGGGACGAAGTCTTCAATCTTGTATCTTCATAGTCCAACAGTCCGGGACAAGTACATAGTCCGGCTGTCCGAGGACCCCCTAATCCAGACTCCTCAAGAGCTCCCTGAACCAGGCTTCAATGACGATGAGTCCGGGCAGCAGATTGTCTTCGCATTGCAAGGCGGGTTCCTTCTCCGAATACTCCATAGAAGATCTTGAACACAAGGATCATGTTCGGCTCTGCAAAACAAATTCCACATATCACCGTAGAGAGCACAATATTCCACAAATCTTAATCTGCTGACAACTTTTTCATAGCGTGACATCACGCCATGGCCCGGTCACTATTCGAACCGTTTTCCTCAACCTGCTGCTGCTCATATTGTGAGGCGGTTTCCTCGGCACGTCTTGTCGAAGCACAGATCATGTCCCCTTATCACGGGATTCTCATCAATACGGGTGTGGGTAACCCAACCGCGCCATCAATGCGGCGCTTGGGAAATAAGCGAGTTTACCGGGCAAGTGGGGAGGCGCAGGATCCTTGCTGCCTTTATAAGGAGATAATGACTCCCCTTTTTCACCGACGCCCTCTCCTTTCTCTGCTTATCCATTCTCTCTCGCTCAAGCTCTAGCGCCCAAGCGTTCGTCTTCTCCGCCCGCCAGGGCCCTCTGAAAATGTCTAGATCCGGAGCAGGAGGCAAGTGGATGGCCTCTACCATCCAGGAGAAGGATATCAAAAAGCTTCGGGAGGCCGGGTATCTGGCCAAGAAAACCAGCCATCGTCTTCCGACGGCGGGACAGATCGTCCCAACCCCTAAACCCCACGAGAGGGTTGTATTCCTCCCTCACTTTGTCCGCGGGCTGGGGTTTCCCCTCCACTCCTTCGTTCGTGGCATCATGTATTACTAAGGGATCGATTTTCATGATCTTTCCCAAAATTACTTCCTCAACATGTCGACATTCATCGTCGTGTGCGAGCCTTTCTCTGCATCTCACCACACTTCGGCTTATGGTTGAAGATTTTTAATGTGAAGCCCAAGGTAGTGAGCGGCGAGCACGCCGAGTGCGGAGGTGCCATGGTGAGCAAGATGCCCAACATGACATGGCCATCAGGTACTTTCAATGACTCCGTCAAAGGGTGGCAACAGCAGTGGTTCTATGTTACTGAGCCGCACGACCCAAAATGGGCCGCAGCTCCCGAATTCCGATCCGGAGCTCCCCTACGGCTTACGTCCTGGCCCAAGAAGGGCCTGAACTGGTCTTCGCCCGACGAACTATCGGTGCTCCAGACGCGTGTAAAGGATATGGAAGACAAGAATATCAAACTGGTCAATGTAGTCCAGGTGATGTTAGTTCGCCGGATCCTCCCTTGCCAACACAGGGCTTGCAGTCTATGGGAATTTGAACCGGCCAAGCACCAGACCTTGCTAGAGCTCTTTGCTCCTCGTACAAAGACATCCGGAAGGCGCTTTTCAAGTCCGGCAAATCATGGCCGGACTCAGCCGAGGACCGCGGGTACCAACTATCCCGCCCTGCAAGTTCGGTAAGTCATCATATGTTGGCAAGTCAAACGTTTTATTCACATAACCCAAGGGAAATGCTTAATGTGTTTTCCACAACTCTCCTAGGGCTGGACGAATAAGGCGGGGCGGATCTACTGTCCGGCCCCACTGCCGGAAGAACCGGTCGGCCCACTTCTGACGAAGATGTTGGTCCCGGCGCCTTACAAGGCACCAAAGAATAAGGCCAAGAAGGAGGCCAAAAAGACCAGGGGAAGCCTTCATCGCTGTGGCACTTCAGACACAATTGTCGGCGTCCTGGGAATGGGGGTCCCCAGACTTGCCTGCTTGCGGCCTGCGGCGTGGCTCAAGTGGTGGCCCAGTACGACCCATCTTCATCAACGCAAGACTCAAGACCATCGCGAGGGGCCAAGCCTCGTGGGGCGGATGACACGAGGCTTCCTCAGGAGCGGCCTCGCTAGGTACGCTCGCGAGGAGGCGGAGAGATCAAGGCAGGGGTACCTCGCGAGGTGCTCGTGACGCAAGCCGTGACGATCGAGACCAGGCGGGCAGCAGGCGGGCGCCGGCCCATGCAGTGTCCTTGTTTCCTCTTTGGTGCAAAGGGGGCAAGCACAGGCATGGAGTACCGATGCATCAGGCAAAGGTTGCCATTTCAGTGCAACGAGACCAAGACCAGCAGAGCGGCAGGATCGAGGTCACCGTAGAGCCGAAGGCAGTGTCATCACCGGTGTCTTTGGCAGCCGAAGACCAACTTTAGTCAGGATAACTTGTACTAGATGTTCCCCTTCAAAATGGTCGTTGTTGGCGCCCTTCCCGCTCAATATTTGGGAAGAGGACCAGGGCCTCTATAAATAGGACTAGCCACCACCGGAGACGGGGCATCTCATAGAGTCCTTATCAGATCCATAGGCGATCGAGCTCATCCAAGTAGTTCATCGCACCAGCTCAAGAACACCTCTCCCGAGGCCATTCATCCTTGTACTGTTCATCATCAGCCCCTGAGGCAATCCACCACACCACACACTGGAGTAGGGTATTACACCACAACGGTGGCCCGAAATAGTATAAACCTTGTGTCCCTCGTGTTGTTCATCATTTTAGCTTAGATTCCCGCGAGGCGATCAGACGAGGATCGGTTGGGGGAAGATCTTCGCGCGCACCCCAGAGTTTGAACCTTAAGGGTCTGCCGGAACCCAACATCCAACTTTTGGCGCGCCAGGTAGGGGTGCGTCGGGATCTTTCTTCCGCTGTTCCGCGTTCGATCACCCGTCAGGTTCATGGTCGACGCCGCCGGCTCGCGCGAAGCGCCGGGCTGCTCGCCGCCGCTGCTACCTGTGACGGCTCCGCGGTAGATGTCCCCGCTGTTCCCGTCGCCGCCACCAACGCCGCCACCGCCCGGCGGGAACGAGCAGCAGGCTCGCTCGCTGCATCCTTCGGCGGCGGGGAAGGCCGCACCGCCACCCCTGCCGCCGACTCCAGCTGCTTGCCGTCCCCACGCCTGCCGCGCTTCACGAATGTGCACGCTGCGTTGCTCCTAGCGCGTGAGCTCCTGCACTACCATCCTGTCAACGACCTCTACAAGGAGTGGCTCGCTCGCATCACCAAGCTCGTCAGCGCCGCAGGGGGCTCCTTTGCGCCGTCCCTCTTGCTGCCTCACCCCCCGTCCTGCGCGGGTGGCGCAGCCCAGGAGGTGCCTCCGCCACCTCCTCCTCAAGAAGGCGCCCTGGCTCCAAGGCGCGACCCTGTGATTTGAGATCCACTGCGTCCGCGCCCGCCGACAAGAAAGGAGCTGCCAAGAAATCCTCGCCCACAAGAAGGTGCACGCGTTCTCCGCACCGGTGCGCCACGACCGCATCCCCGCGCCAAGACGTTAAGACCCCGCTGCTGCCCGTGCAGCAAAGACGCTGAAATCCCTGTGACCAAGCCCCAGACGCCAGAGAGCTCTGGTGGCCACCGCAGGCTGTCGTGCCTTCACCACCGAGCTATGAAGTGTCGCTTGGCCGGGCAAGTTCAAACCTGACCTGCCCCCTCACTACGACGGCACTGCCGACCCCGCGGAGTTCCTACAGCTCTACGAGCTAGGCATCGAGGCCGCCAACGGGGACGAAAAGGTCATGGCGAACTGGTTTCCCATGGCACTCAAGGACGGTGCCCGCACCTGGCTCCTAAACCTGCCTCCTGGCACGATCTCCTCCTGGGACGAGATGCGCACTCGCTTCATCGCCAACTTCCAGGGGACTCGCAACCGTCCGCCGGCCGTGGGTGACCTGCGCCGCACCAAGCAGCAACCCGGAGAGACCTTGCAGAAGTACATCCAGCGGTTCAACAGCGCTCGCCTCAATATTTCCAAGGTGACCGAGGAGGCCATCATCTCGGCGTTCTCTGATGGCGTCCGTGACGTCAAGATGAAGGAAGAGCTAGCGATCCACGAAGATCTGTGTACGTCCTTGGAGTTGTTCAACCTGGCGACCAAGTGCGCAAGGGCTGAGGAGGGACGCCTTTCCCTTCTCGAGCTCCCGTCTGTAGATCCAGAAGAGAAGAAAGCCAAGGCCAAGGATGTGAAGCGCAAGGGAGCAGCTGTGCTCGCAGCAGAGCCGGACATGAAGCGCGGCAGGGACCAGCCGGAGTCGTCCAAAGGCAGCCGGTACTATGTGTACCACGATCTCCACACCCATAACACCAACGAATGCCAAGAGCTCAGGTCTGTGCGAGAAGGCCGTGTCGGTCGACGCCCCGAGCGCAACGATCAGGGCTACGGCCGAGGCGGAGCAAGAGGTGGAGGACGATGGGACGACCATGTCCCTCGCCAAGGGTGGCGTGACCGGCCTCGCGAGGACCGCTGGTAGGACCAACTTCGCAAGGGGGCTTGGAGGGATCAGCCTCGTGAGGATCGCCCTCAAGGCAACGCAGGACTTCCTCCTCTGCCACCTCCACCAAGAAGGAATGACGACCATCATCAGGACGAGGGGCTGGGGCTTCCGAGAGCCGGCAATCGCAGCATCTTGGGCGGTGCCTGTGCCCCAGCCTCTCAACAAGATCTTCAAGCAGTTTACTCATGAGGTGAATGCAGTCCTCCCAAGCTTGAGGCCACGCACCTCTCGTGGTTCTGCGGCGCCATCACGCTCAGCCTGGATCAACTCAAATGCGCGGCAACAGCCGGTGTCCTCCCGATGCTCTGTTCCCCAGTCATCAGCAATGTGCAAGCCACCAGGACCCTCATCGACGGTGGGGCAGGGCTCAACGTCCTGTCCGTCGAGGCATTGAACAACCTCCAAGTGCCATATGACCAGCTTCAACCAACCAATCCTTTCTCAGGAGTCACTGATGGTTCCACTGTCCCGATAGGACAGGTCCGCCTCCCTGTCACCCTTGGGCAGCGCAAGAACTACCGTATCGAGCTCAATGACTTCGACGTCGCCCACATCCGCCTGCCATACAATGCCATCCTCGGGTACCCCGCCCTAGCCAAGTTTATGGCCGTGACTCACTATGGCTACAACGTCCTCAAGATGCCAGGAAGTGGTGGAGTCATCACGGTCCCCTGTGAAGAGAAGGATGCGGTGTGCTCTCTCGAGCGCGCCTTCCAAGCCGCGTCAGTCGAGGACCCAGACAACAAGAGTGGAAACCTTCCCGAAGCAGCTCCCAAGAAGAAGAAGACATCACCTGGCTCAAGGCCTCGGGAGGCAGGCACCTCCGGAGGCGCCACTTCAGGACACGCGCCCATCCAAGGGGCGCCACCTTCCGTCGCATAGGAAGGCGCGCCCAGCTCCCTCCTCGGGCAAGGCTTGGGGGCTCTCTCTTGGGGAGCCACTGACTTTGCCAGGATCACGAGGGAGGCGCTCCGGCACCACTTGGAGGCGTGCTTTGCAGCACGTTTCCCTCAGGAAGGCGTAAGGCAAGGAGGGCCCAACCCTCAGGAGGTCATCACCAAGGTCGCTCAGGAGTTGTTGGAATCGAGATTCATGCGCGGCAACCTCCGCCTGCCCACCGTAGCTCCCCATCCAGGCGAGGATGGCGGGCTGCGCATCTGCATCGACTACCCAGGGCTCAATCGAGTCGCGTCTCAGGGGTGCTTTTGCCCTTCGCGCGTGGGGCGTCGCGTGGGTGCACCGCACAGCTATGTTCGCATGCCCTTCAGCCTGCCGAACGCGGCTGCTTCCCACCAGCACCTGATGAGAAGCATTCTGTAAGCTCAGGTGGCCAAGCACCGCGCGCTCCTGGAGGAAATGGAGGTGGACCTCGCCGAGCCGCCTGGACCTCCTGAGCCTCCCGAGGCTCGAAGCCCCGAGGGCTCGTGAGGATTGGCTTCTTCACGACACATCATCAGCTACTCTGACACTCGCTCTACAATGGTATCAGGTGACTTCTCTCAAGTTTCATTTCAGATGGGAGCGCCCTCAGGGCTGCATCATTCCCAGGTCGCGTGGGTCTGTCCCCGCGACATGTATCTATTTTGCTTGTGTCTTCAGCTTACCTTGTTGGGGGCGCCCCTCAGGCTGCATCATCCCCAAGCCGCTTGGGCCTAACCCGGTGGCGTGTGCCTTTCTTTGCATCTATCTAAGTTGATTTGCTTATTCATGCTTAACCTGCCTATGATCATTGTCTGCCGCCTACTATGGGCCTATCCTTCCTCATGCAAACCGCTTGCACGTTAAAAGGGGGGGCGCCTGAGCATCGCGACTCAGGAGCTCTTATGGGCTCTCCAGCCCTCACCCCCTGGCCTTGTCCACGGCATCACGACCTGGCATACCAGCGACGGCTGAGCTTGCTTGAGGGCCGGGACCTGAGGATGTAGAGCATTTGCATCTTAACCATCTTGCAGAACGCATTCACCGACAGAGGCCTGTGAGCCAAAGAACTCCGCCCGAGGTAGGGCCTCGTGAGTCCCGCTACTGGCTCACGGGTGCCCAGACACACCTCTCCTAGCCCTACTGCGCGGCCACATGTGAGGGCGGGGTTGTACATGCCCCGGGGGCTCCTCCCGGAGGGGAGCCCCCCTCCCACATACCAGTGGAAGCACCATGCTCCGCGCTGGCTGACGACACTACCGAGGAGCGGCTATGCCCATACACATACGGAAGCGCTATGCTCCGCGCTGGTGATAAACAACTGAGGGCAGCCCACGGCTGTATCAACCTTAGGGAGCCCAGAGCTCTGTCCGCCTCATCGCAGCCTCCTGGGAGTGCCGCGCGAGGGGCTGGGCAGGCTGCGCCTGGCCACGCCCGAGCACACGCCACCCAGCCAGTCCCTCGGACCTAGTCGCCGACGCCTCCCCGAGCGGAGCCAAGGTATGAAGACCCGCTTGAGCGCCAAGGGGACTCTCGAGCATCGCGACTCAAGAGCCTAACTGGTCATGTAGCCCTCACCCTTAGTTCCGAAGGCTAACGGCGGTCGAGGTATGTGTGGGCCGGGCCCGCCGACGAGAACGCATGCATCTCTCTTCCAACCCTCCCTATTTGCTGCTTATGCCAAGGGGACTCCCGAGCACCGCGATTTAGGAGCCTAACTTGTCACGTAGCCCCTCACTCCTTAGTCCCGTCCTGGTGATCTGGTCGGGGCTAACAGCGGCTGAGGTATGCGCGGGGCCGGGCCCCGCCGACGTAGAACACAAGCAAATAGGAAGGAAATCGCAAAATCTAGCAAATCCAGAAGCAAATATTACAGATCATAGATTGTTCTCACAATACTAGACACAAATTTAAATTCCTCCACGAGGCATGGTGCATGTTGCAGGAATCAAAGCAGGAGAAAGGCCGCGAGAAGATCACCCCTGGGCCGCGCCACCGCTCATGGTGGAGTCGCGCTTGTCATCTCCACCCCCTGGGGCTACGGAGCCAGCAGCGCCTCGCTTGGGCGCGGTGTTGAAGGCGCGGAACTTCACCAAAGAAGGCCTTCGCCGACCCTTGACGGCTTCAAAGAATAGCGTGGAGCGCTTACGCCCACAGCTCCAAAGAGGTCGTCAAGGTTGGCGTCGGGGTTGTGGAGGTAGACATGGCTGAGGATCCGTGTCAGCGCTGCAGAGGAAAGGATGCGAGCCTCAACTTCGGCCATGGGGCCGATGCCAATCATGACTTCCTCAAGCGCCTCGACGAGGAAGGGAACCAGCTTAGTGGGGCCTTCCTTGGCTCCGACCAGTGGTTTCTCCAGGCCCCCGTCATAAAGCGTTTTCAGCGCTATGCGAGCCCTCTCCTCGTAGCGCGTGAAGGCCGCGCGGTCCTCGGCCAAGACCTCCGCCTTGGCATCCAGTTCAACCCTCTCCGTCTTCAGCGCCTGCTCCAGCGTCTTCAGCCGGTCGCGGTCGGCTAAGAGTTCGGCGTCGTGTTCCTTGATAGCAGCCTCCCGAGCCTTTATCTCCTCCTCCTTCACCTGGCGGTCGCGAATCTCCTTGGCGAGCTCGTCACGCAGCCCTTGCAACGCGCCCTCCAGCGTCTTGCAGCGGCCCTTGACAGTTGAGGCATCCTTCAACGCCACGTCACGAGCAGCTATGGCCTGGAAGGTGGCTTGCTTCTCCTCCTCGGAAGCCGTCACAGCCTGGCTTAGCACCGCTCGGACGGAGGCGTCAGAGCGAACCCAGCCAGAGACCAACTCCAGGTGCCCGGCCACCAGGCGGGGGTCCGCGCTCCGGAGGTCCTCCCACAACCGACTCAGCTCGTTGGCGGCACGGTCCAAGGCGACGGAGGAGGAAGAGGAGACGGGAGCCCGTGGAGTAGGAGGAGAACACAGCAGCGTGATCAAGGCTTGGGAGGCAGGAACCTCCTGAGCCTTGGCAACCTCGGCGACAGCATCAAGCACAGGCGCCTCCAGAGTCAGCGGGGTCACAAGGGCTGACTCCTCGCCGGAGCGTCCCTGCTGGCCTCGCAAGGATGATCGGGCAGGGGATGTGTGGGCCCCGCTGCCTCCCTTCCCCGCGAGTGAAGACGCGGCCACGGCTGATGAGCCCGTTCCAGGCGGGGTCGCCGCGTCTCCCTTCATCCTCTTCGCTGCAGGTAGCAGCCTACCCAATGAAAGATGTCAGGCCTCAACGGCAAAATACAGGAGCGAGGTGGAGTTCGAGCACTTACTGGTTGACTGCCGCAGGATCCCACGGACTCCGGCCAAGATTGAAGCCCGAAAGCCTTTTGCGGGGCTCAGCCTCGGGAGGCCCAGCCACAGAGGAAGGCGCACCTGAAGGGCTAGAGCTGGCTTCGGCCGACGCAAGGGCTGGGGTAGACCCTCGGGAGATCAGCCTAGACCTGTCCTTCTTCGGGACCCAGGGCGGGTCCTTCCCTCCTCGCCTGGCGCCGGCCTCGTCGTCATCAGGCATGGAGCAGAGGGCGCTGGACCTGCGCCAGGAGGGAGTCTCCTCCGTCCCCTCGAAGGTCGCCTCCGAGTCACACTCATCATCCTCTTCGCCGTCTTCCTCTTCTCCCCCACTGGAGTCACCAGAGGACAAGTTCACCGCCGCCGTCGCCGCCTGGCCCTCAGGATCCTCCGCTGGCACCAGGCCGACCCCGTCGAAGGTGGGCATGGTGTCCACCACCCGTTCCTAGTCATCACGAAGGAACAGGGGACCGGAGCATCCACCGGGCCTGCCACGTCCTCTCCGACCAGGAAGTGGAGGGCCGCGGTCAGATCCTCGTCATTCAGGGCATCCAAGCTTAGGCGGAGGACGACATCTGCATCCGCGAGCCTCCACAGCGGGCGCGAGTGCGCCTGAAGAGGGGCCACCCGGTGCGACAGGAACTCCCTCAAGAGCGAGGCCTCGGTCAGCTTCGCCGCCCTTAGATTGCCCGGCCTCAGGTCGGCGTTCATCTTCTCCAGCACCAGCTTCGCTCGCCGGTCGTCAAGCTTCACGCGGGACCATGCCTCCACGGCCTCGGGCTGCTATGTGGGCAGCTCCAGCAGGGGGTTGTTGCACCTGGCATCCACCACGATCCACTTGCTCCAGAAGCCGTCGGCCCTCTTCCCGGCCTTCGAGATGGCGTTGGACTTGGAGTACACGACAAAGCTCGTGTACGCCGAGATGTTGGCGCCAGTGACCCGGAGGGAGAAGAAGTGGCGCAGCAGGGCCACGGAGGGCGTCACCCCGACGTGCGCCTCACAATAGTAGGCGAAGATTGACAAAAGCAGAACGCAGTTGGGGTGGAGATGCAGAGCATGCAACTGGTACTGGCAAAGGACGACAAGGAAGAACTCAGAGAAGGGAGGAACCGCACCAGAATAACAAATACCATGAAGAGGGGTAGAAGGTGCTCCCTTGTCCTCCAGCCGGCGGAGCTGCCGAGCACGCCTCCCCATCTCATTGCTCAAGCCCGCCATCTAGCGCGTGAGGGCGAGATTCTACTCCGTTACGTTGGGGGAGACCAGAGCCAGCGAGTACCAGGCTGATGCAGCCCCAGCCAGGGTCTTGCGGGGTGCCATTGCTCACCGGAGGAGAAGGCTACGGCAAATCTGGAGATTTCGGAAGCAAGAGGGCAAAGAGCAAGAAAGGGGATCTGAAGCAAGGCGAACGAGAGTAATGAAAGTACGGCTAACCCCGGGCCAGCCTTTTTGTCAGTCGAGCAGTTGCCGAGGCGGCGTGGGGAAGCACAGGCGCCCACGTCCAATCAACCGCCACGCGGCGCCCATGGCCGCAGGCTGATGGGGCCCGTGGCGCTCCGCACTTGCCACTTCGCTTCTCCGCTAAGCCAAGTCCGAACGCACCTTGGGCCCGGGGGCTACTGTCGGTGTCCTAGGAACGGGGGTCCCCAGACTTGCCTGCCTGCGGCCTGCGGCGTGGCTCAAGTGGTGGCCCAGTACAACCCATCTTCATTGACGCAAGACTCAAGACCCTCGCGAGGGGCCAAGCCTCGCGGGGCGGATGACACGAGGCTTCCTCAGGAGCGGCCTCGCCTAGCAGGCTCGCGAGGAGTCAGAGATATCAAGGCAGGGGTACCTCGCGAGGTGCTCGTGACGCAAGCCGTGACGATCGAGACCAAGCGGGCGCCAGCGGTGCCGCCCGCAGTGTCCTTGTTTCTCTTTGGCAAAGGGGCAAGCACAGCGTGGAGTACCGAGGCATCAGGCAAAGGTTGCCATTTCAGTGCAATGAGACCAAGACCAGCAGAGCGGCGGGATGGATGTCACTGTGGAGCCCAAGGCGGCGTCATCGCCGGTGCCTTTGGCAGCCGAAGACCAACTTTAGTCAGGATAACTTGTACTAGATGTTCCCCTTCAAAATGGACGTTGTTGGCGCCCTTCCCGCTCAATATTTGGGAAGAGGACCAGGGCCTCTATAAATAGGACTAGCCACCACCGGAGAGGGGGCATCTCATAGAGTCCTCATCAGATCCATAGGCGATCGAGCTCATCCAAGTAGTTCATCGCACCAGCTCAAGAACACCTCTTGCGAGGCCGTTCATCCTTGTACTGTTCATCATCAGTCCCTGAGGCAATCCACCACAACACACACTGGAGTAGGGTATTACACCACAACGGTGGCCCGAACTAGTATAAACCTTGTATCCCTCGTGTTGTTCAACATTTTAGCTTAGATTCCCGTGAGGCGATCAAACGAGGATCGGTAGGGGGAAGATCTTCGCGCGCACCCCAGAGTTCGAACCTTAAGGGTCTGCCGGAACCCAACATCTGACAACAATATCCGAAGACTCCGATGCCCGCTCTTCCTCCAGAGAGGTCGAGGAAGAGGAGGAAGACCAATCTCCAACAAGGGGAAGAAAGAAAAGGACGACCTCCACATCCTTGGAGGCTGAGTGGCCTAAGAAGGGAAAAACTCCCCTTCCGGAGGAGTCCACCGCCGCTACCGATAGCAGCCCGGAGTGGGATCCCAGGTCCCAGCCCCTGGTGAATTCGTGAGTATATAAAATCCGAACACGTTTACGCATCCAGACTCACTACGGCATGACGTTTTAATCATTGAACCATACTGTTTTGCAGTCCGGCGAGGTCCCGCACCTAACAATCCTCATTGGAGGATTTACTAGGCTCGGATGCTATGGACAGCGGGACATCCCGAAGGCCCCCCTCCCCAAAACACGTGAACGACACCGAGGTATCGTCCCAGAGGGACCCAGGCCAAGGAGGAGGTGGGGAAAGATCATCAAGGCGGTGCCAGAAGGTCAAACTTCAGGGCCGGACACACGGGAGAAAAGGCTCCCATGGATGTCGACGGCGGGGGCTATCTTGAATTCAACCCCCAGCTGGACGCAATTCCAGAGACCGATACGGCTCCAGAATCAGGAAGGCAGCCCCTCTCAGCTGAAGGGGGTGCACCTGTTCCACCGGCAACCTCTGTCCAACCAGAGGTGCTGGATACTATATCAGCGGCGCTGAAAAGCGCCTCCATCATCGACGAATACCGTGCCCTTATGGGTGCGGTGATTGAGAAGATTCAGTCCGCTGAGAGTGGACTGAATGAAGCCTGCATCAGCCTTATAACGGGTTTTGAGATATGTTTTGTGAGGTTTCAAAGAGTTTCATAGTATAGGTAGTAGCCCCTGATACACTGTTCGGTGAAAGAAAGAGCCGGACAGAGGATCAAACATATGTTCGCAGGAGACTCACTTTATGGAATCTCTCCCTCTTTTTATTTTATAAGCAGGCGTCTGTAGCGACTGCCGCCTCTCATACTGTGGAAGTCTCCGGACTGAAGCAGAGTCTGGAGCGGGCCAAAGAAGAACTCGACCGAGTGAAGAAATAGTTGGAGGATAACCAAGGTATGCAAAAACCTTTTTCACATTAGCGCGAATGAATAAGTTAATATGAAGAAAATATTTTTATGATATGCTCTAGGGGCGATGGCCGAAATTGAGGCTCTTAAGAAGGCTGTGGCCGAAGCCGAGAAGAAGGCAGCCACAGAGCAGGCTCTTCGTGAGAAGCACGAGGCCAAGGTTATTGAGGCTCAGCAAGAGCTTCAAGAGGTTGTGAAGAAATGCGAGACCTTGGAGCAGAGTTTAACGAAGAAAGAGTCCGAACTCGCCCAGGCACAGCAAGCTGCACGCGATGCCTGGGGGGAAGCCCAAGGCACCCTACAGGAAATACAGGAGGCGAGGAAGATCGCGGCGGGTAAAGCTTTTTCTATGCAAAGCAGGTATTTGAAGGGATAAAATCACGTTTACTAATTTGAATTTGGATTTCTCTAGGGGTATTTGTGGAGCTGCCACGCAGCATATCTGATCGCACAATTCTATCGAGCCGAAGAGAGGAGCACCACGGAGAAGCTCTTCTGGTCGCAGTATCTGGTGCCGGTGTATCCAGTGCCCTTTGCCGATCAGCTGAACCAGCTGACCGAACTGCATAAGGCGGCCGAACTAGCGATGCTGGATTTAAATATCCGACTATGGCCTGCCGAGCCGATTCCAAGCAGCTACTTCGGGCTCGTGAAGCGGCTTGTGAGTGCCTGCCCTCGACTTGATGTCATCAAGCGGTCGGTCTGTATGGAGGGTGCGCGAATGGCCTTCGCCCGTGCAAAGGTGCACTGGGGGAAGATGGACGCTGAAAAGCTGATGACTGAGGGACCGCCGAAGGGGAAGGAGCACCGCAAGCCTGAGTTATATTATGATAGTGTCCTGAAAGGATCCCGCCTTGGGGCGGAGCAATGCACCAAGGACATTATATTTCCATGAATACAGTCATGTTGTCCTTTGTAATGTTTAAACAAGGTCGTTTCTATTATTGATTGCCTGTTATTTGAAGTTTTTCCTCCTGCGCGGCTGTTTTATATATTAATCCTGAGAGTTGGCCAGTCGTCGGCTTCTGCCCCCACGTAGGAAGTACGGGGGTGTTCGGGATAAACCTGAGCACTCTTTATCCCAGTTTTGGGTCCTTGAAGGAGGTGTTCAGTGCAACGAACCAGGCAATCGGACTATAAGGCTTTATCACTCTCACTTAGCCATAGGAGTTTGACAAAAGGAAGGTAGGCGCAACCCCTGGTGTTCGAAAGACTGTACGAGGGGCTCTATAAGCACCTGATCGGAAGAAAAGCCGATCCATCGCACGCTGCATTAGTTATGGCATAATGCGGAAGAAATCCTTAAAGATTTTACAACCTCTTGAACAGCTGACCAGCTCTCGCCGTATCATGACAGTCAGTTTTCGGCTTTTTCTACTGAGGCGCTCGTCCGGAAGAACCAGGACACAATCGCAGTAGTTCTCCCTTTGTCGCCTTAGCCGATATAGCGGAATGTAAGGCAGCAAAACATGGGAGCCGGGCAAACCCAACTATTGACCCAAGACATGATTCGGAGCTGATGCATATAATGCTATAAGTTCGGGGTGCCGAACGACCGTGAAGGTGTTCGGACTTTATTGCCGTATTATGGGTACAATGAAGCCCCTGGCATATTAAGGCATATCGCGATGTATAGATGCCATTTGACAAAAAGTGTCAATAGGAAACAACAGCAGATAAGCGTCATATAAAGTCACATGCTGTAATTGAATAACTCATCGATGCGTATGAGTACAGGTAATGTGATAAAAATAAATATGACTTCGGAACCTGCTGAGACCAGGCGGGAGGAGGCTGTGTGCAGATCCGGAGTGTAGTCGGATGGTCATCGAGGGGAATATCTAAGGATTCCCTCATGCGTTCAAGCTGTTTCCATGTCGCTAGTCCTGGCCTACGCAAAAGTGAACGTGCAAAGAAAATGCAAGAAAAGTTTGTGTGCCACGGAGCGGTTGAGCCATAGTGTGTGGCCTATCCTAGCTTTGCCTCTGTTTACTGCCGGAGTGTTTTAATTGAGCTCCGGACGAGCCGGGCTATGCTGCCGTGAAGTAGTTCAGACTCTTTTGACGGTGTTCGGGAGCTTGGCCGTCGACTCGAGGTTCAATTGAAAGATGCCACTCGTTGCTTCTGCTGTTAAGGCGACGGTATGCTCTTCGGCACAGAGGGGGAGTTAGGCTTTGCCATTAACTGTTATGACGCTGCGCGGACCGGGCATCTTGAGCTTTCGATAGGCATAATGTGGCACCGCGTTGAATCAAGCAAACGCGGTTCATCCGAGCAGTGCATGATAATTACTGCGAAAAGGGACGATGTCGAAGATTAACTCTTCGGTACGGTAATTGTCCGGTGATCCGAAGCCTACCTCGAGAGTGATGGAGCCTGTACAACGGGCCTCCACACCTGGTATAACACCTTTAAAGGTGGTTTTAGTGGGCTTGATCATCGAAAGATCAATACCCATCTTGCGCACTGTGTCCTGATACAACAAGTTTAGACTACTGCCTCCGTCCATAAGGACTCGTGTGAGGTGGAATCCGTCAATTATTGGGTAAAGGACTAGTGCGACTGAATTGCCCTGATTGGTATTGGTCGGACGATCCATACGGTCGAAAGTGATCGACCATAGTGTATGTTGTGGGGCGACTGGCTCCGTTAAGTCGACATCCCTAAGAGTGCACATCCGTTCCAGCTTGGGAATGTGGGTGGTGTTTATCATATCCACCATTTTGATTTGCGGGGGAAATTTCTTTTTCCCTCCTGTGTTTGGTGATCGGGGCTCCTCGTCGTCGTTATCGCTTTGAGACCACTTCTCCTTGTTTGCGGCACCTGACCTGCCGGCTTGTTTGAAGACCCAACATTCTCTGTTGGTATGATTGGCTGGTGTTCCTGGGGTGCCATGAATTTGGCATGGATGGTCGAGTATGCGGTCCAGACTAGATGGGCCCGAATTGTTCTTTTGGAATGGATTTTTACGCTGACCGGACCTAGAGCCACTGAATCCAGCATTGACTGTCGTGTCTTCAGCGTTATCACCATTTTTGCGATGCTTGTGTTTGTTGTGTCGGGGCTTGCCGTTGCTATCGCTGGCCTCTAATGTGCCAGGATTGCTTGTTGTGTTGTTGCTATGAGCCAACCAGCTATCCTCGCCTGCACAAAAGCGGGTCATGAGTGTCGTGAGGGTTGCCATGGACTTCGGTGTCACGCCCAATATGCGATACTATCCTAAAGAGACTCGAAGGTCCCACCAAGGATAGAACCGCATATTGAAACGCTTTTGCAAGGTGGATATCATTACATCAACATTACATAATAGATGGGGATACATACAAGAGGCATACAATGCCAGACGAATACAACAATACATCATACATAAGATCAACATCCGACTACGGATGAAACACAAACAGTAAACTCAAACGACATCCACCACGCTAGCCCAGGCTGCCGACACTTCGAACCTATCCCCGATCAAGAAGAAGCGTAAGACTAACTCCAAAACAAGCAAACATCGCTCTCGCATCATGATCATCGCAAACCTATACCTGCAACTGTTGTTGTAGTAATCTGTGAGCCACGAGGACTCAGCAATCCCATTACCATGAGTATCAAGACTAGCAAAGCTTAATGGGAAAGGAAGGGGTAAAGTGGTGAGGTTGCAGCAGCGACTAAGCATGATATGGTGGCTAACATACGCAAATGAGAGCGAGAAGAGAAGCAAAGGAACGGTCGTCAACTAGTAATGATCAAGAGGTGATCCTGAACTCCTACTTACGTCAAACATAACCCAAAGACCGTGTTCACTTCCCGGACTCCGCCGAGAAGAGACCATCACGGCTACACACGCGGTTGATGCGTTTTAATTCGGATCTGGTGTCAAGTTATCTACAACCGGACATTAACAAATTCCCATATGCCACATAACCGCGGGCACGACTCTCGAAAGTTTATACCCTGCAGGGGTGTCCCAACTTAGCCCATGATAAGCTCTCGCGATCAACGAAGGATATACCTTCTCCCAGGAAGACCCGATCAGTCTCGGAATCCCGGTTTACAAGACATTTCGACAATGGTAAAACAAGACCAGCAAAGCCGCCCGATGCGCCGACAATCCCGATAGGAGCTGCACATATCTCATTCTCACGGCAACACCGGATAAGTCAAGCTACGAGTAAAACCAGACCTCAAGTTTCCCCGAGGGGGCCCCACAGGCTGCTCGGTTCGGACCAACACTTAGACAAGCACCGCCCGGGGCTAAATAAAGATGACCCTTGGGTTGGCCGACCCAAGGGAAGGGTATAGGTGGTGGTGAGGCAAATGGTAAAACCAAGGTTGGGCCTTGCTGGACAAGTTTTATTCAAAGCGAACTGTCAAGGGGGTCCCATAAATCACCCGACCGTGTAAGGAACGCAAAATCCGGGAACATAACACCGGTATGACGGAAACTAGGGCGGCAAGAGTGGAACAAAACACCAGGCATAAGGCCGAGCCTTCCACCCTTTACCAAATATATAGATGCATTAATTATATAAGAGATATTGTGATATCCCAACATAATCCTGTCCACCATGGAGCAATCTTGAACTTCACCTGCAACTAGCAACGCTATAAGAGGGGCTGAGCAAAAGCGGTAACATAGCCAAGCAACGGTTTGCTAGGAATGGTGTCAAAGGTTAGAGGTTCATGGCAATTTGGGAGGCTTGATGAGCAAAAGATAGGTAACGCAGCATAGCGATAGAACGAAGCAACTAGCATAGCAATGATAGTAGTGAGATCCAGGGTAGCGGTCATCTTGGCTGAAATCCCGCTAGGAAGAAGAGCGAGTCCATGAATAAGATGAAGCCACGAACACGAACCACACGTAGACGAACGAATCCAAACGATCGCAACGAAACGGGAACTATCGAGAAGAAGCACACAACATGGTAAACACACCACACATGAACAAGGCATGATGCACAACAAGCATGATGCATGACCAAGCTACATGAAGCTACTCATGGCAAGAGATGATGCAAACAAGAACAACACATCAAGGCAAGTTTAAATGAGGCCGGAACAACATATAACACTTCCGGTAAGTCCTCATATGCAAATTTCGAAATTGGTCCAGATCTGAATAAACCTGAAGTTCAAGTAGTTAAACAACAAGTTAAAGAGCACCAAGATGATCTACACGAAATTCTAGTCAAGTTATAAAGTTCATTTGATTCGGAGCTACGGTCTAGAAGATATGAGCAAAACAAGTTAAGCATGGCATTGATGCAAAATGCATCCAAACGTCAAGCAAACACTCCAAAACAAGGATGCAACATGATAATATGAAACTACATGCAAAATCAATCAAGTTTCATATAGAGCACACTCAAAACGGAGCAACGGTTCAACACATACACTCTATACAAGTCATAACAACAATTTGTCCATAACAGCAACTAGGCATCTTACAAGCATCAAAACAACAAGCTACAGCACCCCAACATAAGAACAAAAGGCATGGGCATGAAGTACAGGTAAAGCATAACAAGACATGAACACTGAGCTATCTCCAGAAGCTACTAGAACATGCTCAAACACACATGGTAAGATTGCAAATAATAACAGTTTCAGACTTATCAGGAAATAACATCAGGTTGCAATGTTTAGAGCTATCAAATAACATGTTACAGGAACATATCATGGAAAACAAAGGCATGGCATGAATCTGCTAATTTCATAGATCAAAAGTCCCTTACTGACCATGAGCCAAAAAGGTACAAAAAATATGATGGCACCCATGTAAACATGGCAAATAATATGACAGCTTCAAACATGGCAGGAACAACAATAAGTAGGAATGTTCGTGAGCTTGAACCACTCTCCACAGAGCAATACATGGCATGGCAAGGCAACCAGCAGTAAGAAGGCTTGTTTATGAAGCTAAGCATGGAAATAACAAGTTCATAGGATGCATGGATCACTAGAAAAGCACATGGCCAAAACTGAACTTCATGTTAACAGGTTGACAGAAACATTATTTAGCAAGTTTGGAGCAAGATTACAACAAGCTACAGCAGGCTATAATTGCAACCAAGGGCATGAATGGATAGAGCATGACATGTATAACAAAACATCCTTAGTGAACATCTCCATAATAATGCACGAAATGACTTGTAGCAGCAGGTTTACATAGCAAAAAATATAACAGAATCTGCGAGGAAAACAGCAACAGCAAGTACCATACTTAACAAGCTCGATGCACTCAGCACACAACTCACAAAAGTACATGGATGGCACCACTGGAAATATGGCATGGCATAGATCAAAACACATGTAGAAATCAACCTCATAGGATGCACACATCAAACATGGAAAAAACGACAAATGAGCATGTTATAACAGTTTTAGCAGATTAACATCAACATGCACTCTCCCAACAGCATTTCGGGCATCAAGATGAGCTCAAATGAAAATGATGCAATGGAATGAAATGAAGTACTCGTCGAGTCAAACAATTTGACATATTATACGCACGAAACGGAGCAGTATGCACAGAGTTATGATGCGATGAACATGGCAACATTATGCAAAATAATTGGGGACTTAGTGGTTTCGGGGTCAACCTCTGGGTCTGCACGGTTCTTGAGGCGGGACCGGAGATGCTCGCCGGAGTTCGCGGGATCTCGCCGGAGAACGCGGGGAGGCGGCGTCGGAGTTGGATCCGGTCGGGGAGGCGGAGGAGGCGCGCGGGGAGGCCGGGATCCGGAGCTCCTGGGCGGCGCGGAGGCGCCGACGGCAGTGGGCGGGCGGGTCCGACGGAATCGGGCGGCGAAGCGGCGCTGCTGGCGGCGAGACCTCCGGCCGGGCGGCGACGCGACGAGGAAGGAGATGGCGGCGCGATCCAGCGGCGGGTTTGGGCGACCGGGCGGCGAACGCGAGGGCGCCGGAGGCGGCGGCGTGCCACGGCGGCGGCGGCGCAAGCGCCCGGCGACGGGAAGCGGCGCGGCGGCGGCGGAAGCCGGGCCGGGCGGTGGCGCGCGAGGCCGCAAGGGCTCCCGGATGGGCTCCGGGGCCGGGCGGCGAGGTGGGCGCTGGGACGCCACGTGGCGGCGGCGGAGTGGAGGAGAGGGGCGGCAGGGTGATGTGGCGGCTCCTGATTGGCTGGAGCGACGGATCCGGTGGACATGTCCGGCGCGGGCGGACGTGTCCAGAGGCGCGTGGAAGAGGAAGGCTAGGGTTTCGGGGGGAATTTGACCGTGAATTTCGGGGGAGGGGTGTTTATATAGGTAGGGGGAGCTAGGAGAGTTCAAATGAGGAGCGGTTTTCGGCCACGCGATCGTGATCGAACGACCGAGAGCATGGAGGGGGTTAGGATGGGTTTTGGGCCAGTTTGGAAGGGGTGTTGGGCTGCAAGAAAAGGGGCTTTTGCGGTTACCCGGTTAACCGTTGGAGTACCAAACGACCTCCAAATGGCACGAAACTTGACAGACGGTCTACCGGTGCTATACCAAGGCCGCTTGGCAAACCTCGGGCCATTCCGAGAAAGTTTAACACCCACACACGAAAAGAGGCAAAAGGGGAAAGCCGGGTGACATAGGAGTGCCGGATTGCAAAACGGACAACGGGGAAAATGCTCGGATGCATGAGACGAACACGTATGCAAAATGAAATGCACATGATGACATGATATGAAATACATATGATGACATGGCAAAGTGCAACACGCAAGCACATGACATGTCAACGACGGCGAATAACTGGCGGACACCTGGCGCATTGGATCCGGGGCGTTACATTCGGCTTCTCTTGGCCGAGGTGTTGGGCAAGCCACTCGTCACGGATGTTATGCTTAAAGGACGCCAGGGCTTTGGCATCTGGACAATCGACAATTTGGTTCTTTTAGTTAGGAACCGAGTCCAGAATTTCCTGGCTAACTCTCCAGGCTGTTGGGTAATGTGACTTATATCGTCAGCATCCGGTGGTCGCACATAAGTGCCCTGGAAGTTATCCAGGAATGTGTCTCCAGGTTCTCCCAACTTCCAATGGAGTTTGCCGGCAAACTATTCAGCCAATGCCGGGCTGGTCCCTTGAGTTTTAGTGGGAGGTACTTGATGGCATGTAGATCATCGCCGCGGGCCATGTGAATGTGGAGAAGGAAATCTTCAATCCATACCGCGGGGTCTGTTGTCCCATCATATGATTCGATGTTCATGGGCTTAAACCCTTCTGGGAACTCATGGTCCATTACTTTGTCAGTGAAGCATAGGGGGTGTGTGGCGCCTCTATGCCGGGCTACATCATGACGCAGTTCAAATGAGTCTGGTCAGTTGTATTCGGCCCGGCCGGATTTGTATTTAGTGTATCCGGCGTGGTGATCATCGTCACGCGTTGGGGCGCGCCCCAGTGATCCGTAGATCAACCTTGACTATCCTGCTTTGTTTTCCAACGTGTCTCGCAGGTCCTGCATGTAGCCCCGGGCCTTCGTGTTTTTGTTTGATTGGCGACGGGGTGCGGGCTGGTGTTCGGGCTGATATGCCGCTTTGTCTCGGCCACGGGGTGGCCGGTCAGCCGCATCCTGCGCTGGTAGTGTAGGCTCTAGTGCCTCCTCCTCAAATTGAGGTAACAACTTACGCTTTGGGTAACTTTTGGTTGGGCACTCGAGTCCGTATTCCTCGGCTGCCAGGACCTCAGTCCATGTACCGGTTAGCAGATCTAGATCAGCTTGAAGCTGCTGCTGCTTTTTCTTCAGGCTTTTTGCAGTGGCTATAAGCTGGCGCTTGAAGTGCTCCTGCTCGACGGGATCATCAGGCACGATGAATTCTTCGTCGCCGAGGCTCACCTCGTCTTCGAAGAGGGGCATGTAATTGTCATCCTCCGAGTCTCCATCCATTGCCTGTTTCTCAGGGCTAGCTTGCCCATCCTCCCGTCCGGCTTGCTCGAAGCTTGGCTGCCTGAGATTGTTTTCGTCTTCGGCACCATCCGAAGCTTAGAGCGGCGCCACTGACGCCGGTGCTTAGATTGCTTCACAGGGGATTATCCTCTGTTGCCTCATCGCCATAGCTTTCTTTGGGCGTGTCCACACATATATATATATATATATATATATATATATATATATATATATATATATATCATATGATGAGGTGGTTGTCCAGCGCCCTGTGGGCGGTGGTTCCTGTTCTTCTCTGACATCATCGTCCATACGGTCGATGTCTTCGGAGTCGAAATCAAGCATGTTGGTTAAGTCATCGACAGTGGCTATCAAGTGGGTGGTGGGTGGGAGACGAATTTCTTCGTTGTCCGCTTCCCACTCAAGCCGGACATAGTTCGGCCAAGAGTCTCCTGACAGGGAGAGGGATTTTAATGAATTTAGCACGTCGCCCAAGGGCGAGTGCTGAAAGATAACCGCGGAGGTAAACTCCATGATCGGTGCCCAATCAGGTTCGATGGGCACGGATGTACGCAGTTCGGAGCCTGCAGCCGGAGACGAGTCCGGGGGTCCGATGACGTAGACCTCATTGAAGGTGAAGTCTGTGTTTGGCTCTCTCACCGCTGAGTGTGCGGCCTCCGTGGCGGGGTCCATCCACCCGTCCTCGGATGGCACTATCTGCTTCGGTTTAATAGCCGGGGCAACTGCAGGTGTGATCTCCCGAACACCGTCCGATGGCAGATCTAAGTCATGCTCATCTTGACTGTTCGGCGCACCTGTCATGGGCTCGAATCCGTCGAAGATCAAGTCTCCGCGGATGTCGGCGGTGTAGTTCAGGCTTCCAAACCTGACCTAATGGCCAGGGGCGTAGCTATCGATCTGCTCTAGGTGGCCAAGCGAGTTGGCCCGCAGTGCGACGCCGCCGAATACGAAGATCTATCCGGGGAGGAAAACCTCACCCAGGATCGCATCGTTGTATATGATTGAAGGAGCCATCAAGCCTTACGGCGACGACACAGTGAAACTCTCAATGAAAGCACCAATGTCGGTGTCAAAACCGGCGGATCTCGGGTAGGGGGTCCCTAACTGTGCGTCTAAGGCTAATGGTAACAGGAGGCGGGGGACACAATGTTTAACCAGGTTCGGGCCCTCTCAATGTAGGTAATACCCTACTTCCTGCTTGATTGATCTTGATGATACGAGTATTACAAGAGTTGATCTACCACGAGATCGTAGAGGCTAAACCATGGAAGCTAGCCTATGATTATGATTGTTGTTGTCCTACGGACCAAACCCTCCAATTTATATAGACAATGGAGGGGGCTAGAGTTACGTAGAGTCGGTTATAGAGAAGGAAATCTACATATCCGAATTTCCAAGCTTGCCTTCCACGCAAAGGAGAGTCCCATCCGGACACGGGACGAAGTCTTCAATCTTGTATCTTCATAGTCCAACAGTCCGACACAAGTACATAGTCCGGCTATCTGAGGACACCCTAATCCAAGACTCCCTCAGAGAGCTCTGACACCATCGACAAGATTCTTGCCGAGAACGTTTGCGATGCCCCGGCAAGATTCTTGCTAGGGACGTCTGCGAGGCCACGGCAAGACTCGCGCCCGGCAAAGATCCCACTGTCCTGCCACCGCTCCAGCGTAGCGACTAGCCTGCCAGCCTAGCTCCGCGAGCCTCATCATTCTAGATATGTGTCGAGATGAGGTGAGGCGGCGACGGACGGGACGGTCTCTGTTTCCATCCCCGATAAAGTTAAGGACACGTAAATAATGCGCTTGTCCTAAGACGACAGGGATAAGTATGTGCACTTTAGCAACTTTACACCTCCTGTATGCACTATACGCCACTATGGTAGACCCTTGGTATAAAAGGAGGCCCAAGGCGATATAGAGGGGGACTTTTTTGGACTTTCATGCCCAGTTTGCATGCGTAGCAGCTAGCCAGAGCTCAAGAACACTCAATACACTAAAGCAGGACTAGGGTTTTACGCTCCTCAGCGTCCCAAACCTGGGTAAAAATCCCTCATGTTGATCATTGGTTCTGCTCTTTGTGAACACTTTCTTCCCTGCTGAATCGTAGAAGGGATCCACGTGATCCCATAGGTGTCGTTTCCCCGACACCAAGGTAATATTCAAGGAATACCCAAGCAACTAAGCTTGGGGATGCCCCGGATGGCATCCCCTCTTTCGTCTTCAAAATTATCAGTAACCTCACTTGGAGTTATTTTTTTATTCATCACATGATATGAGTTTTGCTAGGAGCGTCATTTTCTTTTATTTAGATTTTCTTGCTGTTATTCAGAATAAGGTTTTGTATCTTTTATTTCAATAAAAATGTCAAGGATAGCCTTTAGCATGCTTATTTTTCAAGTCTATATGTTGCTGTTTGCAAACAGAAAGTTTGTTGTTATGTTTTAAATATTGGTGAATAGTCAGAACATGATAAACTATTGAAATTTTTACACAGTGAGTAACAAAAAATTGTCTACAGTGTGGTAAATTTTCAGAATTTTTGGAGTTATAGAAGTATGAATTTTCTTGCATTCTTTACAGACCGTTCTGTTTAGACAGATTGCTGTTATGATTGCATTGTTTGCATATGTCTGCTTGTTTAATGATTCTATTTGAGGATAGGAGTGTTAAATATGCAGAGGCATTGAGTATGCAATGTCAAATTTTAATTTTAGTGATTTTCTACAGTAGAGAATGATAAGGTTTTGCATTGATTTATACTAACTTATCTCACAAGTTCTTGTTGAGTTTTGTGCGGATGAAGTCTTTAAGATTTACAGAAATTGTGATATAAAAGGAATTAAGGAGACACAAAAGCTCAAGCTTGGGGATGCCCAAGGCATCCCTAGTTAATATTTCAAGAAGTCTCAAGCATTTAAGCTTGGGGTTGCCCCGGTAGGCATCCCACCTTTCTTCATCAACAATTATTGGTTAGCCTCGGTTGAGCCTAATGATACATCCATTTTGCATCATGCTCTTATATCAATATTTATTGCATTATGGGCTATTATTACACATTATATCTCAATACTTATGGCTATTCTCTCTTATTTTACAAGGTTTACCATGATGAGGGGAATGCTGGCAGTGGAATTCAGGTGAAAAGGAGCAAACGTTGAAACCTATTCTGCACAACTCCAAAAATCCTGAAACTCCACGAAACAACTTTTTGGATTTTATAAGAATTTATGAGCAAAAGAAATAGGCCAGGGGGCCCACACCCTGTCCAAGAGACATGGGGGTGCCCCCTGTAGGGCGCGACCCCCTATCTCCTGGGCCCCCTGGTGGGCTTCCGGTGTCCATCTTCTGCTATATGAAGGGTTTTGTCCTAGAAAAAATCATGGGCAAGCTTACGGTACGAAACTCCGCCGCCACGAGGCGGAACCTTGGTGGAATCAATCTAGGGCTCTGGCGGAGCTGTTCTGCCGGGGACACTTCCCTCCGGGAGGGGGAAATCATCACCAACGTCATCACCAACGATCCTCTCATCGGGAGGGGGTCAATCTCCATCAACATCTTCACCAACACCATCTCCTCTCAAAACCCTAGTCTATCTCTTGTATCCAATCTTGTATCAAAACCACAAATTGGTACCCGTGGGTTGCTAGTAGTGTTGATTACTCCTTGTAGTTGATGATATTTGGTTTACTTGGTGGAAGATCATATGTTCAGATCCTTTATTCATATTATTACCCCTCTGATTATGAACATGACTATGCTTTGTGAGTAGTTACGTTTGTTCCTGAGGACATGGGTAAAGTCTTGCTATTAGTAGTCATGTGAATTTGGTATTCGTTCGATATTTTGATGAGATGTATGTTGTCTTTCCTCTAGTGGTGTTATGTGAACGTCGACTACATGACACTTCACCATTATTTGGGCCTAGAGGAAGGCATGGGGAAGTAATAAGTAGATGATGGGTTGCTAGAGTGACAGAAGCTTAAACCCTAGTTTATGCGTTGCTTCGTTAGGGGTTGATATGGACCCATATGTTTAATGCTGTGGTTAGGTTTACCTTAATACTCCTTTTTGTAGTTGCGGATGCTTGTAATAGGGGTTAATCATAAGTGGGATGCTTGTCCATGTTAGGGCAGTACCCAAGTGCCGGTCCACCCACATATCAAATTATCAAAGTACCGAAAGCGAATCTTATGAATGTGATGAAAACCAGCTTGACGATAATTCCCAATGTGTCCTCGGGAGCTCCTTATTCATTATTAGGATTTGTCCAGGCTTATCCTTTGCTACATAAAGGATTGGGCCACCTTGCTGCACTTTATTTACTTTATTTACCTTTTGCTTGTTACTATTTATCTTATCACAAAACTATCTATCACCTACTATTTCAGTGCTTGCAGAGAAAACCTTACTGAAAACCGCTTATCATTTCCTTCTGCTCCTCATTGGGTTCGACACTCTTACTTATCGAAAGTACTACGATAGATCCCCTATACTTGTGGGTCATCAAGACTCTTTTCTGGCACCGTTGCCGGGGAGCGTAGCGCTCTTGCTGAGTGGAACTTGGTAAGGAAACATTTATTTGGTGTGCTGAAATTTTCTGTTACTTGTCACTATGGAAACTAATCCTTTGAGGGGCTTGTTTGGGGTATCTTCACCCCAACCAGAAGAGCAAATAGATGCTCCTCAACCTACTGAACTTTTTTTTTGACTGAAGACTGCAGGGTTTATACCCCACAACAATTTATTAAAACTTGAAACAACATGTACAGAAAAGAGTTCCTTCAGAGAAGGAACAGGGCAGAAAGAAAAAGAGTAAAAAACTGTACAACCTATTCTAAACAGAGAAAGAAAGATCTAACTAAAGAGAATACAAGTGTAGGTCCCCTCAAGGAGGCAGGAAGTCAATCCATTTAAGCAAAGCCTCCCTGTGTCTTGACTTGATTCTGTGAGCCAATAGAGAGATGTCCTGGACAAAACCATTTCTCCACTGCCTGAAGGTAGGCCTGATATACCTGAAGACTTTATCATTCCTGACTTTCCAGATATTCCACCAAGTTAGGAAAACCACCTCAGAGAAGAAAGGCTTATTGAAATCCTTCCTACCATGGCGTGCAATCTGAACCATATCCTGATTATTGAGCCATGTGATTTGTAGATAGTTCCACACTCTCATGCTGAAGTTACACTGAAAGAACAGGTGGTTCCTGTCTTCAAGAGTTCCTGTGGGAGAAAGAACGCATTCAGGCCCATCATTAATCTTCCACTTCCTGCGCTGAATCATATCCTTGGTGTTTACTCTGTCCATAATGACCAGCCAGGCAAACATTTTAATTGTCATAGTACAACAGGATTTCCAGATCCAACATAGTAGATGGTTGGTAGGAATTGGCTCATGAACCAAATCATAATATTTCTTTGCTGTGTACCCAGCTTTCTTCCCATGTTTCCATTGCCAGCAATCATTAGAACTATCATCCAAGGACATCTTAGACAAGATTCCAGAGAGGTGATTAAACTCCCTGTAGGCCATTTCAAATAATGGCAGAGAGAACATGCTATGAAACTCATCAGTCTGCAACACTTCCATAACAGAGGAATTCTTTTGTAAGCAGTATGAGAAAAGCCCGGGGAATCTATCTTGAAGTGGAATGCAAGAGTTATCCACTTCTCAAGAATCTGACCAGAAGAGCAATGAGTCCCCTTTTCCAGCAGTTACTGAAGATACAACCCTGAAATTGTCCATTAGCTTACAGATGTCCCTCCACCAAAAGGAGCCACACAAAGTAGTGTCATGAGGAACCCTCTGATAATAATATATGTCCCAGATCAAATGAACCCATGGCACATCTACTTTGTTATAGAAATTATTGAGGAATTTCATTAACAAAGCTTCATTCTGTAGACCCAGGTTGAGTATGCCAAGCCCACCCTTTAGTTTGGGTCTACAGACCAAGGGCCAAGCAGCCAGAGAATTCCCCTTTTCCTGGCCATACTTTCTCCATAGGCATTGTCTTTGTATTCTTTCAAGTTGTTTTAAAATTCCTTGTGGTATTGATAAACTACAAAGGAAGAAGATTGGCAGTGAAGAGATAACAGAATTTACCAACTGCAATCTGCTACCTTGGGGCAGAAACCAAGAGCTAGCAGTCAATCTTCTTTCCATACAATCAACAAGTGGTAGTAGATCCACAATTTTGGGCCTAGTGGTGCCCACTGGCAATCCCAGATATGTGAATGGCATAACCCCCAGTTGGCACCCAAACTGTGCAGCACGAACATCTGCAGAAGTGGCATCCACATTGATTGGGTACATTGAAGATTTGTGGTAATTAATCTGCAAACCAGTTGCAAGGGAGAAAGAGTTGAGAACAGATTTGAGCACCTCCAACTGAACTGACTCAACAGACACAAACAACAGTGTATCATCAGCATACTGAACCACTGGGTAGTCAGGATCATGAGTTACTAGGGGTAAAGAGAGAAGTCCTTTACTGAGATGATCATTAATCATAGTCTGTAAAAGATCAGCAGCAATCACAAATAGCAAAGGTGAGATAGGATCACCTTGCTTTACCCCACACTTACACTTAAAATGGTTTCCTGGAACCCCATTGAGCAGGATTGATGAGGTTGCAGAAGACAACAATTGTTGTATCCAGGATATCCATTTATTATCAAATCCCTTTGCCACCATGATCTTTATAATTGCCTCATGCTGTATTGAATCAAACGCTTTTTCAAAATCCAACTTGAGTAACATGATTGGCTATTTTGACTGATTGCACTGATGAATGTACTCAAAAGTCCATGCGATGCAATCCTGAATGGATCTTGACTTGATAAAACCGTATTGATTCTTATGAACACATTTAGTTATTTCATCTTGAAACCTGTTAGCAGCAAGTTTAGTGAGGAATTTCAACCCCACACTTGTCAAAGAAATTGGCCTAAAATCACCAGCCTATTGAACTTTATGAAAATATTCACTTTTAGATTCCTTCGAGTATGATAGAAAAACTGCTAGCTAATCCTATTGCAGAAGACGGAACATTGCATCCTGATTTACACCTTATCTTTGAGGATGATGTTTGTGGATTATTTAAGCTTGCAGGTATTCCCGATGATGTTGTTAAAAGGAAGGTCTTCCCTTTATCTTTGAAGGGAGATGCAATGACATGGTATAGGCTATGTGATGATACGAGATCTTGGAATTATAAGCGATTGAAGTTGGAATTTCACCAGAAGTTCTACCCTATGCATCTTGTTCATCGTGATCGTAATTACATATATAATTTCTGGCCTCGCTGAAGGAGAAAGCATCGCTCAAGCTTGGGGAGGCTTAAGTCAATGTTGTATTCATGCCCCAATCATGAGCTCTCTCGAAATGATTATTCAGAATTTTTATGCTCGGCTTTCTCTTGATAATCGGAACCTGCTCGATACTTCTGTCTTTGGTTCCTATATGTCAAGACTATTGATTTCAAATGGGACTTATTGGAAAGAATTAAACGCAAGTCTGAAGATTGGGGTTCCGACGATGGTAAGGAGTCAGGTATGACACCTAAGTTCGATTGTGTTAAATCTTTTATGGATACCGATGCTTTCTGTGGATTTAGCTCTAAGTATAGACTTGACTCTGTGATAGTAGCTACTTTTTGTGAAACTTTTGGTACTCACGTTGATCTCCCTAAGGAGAAGTGGTTTAAATATAATCCTCCTATTGAAGTGAAAGTAGTTGCATCTATTACAGTCGAAGAAAAGACTATTACATATAGTGATCCTATTATTCCTACTGCTTATGTTGAAAAACCTCCTTTTCCTGTTAGGATAAAAGATCATGCTAAAGCTTTGACTGTTATTCGTAAAAGTAATACTATGACCTATACACCTCCTGAGCAAATTAATGTTGAACCTGGTATTGCTATGATTAAAGATCTCTTGGATGAGGACTTAGATGGGCATGTTATGTGTTTCTTGGGTGAAACTGCTAATATTGCTAGACCCGATACTAAAACACGTAGACCTGTTGTAGGCACGCCTGTTATTTCTGTTAAAATAGGAGATCATTGTTATCATGGCTTATGTGATATGGGTGCTAGTGCTAGTGCGATACCTTATGATCTTTATAAAGAAATTATGCGATATTGCACTGTTGAATTAGAAGACATTGATGTTACTATTAAGCTTGCTAATAGGGATACCATTAAACCTATTGGGATTGTTAGAGATGTTGAAGTCTTGTGTGGGAAGATTAAATACCCTACTGATTTTCTTGTTCTTGGTTCTCCACAAGATGATTTTTGTCCCATTATTTTTGGTAGACCCTTCCTGAATACTGCTAGTGCTAAGATTAATTGTGAAAGGAATATCGTCAATGTTGGCATAGATGGTATGTCTCATGAGTTCAATTTTGCTAAGTTTAGTAGACAACTCTGAAGAAGCACATAGCTGCTATTGGATATACTCTGGATGATCTTAAGGGCATTAGTCCCACATTATGTCAACACAAAATTTCAGTGGAGAAAGATGCCAAACCAGTTAGAGATCTCAAACACGATTAAATCCCAAGATGAAGGAAGTGGTAAGGAAGGAGATTCTAAAGCTCCTTGAGGCAGGTATTATTTATCCCGTTGCTGATAGTGAATGGGTAAGCCCTGTCCATTGTGTCCCTAAAAAGGGAGGTATTACCGTTGTTCCTAATGATAAAGATGAATTGATCCCGCAAAGAATTATTACAGGTTATAGGATGGTAATTGATTTCCGTATGTTAAATAAAGCTACTAAGAAAGATCATTACCCTTTACCTTTTATTGATCAAATGCTAGAAAGGCTATCCAAACACACACATTTTTGCTTTCTAGATGGTTATTCGCTTCTCTCAAATACTGTGTCGTGAAGGATCAATCTAAAACTACTTTTACTTGCCCTTTTGGTACTTTTGCTTATAGACGTATGCCTTTTGGTTTATGTAATGCACCTGCTACCTTTCAAAGATGCATGATGGCTATATTTTCTGATTTTTGTGAAAAGATTTGCAAGGTATTCATGGATGACTTCTCCGTCTATGGATCCTCTTTTGATGATTGTTTGAGCAACCTTGATCGAGTTTTGCAGAGATGCGAAGACACTAGTCTCGTCCTGAATTGGGAAAAGTGTCACTTTATGGTTAATGAAGGCATTGTCTTGGGGCACGAGATCTCCGAGAGAGGTATTGAAGTTGATAAAGCCAAAGTTGATGCTATTGAAAACATGCCATGTCCCAAGGACATTAAAGGTATAAGAAGTTTCCTCGGTCATGCCGGTTTTTATAGGAGGTTCATTAAGGACTTTTCTAAAATCTCTAGGCCTCTGACTAATTTATTGCAAAAAGATATTCCTTTTGTTTTTGATGATGATTGTGTAGAAGCATTTGAAACACTTAAGAAAGCTTTGATCAATGCACCTATTGTTCAGCCACCTTATTGGAATTTACCTTTTGAAATTATGTGCGATGCTAGTGATTATGCTGTAGGTGCTGTTTTAGGGCAAAGAGTCGATAAGAAATTGAATGTTATCCAGTATGCTAGTAAGACTCTTGATACTGCCTAGAGAAATTATGCTACTACTGAAAAAGAGTTCTTAGCAGTTGTGTTTGCATGTGATAAGTTTAGACCTTATATTGTTGATTCAAAAGTTACTATTCACACTGATCATGCTGCTATTAAATATCTTATGGAAAAGAAAGATGCTAAGCCTAGACTCATTAGATGGGTTCTCTTGCTCCAAGAATTTGATTTGCATATTATTGATAGAAAGGGAGCTGAGAACCCCGTTGCAGACAACTTGTCTAGGTTAGAGAATGTTCTTGATGACCCACTGCCTATTAATGGTAGTTTTCCTGATGAACAATTAGCGGTTGTCAATGCTTCTCGTACTGCTCCTTGGTATGCTGATTATGCTAATTACATTGTTGCTAAATATATACCGCCTAGTTTCACATACCAGCAAAAGAAAAAGTTCTTTTATGATTTAAGACATTACTTCTGGGATGATCCACACCTTTATAAAGAAGGAGTAGATGGTATTATTAGGCGTTGTGTGCCTGAGCATTAACAGGAACAAATCCTACGCAAGTGTCACTCTGAATCTTATGGAGGACACCACGCGGGAGATATAACTGCACACAAGGTACTACAATCTGGCTTTTATTGGCCTACTCTTTTCAAAGATGCTCGTAAGTTTGTTTTATCTTGTGATGAATGTCAAAGAATAGGTAACATTAGTAGACATCAAGAAATGCCTATGAATTATTCTCTTGTTATTGAACCGTTTGCTGTTTGGGGCTTTGATTATATGGGACCTTTTCCTGCCTCCAATGGTTATACACATATTTTAGTTGATGTTGATTATGTTACTAAGTGGGTAGAAGCTATTCCAACTAGTAGTGCAGATCATAACACTTCTATTAAAATGCTTAAAGAAGTTATTTTTCTGAGGTTTGTAGTCCCTACATATCTTATGACTGATGGTGGTTCACACTTTATTCATGGTGCTTTCTGTAAGATGCTTGCTAAGTATGATGTCAATAGAATAGCATCTCCTTATCATCCGCAGTCTAGTGGTCAGGTAGAGTTGAGCAATAGAGAGCTCAAATTAATTTTGCAAAAGACTATGAATAGATCTAGAAAGAATTGGTCCAAAAAACTTGATGATGCATTATGGGCCTATAGAACTACATACAAAAATCCTATGGGTATGTCTCCTTATAAGATGGTTTATGGAAAAGCATGTCATTTACCTCTTGAACTTGAACATAAAGCATATTGGGCTATTAAAGAGCTCAATTATGACTTCAAACATGCTGGTGAGAAAAGGTTATTTGATATTAGCTCACTTGATGAATGGAGAACCCAAGCATATGAGAATCCCAAACTTTTCAAAGAAAAAGTCAAACGCTGGCATGATAAGAGAATACAAAAGCGTGAGTTTAACGTAGGAGATTATGTGTTATTATTCAACTCTCGTTTAAGAATTTTTTTGCAGGAAAACTTCTCTCAAAATGGGAAGGTCCCTACGTTATCGAGGAGGTCTATCGTTCTGGTGCTATAAAAATCAACAACTTCGAAGGCACAAATCCGAGGGTAAATGGCCAAAGAATTAAACAATATATTTCAGGTAATCCTATCAATGTTGAAACTAATATTATTGAAACCATAACCCCTGAGGAATACATAAGAGACACTTTCCAAAACGTTCCAGACTCCGAAAAGGCATAGGTACGTGGTACGGTAAGTTAACCGACTCCAAAACAACTCTAATGGCAATTTTTATCAGTTTTGGATTATTTAAGAATTTTAGGAAGAAAGAAGTAGTCCGAAAGGGACACGAGACTCCCACGAGAGAGGAGGGCGCGCCCCCTGTCTCGTGGGCACCTCGTGTGCCTCCTGGACTCCTTTTTCTTGTATGTTACGCATTTTGGTCAGAAAAATTCATTATATATACTCCCGAAGGTTTTGACCACCGTATCACGCAAATATCCTCTGTTTTCGTTTCGAGCTGTTTCTGTTACAGATCTAGAGCATCATGTCGTCTCCAAGCGCTCCCAAGGACAAGTCTTTCAAGAGGGTTATCAACCCCTATCTCGCGGAGGTGCTGCATCATCCTCAAACCATTGAGATGCGTGAGGGGGTGCTGCACATCCACGATGTGGAGGGACCAAGGCGTACCGGGAGCGTGGAGACAAAGCTCGAAGCCGTGGAGCAAGAAATTTTCAAGTGTCAAGGGATGGTGGAGCGTGGACTTAACGCCAACCAGATGATGATCACGGAGTTCACCAACAACCACAAGCTGGATGCCAAAGTCATTGGGGAGACCATCTTCAAGCTTCAAGAGAAAATCGAGCACCTCCAAGCCTAGATTTATGACCTGTAAAACCAGAACTGTGAGTATGAATATAGATTCGAGCGAATGAGTTTGGCTGCAGATTTAAGGATCCCGGAGACTCGATCATCCTTTTATGATGGAGAGCCTATGCCTTGGAAGACAGACGACAAGCCTACATCATCAACAACTCCTACTTCACCACCTCTGAAGAAATAATCACATGGGTATGGGCACTCCCCTTGGCAACTGCCAAGCTTGGGGGAGGTGCCCCGGTATCGTATCACCATCACACTCCTATCTTTACCGCTTTATTTAGTTCGATCCTTTTAGTAGTATCTTGATCTAGTAGATTGAAGTTTTGATATCAAGTAGTTTTGAGTTTTGCTTTGTGATCTCTTTATGTAATCGAGTCCGTGTGCTATCTATAATAAAGATTAGTGTTGAGTCAAGGGCTTTGCTATGTTGCTATGATCTTGATAAAGTAGAAAGAACAAGAGATTTCATATTGATCTTATGGAAAGTGATAACTTCACACATAGAAAGTATGAGGCTTAAAAATTGTTGAGAGTTGATGAACATAGCCTTGGTCATCGTTGCAATTAATAGGAAGTGATAAGGAAAGATGGGTTCACATATAAATATATTATCTTGGACATCTGTTATGATTGTGAAGCACTCATTAAGTATGACATGCTAAAAGAGTTGATATTGGACAAGGAAGACAACGTAATGGTTTATGTTTTCCGACATCTCAATTAAAGTATATTGTCATTGACCTTCCAAACATGTTGAGCTTGCCTTTCCCCCTCATGCTAGCCAAATTCCTTGCACCAAGTAGAAATACTACTTGTGCTTCCAAATATCCTTAAACCCAGTTTTGCCATGAGAGTCCACCATACCTACCTATGGATTGAGTAAGATCCTTCAAGTAAGTTGTCATCGGTGCAAGCAATAAAAATTGCTCTCTAAATATGTATGACTTATTAGTGCGGAGAAAATAAACTTTGTACGAACTTGTTGTGGAAGTAATAAAAGCGACAGACTGCATAATAAAGGTCCACATACAAGGGGCAATATAAAGTGACGTTCTTTTGCACTAAGATTTTATGCATCAACCCTAAACGCGCATGACAACCTCTGCTTCCCTCTTCGAAGGGCCTATCTTTTACTTTATGTTTTTGCTTTATGCTTGAGTCTAGGTGATCCTCACCTTTCCCTTTTTCATTTTATCCTTTGGCAAGCTCCTCATGTTTGAAAGACATGATACATATATCCAATTGGATGTAAGTTGGCATAGGCTATTATTGTTGACATCACCTAAAGGTGAATACGTTGGGAGGCAACACAATAAGCCCCTATCTTTCTCAGTGTCCGTCTGAAACTCTATAACCACAAGTATTGCGTGAGTGTTAACAATTATGGGAGACTACGAGATAGTTGAGTATGTGAGCCTGTTGAAAAACTCTATTATTGACTCTTTCTGATGTTACGATAAATTGCAATTGCTTCAATGACTGAGATTATAGTTTGTTGGTTCCCAATGAAGTTTTTGAACCATACTTGACATTGTGAATTGTTTATTACTTGAACATAGGAAATCATATGACAAAATCTATATATGTTGCTGTTATTAGAATGATCATGATGCCCTCATGTCCGTATTTTATTTTTATCGACACCGCTATCTCTAAACATGTGGACATATTTTTCGATTTCGGCTTCTGCTTGAGGACAAGCGAGGTCTAAGCTTGGGGGAGTTGATACGTCCATTTTGCATCATTCTCTTATATTAATATTTATTGCATTATGGGCTGTTATTACACATTATATCTCAATACTTATGGCTATTCTCTCTTATTTTACAAGGTTTACCATGAAGAGGGGAATGCTTGGCAATGGAATTCAGGCCGGAAAAGGAGCAAACGTTGAAACCTATTCTGCACAACTCCAAAAATCCTGAAGCTCCACGAAACAACTTTTTGGATTTTATAAGAATTTATGAGCAAAAGAAATAGGCCAGGGGGCCCACACCCTGTCCAGGAGACAGGAGGCGCGCCCCCCTGTAGGGCGCGGCCCCCTATCTCCTGGGCCCCCTGGTGGGCTTCTGGCATCCATCTTCTGCTATATGAAGGGTTTTGTCCTGGAAAAAATCGTGGGCAAGCTTACGGGACGAAACTCCGCCGCCACGAGGCGGAACCTTGGTGGAATCAATCTAGGGCTCTGGCGGAGCTGTTCTGCCGGGGACACTATTTATCTTATCACAAAACTATCTATCACCTACTATTTCAGTGCTTGCAGAGAAAACCTTACTGAAAACCGCTTATCATTTCCTTCTGCTCCTCGTTGGGTTCGACTCTCTTACTTATCGAAAGGACTACGATAGATCCCCTATACTTGTGGGTCATCACCTAAGTTTTTACTTCTTCACATCATATATGCTATCCTTGCAATGTCATTTTATTTTGTTTTGCTTGCTGTTTGAGTAATATCCCAAGATTTGAAAATTTTAAATGAGAGAGAGTCTTCACATAGCTACATACTTATTCAACTACTCATTGATCTTCACTTATATCTTTTTGGAGTAGTTTGTCATTTACTCTCGTGCTTCACTTATATCCTATGAGTAAATGGTTGAATGAATTGAATATCATAAATCTGAAATTATATATGTCTCATATGCTTATCCGATGGGGAATAATGACTTCACATATAAGAAGTATAGGTGGTAAAATTTATTGGAAGTTAGCAAACATAGCATTGGTTACTTGAAAAATTCATGAAAGAATATTGAAGTAAGAGAGATTTCACATATAAATATACTATCTTGGACATCTTCTATGATTATGAGCCCCATAATTATTTTCAAGCTTGAGCATATTAGTTGAAGTTGGACAAGGAATACAACATAATGAGTTTTGTCTGGGTATATTTGTATAAAAGTTATATTGTTATGGATCCTCCAACATGTGGTGCTTGCTTAGAATCTTTTGCTAGCCTTCACATGTACTAAGCGGGAATACTGCTTGTCCATCCACTTCCTTAAACTCAAAGTTATTCCATATGAGTCCACCATACCTACCTATATGCGGTATTTACCTGTCGTGCCAAGTAAATTTGCATGTGACAAACTCTAAACCTTCAAATAATAATCTGTTTTGTATGCCTGAATCGCTTATGAAGCGACATGGGCCGGGAAGTATCATCCGTGCTAGGTGAGTTATTCTCACGATGAGTGCTTATTCGCTTGTCATTCAAGAGAAAGTGGATGGTAATCAGGATGCCCAGTTCCATGCTTGAAATCAAATCAAAATCTAATAATGAAACAAAACTCTCCCAGGTTGTTGTTGGTATGGAGGGCACCCAAGGATTCGGCTAGCCATGGCTTGTGTTTGTGGAGGGGAGTAAAAACTTTACCTTTATGTTTCGGAATCGCCTATAATGTGTCTAGCATGAAAGATATTGGGAACTCTCGGTCATTATGTTGACAATGAAAGCATACCTCTCAAAATTATATCCATCTCTGTTTTAAAAGCTTCAAGCTCTGGCACCTCTGCAAATCCCTCCACGAAGGGCCTATCTTTTACTTTTATGCAAGAGTCAGTGGTATTCCTTCCCATTTCAACCCCAATTATTCTCTAGTTGTGTAACTCCTGGATAATTTAGCTACAATAATCCTATGTTGATGGTGCCATGTTAGCACTGTTACTGTTGCTAACCTCTCTTAGATTCAAAAGCGACTCGAATTCATATTTGAGATAAAGTCAAAATTAATAGTTTTTCAAATGTCAAAGTAGAATGTACAAATGGTGGCAAATACTTCATATGTGTTATTGGTGAGGAAACCAAAATTTTATAAAAGGATTAAGTGCTAAAAAATAATTAGATCACTAGCTTCAACAATTATATAAATGCCTTTTATAATTTCTAAACACTACTAGGGAAAAGCTTATACACAAAGGTATAGCAGTAGCACTGGTCAAAACTAGGCGCTACTGCTACATAGTAGTAGTGCTTGTTGCAAAACCATGCTACAAATATAGTTTCAGCAGTAGCGCGTCTGCACATAAAAGCGCTACTATTATAATTCTCACACTGTTGCCAGTAGGCTAGGAATAGTAGTAGCGGTTCTTCCTAAAGCACGATACTGCTAAATGCTTTGTAGCAGCGCGTTTCTGGTATAGGGCGCTACTGCTATGAAAAAGAAAATAAATAGAAAAATAAGTATAAAAGTAAATGAAAATCAAAGAAAGAGAAAAAGGAGAAATGAAAAAAAATAAAATGTAAGGAAAACAAAAGAAAAAGAAAAAGAAAAGAGAAAGGCATAGCAGTAGCGCGTTTTGGCAGAACGCACTATACCTAACTTAGCTATTGAGCGTTTTGCCAAAACGCGCTTCTGCTATTTTGACTTAACCCCGGCCACGCAGGCTCCAAATTTTGCTAAGTCCTTTCCCCCTCTCCCCCTATCCCCAACTCCTCCATCGCCGCCGTCGACCGCCCTGCCACCATCGACCTCACCGCCGCCGCTCGAGGCCGCCCTCGACCTCACCGCCGCCGCCCGAGGCCGTCGTCGACCTCATCGCTGCTGCCCTCGACCTCACCGCCGCCGCCCGAGACGAGCCTGCCCTCTCCGCCGACTGTAAGGCTCTCCCTCTCCTCTCCCCTACCCTCCTCTCTTTCTCTGCTAGGGCGCAATTCATATGTTGTTGTTGCACTGATGTTCATATGAACCCTAGATTTGTTTAGGGCAGTAGGCTTTTTTTAGCATTTAGGAAACATGATTAGCAATTTTTTAGGAAATTAGCTAGGGAATTTTTTTATGAAAATGCCTAAACAGTAATTCCATCTAGGTTAATTAACTTAGGTGAATTTAGTTATGAACCCTAGGAATTAGCAGTTGTGGTACTAGTAGATGTTAATTAGATTAACTTAGGTTAGGTAGGTTAGGGCAGTAGAGCAGCAACATATAACAGGACCCTAGGAATTAATTTAGGTTAAATAGGTTAGGGTAGTAGTGGTACAAGTAGATGTTAATTAGATGTTTTTTAGGTAGGGAAGTTGGGTTTTACTAAGTTAATTAGGTGAAGTCAAATGAATGAAATTAGTAGTTAACTGATTTTTAGGACAAATTTGTATATGCTTAAGTACTTAACTAAATATTATTTTTAGGGCAAACTTGTATATGCTTAAGTAGTTAACTAAATATATTATAGGGTTGTATATATAGTAGCTTAAGTACTTATATAGTTGTTCTGCACCCAATTTATGCTTAAGTAGTTGTAGATGCTTAAGTAGCTAGCTAGGCTTCATCTAATTAGTTAGTACTTGTAGATGCTTAAGTACTAGGGCAGTAGGGTTAGGGCAGTAGGACATAATTTGAATTGAGTTCTAGGGTTCATAATTTGAAATTTGTGTAGATTTTCTTGAAGTGTGAAACATTGAAGTGGTCATGATATATGAAAATTCCTCGATTGTGCCCGAGTGGCCTTTTGTTGTTTCTAGGGAATGAAGCCGAGTGGCCTTTGTTTTGCCGGAATCTTGATTCATTTCCGTTCTGGCTAATTTCAGGTGCTCGGTTTGTCCACTTTTTAGCAAAGGTCATGCCGAAATTTTCCGTGAATTTCGGGATGACTTGTGCTACAAACTAGGACATATCGAGTGCCCGGTATTTTCCACGCCGGGAAGGAATCAATGTTCCTGCAAAACATAGGCATTTTTTATGTCCTTATTCATTTTATTAGGTCTAGAATCAATTGACTAGATTTAATCTTAGGAAACATGGCTAGCAACGATGAAGGACACGGTTCTGGTGATTGCGACGACGTCTACCTGGCGGTAGAAGAATATTTGAACCTTGCCAATGATCAACTGTTGTTGTTTTTGGGCTCACCTGTCTCATCTGAGACCAACATCGAGCCCGACGCCGAGACTGGCTGAGGGAGTCCTGGATTAAGGGGTCCTCGGACAGCGGGGCTATATACTATGGCCGGACTGTTGGACTATGAAGATACAAGATAGAAGACTTCGTCCCGTGTCCGGATGGGACTCTCCTTTGGGTGGAAGGCAAGCTTGGCGATTCGGATATGTAGATTCCTTTCTCTGTAACCGACTTTGTGTAACCCTAGCCCCCTCCGGTGTCTATATAAACCGGAGGGTTTAGTCCATAGAACGTCAATCATAACCTCATCAGCTAGGCTTCTAGGGTTTAGCCATTACGATCTCGTGGTAGATCAACTCTTGCAATACTCATATTCATCAAGATCAATCAAGCAGGAGTAGGGTATTACGTCCATAGAGAGGGCCCGAACCTGGGTAAACATTGTGTCCCCCGCCTCCTGTTACCATTAGCCTTAGACGTACAGCTCAGGACCCCCTACCCGAGATCCGCTGGTTTTGACACCGACATTGGTGCTTTCATTGAGAGTTCCGATGTGACGTCGAAGATAGCTTTATGGCTCGCCTTGTTATCAAGGACAACATCACCTCCAGGAGAGCCTTGGCCTCAAGCAAAACCCTCCGGCTAGGTGGCTTCACTATGACCGCCCGTTCGGTCGTCGGGCCAACGATGAGTTCTCGGGTCATCGAAATCGCCTCCGCGTCAGCTCAGGATACTCTGATCAGATGGATGCGACTGAGTTGTTGTCTTTAAACGAACTCCTGCGTCGCATCGCCGCCTTGGGAGTCGCTACGGACTACAATCGGATTGGGCTTAAACCCGATCAGAGAGAAATTGAATCTCCGCCGATCACCCATCAGATAGCGGTAGTGGAGGAGCAATGCGACGACTCTTCCCCTATATTGAGGATGAAGTATGTTCGGATTACCGAGCTCACAGAGCCAGATACTCGCCCGCGGGAAGACATCCCGCGTATTCCGAACCTAGAGTCGGACCGTGGGCCTGAAAAGTTAGTTGATATCCCGGAGTCTAAACTGTTAAGCTCGGAAGTTTCTCAAGCTCCGGATCCCAGATTGGGTCAGGGTTCGGACTTCAATCCACCCACCCAACCAGGTATAAGCGATCTTACCCACATCAGACAACAGTCCCAAGAAATGGTCCATCACTTTTGGGCCAGATTCCTCCTTGTCAAGAACAAAATCAAAGACTGCCGCAATGAAGACGCAATCTCATTATTCTGCAAAAACTTCACGTACGAGGGAATCCTCAATGCAATCAACCACCATCACATATCACACTTTGCTGACTTGGCAACCATAGTACAGAAGTACTGCGCAATGGAAAGCGCCTGGAAAACTCAGGCAGCCTCTTGGAAGCCACCAGTTTCCACTAAACCCCTCATCCAGACAAAAAGGATGCACCCTCGTCGGTCGCCTGATCCAATAACAAAAAAATCAAAGCCCGTTACGGGGCGCGGAACCGTTCTGGAAGGATGGCTCGATAGGCCATGCAAGTACACACAACACCGGATACCATACCAACCCATAGCCTTAGAGCATGTTGGATACTCCGGCAGGTGGCCAAAAGTGGCGAGGATCTCCTCACCAAAAACACCACATAGCAACATCCCACGGAAGACAACAACCCTACAGTATTGACAGTCTTTGAGACCTTCGCCTCAAACAATAGGCGCAAAAGGGCCCTTCGCGGCCTCGCCGAATTCTGCCAAGTTGTAGCAATAAACCCCTGGAACGACACGGCCATAACTTTCAATGCCAGTGACGAACCAAAATTCAGAACAGTCTAGGAACTAGCCGCATTGGTCCTTAGTCTGATTGTGGACGGCTTTCGTCTTACCAAAGTGCTCATGGATGGCGGCAGCGGACTAAATCTCATTTACGAGGAAACTCTCAACAAAATGGAAATAGACAGGAGCTGCATTGAGCAAAGTAGCACGACCTTCCGAGGAATTATTCCCAGTCGGGAGGCACGATGTGCGGGAAAAATCACACTTGATGTGGTATTCGGCATGCCGGAGAATTATTGGTCTGAAGAGATAACCTTTCAAGTGGCCCCTTTCAACAGTGGATACCACGCCTTATTAGGGTGAGATGCATTTGCAAGCTTCCAAGCTATACCCCATTATGGGTACATGAAGCTCAAGATGCCCGGGCACAATGGTATCATCACTCTTGTCAGTGATCCGGACATAGCACTCCGCGCTGAAAACAAAACCGCCGCTTTGGACCTCGAGGCATTGTCTTAAGCCCTCACGGCCAAAGAATTAACTGCGTTGCGCTCCACGGTGGATAGGGACGAGTGATACTCGATAAGCGACCCAAATCCACCTCCTTTAAACCAGCAGAAGAAATAGTGAAATTCCAAGTCCACCCAACAGACTCCATGAAGACAACATCCATCGGGGCACAGCTGGACCCTATGGTCGACGCCGCACTGCGGACGTTCCTACGCGAAAACTGGGACATATTTGCCTGGCATCCTTCTGACATGCTAGGGATCCAACGCAGGCTGGCCGAACATAGCCTAAACATACTGAAGGGATATAAGCCGGTCAAGCAAACACTGTGGCGCTTCTCCGAACCCAAAATACAAGCCATGGGGGAGGAACTAGACAAGTTACTTGAGGCCGGATTCATCAGCGAGATAAAACACCCGGACTGGCTAGAAAACCTGGTGATGGTACCAAAGAAAGATAAATCCTGGCGCCTATGTGTCGATTTCAAAGACCTCAACAAGGCCTGCCCTAAGGATCCCTTCCGCTCCCCTACATCGATCAGATTATCGACGCTACCACGGGACACGACTCATTGTGTTTCCTCGACGCATACTTCGGATACCACCAAATCAAGATGAAGGAGTCCGATCAGGCCGCAATGACATTCATCACCCCATACGGGCCTTTCTGCTTCAACACTATGCCTTTCGGGCTCAAAAACGTCGGTGCCACCTATCAACGCATGATTCAAATATGCCTAGAGAAACAAATCGGCAAGACAGTTGAAGCATATGAAGATGGCGTAGTCATTAAAACTAGACACGTCGAGTCATTAATAGACGATCTACGTCTCACATTTGACAACCTCCGAACATATGATATCAAGCTTGAGGGAGTCCTGGACTTGGGGGTGTCCAGATAGCCAGACTATCATCATCGGCCGGACTCCAAGACTATGAAGATACAAGATTGAAGACTTCGTACCGTGTCCGGATGGGACTTTCCTTGGCGTGGAAGGCAAGCTTGGCGATACGGATATGTAGATCTCCTACCATTGTAACCGACTCTATGTAACCCTAGCCCTCTCCGGTGTCTATATAAACCGGAGGGTTTTAGTCCATAGGACGATCAACCATTACAACAATCATACCATAGGCTAGCTTCTAGGGTTTAGCCTCCTTGATCTCGTGGTAGATCCACTCTTGTACTACCCATATCATCAATATCAATCAAGCAGGAGTAGGGTTTTACCTCCATCGAGAGGGCCCGAACCTGGGTAAAAACATCGTGTCCCTGGTCTCCTGTTACCATCCGCCTAGACGCACAGTTCGGGACCCCCTACCCGAGATCCGCCGGTTTTGACACCGACATTGGTGCTTTCATTGAGAGTTCCTCTGTGTCGTCACCAATAGGCTTGATGGCTTCTTCAATCAACAACAACGCCGTCCAGGGTGAGACTTTTCTCCCCGGACAGATCTTCGGGTTCGGCAGCTTTGCACTGCGGGCCAATTCACTCGGCCATCTAGAGCAGATCGAAAGCTACGCCCGTGGCCGTCAGGTCAGGTTTGGAAGCCTAAACTTCACGGATGACATCCGCGGAGAATGGATCTTCGATGGATTCGAGCCATAGCCAAGCGTGCCGCACTGCCACGATGAGCATGACTTAGCTCTGCCGCCGGACAGTACCCTGGAGGCCGCACGCGAGTCCGCTCTGACCCGTAGTTCGGAGCCGACCGCGCAGATCGAGGACAGGTGGCTGGACACCGCCTCGGGGGCTGCAACTTCCACGGCGATGGAGCCGAATACCGACCTTGTCCCTTGCAAGGCTTGTGACTCCGAGGTGCCGGACTCCTTGTCGGACTCCGAACCTCCGGCGCCCCTGCCAATCGAATCCGATTGGGCGCCGATCATGGAGTTCACCGCTGCGGACATCTTTCAGCACTCACCCTTTGGCGACATCCTGGATTCGCTAAAGTATCTCTCGTTATCAGGAGAGCCCTGGCCGGACTGCGGTCAGGATGGTTGGGATGCGGACGATGAAGAAATTCAAAACCCACCCACCACCCACTTTGTAGCCACTGTCGACGATCTAACCGACATGCTAGACTACGACTCCGAAGACATCGACGGTATGGACGACGATGCCGGAGACGATCAAGAACCAGCGCCTACGGGGCACTGGAAGACCACCTCGTCATATGACATATACATGGTGGACACCCCGAAGGATGGGGACGGCGAAGAAGCAGCGGAGGCAGATTCCTCTATGAAACAGCCCAAGCGCCGACGTCAGCGGCGCCGCTCTAAATCCCGCCACAGCAAGAATGGAGATTCCGGCACCGGAGACAATAACACCCCAGAGAGTGCCGAAGACAACTCCCTCCAGCAAGATTCAGCACAGGAGGACGGAGAAGCCAGCCCTCAGGAGAGAGCGGCAGACGAGGAGGATGAAAATTACATGCCCCCCTCCGGAGATGAGGCAAGCCTCAATGACGACGAATTCGTCGTGCCCGAGGATCCCGTCGAACAAGAGCGTTTTAAACGCAGGCTAATGGCCACGGCAAACAGCCTAAAGAAAAAGCAGCAACAACTTCAAGCTGATCAAGACCTGCTGGCCGACAGATGGACCAAGGTCCTCGCGGCCGAAGAGTATGAACTCGAACGCCCCTCCAAAAGCTACCCAAAACGCAAGTTGCTCCCCCGACTAGAGGAGGAAGCATACAAACCTTCATCACCAGCGCACAATACGGCAGACCGACCACCCCGTGGCCACGACCGAGAGGCATCTAGGCCCTCCATCAGGACCGTACCCCGGCATCGCTCGAAAAGTACAAAGCCACGAGGGAATGCGCCGGACTTGCGAGACATATTGGAGGACAAGGCAAAACAATCAAGATCTATCTACAGATCACGTGGGCGCCCCACAATATACGACGACTACCGTCGAGCCGGATACAGCAACTCCGGCCGGGCCGAACACAGAAGACAAAGCCCTCTGGAGCTACGTCGTGATATTGCTCAATATAGAGGCGCCGCACACCCACTATGCTTCACAGATGAAGTAATGGATCATCAAATCCCTGAAGGGTTTAAACCGTGAACATTGAATCCAACGATGGCACAACAGACCCCACGGTTTGGATCGAAGATTATTTCCTCCATATCCATATGGCCCGCGGTGACGATCTCCACGCCATCAAGTATCTCCCACTCAAGCTTAAAGGACCAGCTCGGCATTGGTTTAACAGCTTGCCAGCAGAGTCAATTGGGTGTTGGGAGGACCTGGAAGCCGCATTCCTTGACAACTTCCAGGGTACATATGTGCGACCACCAGACGCCGATGACCTAAGCCACATAATTCAGCAGCCAGATGAATCGGCCAGACAGTTCTGGACACGGTTCTTAACAAAGAAAAATCAAATCATCCACTGTCCGGATGCAGAGGCCCTCACAGCCTTCAAACATAACATCCGCGACGAGTGGCTGGCCCGACACCTAGGACAGGAAAAGCCGAAATCTATGGCAGCCCTCACGTCACTCATGACCCGCTTCTGTGCGGGAGAGGACAGCTGGCTAGCTCGCAGTAACAACCTCAGCAAAAATTCTGGCAGTCCGGACAGCAAGGACCGCAATGGCAGGTCGCGTCGCAACAAAAACAAACGCCGTGTTAACGGCGATAACACTGAGGATACGGCAGTCAACGCCGGATTCAGAGGCTCTAAACCCGGTCAGCGGAAGAAGCCATTCAAAAGAACCACTCCGGGTCCGTCCAATTTGGACCGAATACTCGACCGCTCTTGCCAGATACATGGCACCCCCGAAAAGCCAGCTAACCACACCAACAGGGATTGTTGGGTGTTCAAGCAGGCAGGCAAGTTAATTGCCGAAAACAATGACAAGGGGCTGCATAGCGATGACGAGGAAGAGACCCGGCCGCCCGACGATGAGAGGACGAAGGTTTGCCCCACAAGTGCAGGACGGTAAACATGATATCGCAACCCACATACCCAAGAGGGTGCGGAAGCGTGCACTTAGGGACGTATATGCGATGGAGCTAGTCGCCCTGAAGTTCAATCCATGGTCCTCTTGCCCGATCACTTTCGATCGAAGGGACCACCCTACCAGTATCCGCCATGGTGGATTCGCCGCATGGTTTTAGACCCAATCGTCGATGGATTTCACCTCACTAGAGTCCCGATGGACGGCGGCAAGCCTGAACCTGCTTTATCGAGGATACGGTCGCAAGATGGGCGTAGACCCTCAAGGATTAAACCTACAAAGACGACCTTCAAAGGCGTCATACCAGTGTTGAGGCCAATTATGCAGGCTCACCCTGCTGAAGTGGTCTTCGGATCCCCGGATAATTTCCGAAGCGAGGAGTTAATCTTCGACATAGTCCCGTTCCGCAGTGGCTATCACGCTCTGCTCGGACGAACCGCGTTTGCACGTTTGCAAAGTTCAACGCGGTGCCGCATTACACATACCTCAAGCTCAAGATGCCAGGCCCTCGTGGAGTCATCACGGTCAACGGAAACACTGAACGCTCCCTCCGAACGGAGGAACACACAGCGGCTCTCGCGGCAGAAGTAGAGAGCAGCCTCTTAAGGCAATTCTCGAGTCCGGCCGTTAAATGACCGGACATGGCCAAACGCGCCCGGAGTAACACACATCAAGACCACCTGGCACGTTCCGTGCACGCGTAGCAATGCGGCCCCAACCCCAGCCCTTGCATGATTACAAGACCAACTCTTCGCGTACATCATTACGCTCTGGAGATACCATGGGCATAGGGGGAGGGGCACGACCACGACAGGCCCAGAGTGCGGCTCAACCACACCAGGGGCTCCCAAGTGTGTCGCTCTTTTTATTTTCCTTTTTTTTCCTTTTTTCTATTTATCCACAGGACTCCGTTCACCAGAGACCCTGTCCGGCGGTAAACCTGCCGAACTCACGATGCAACAGCCAGGGAAGGACAAAGGCTACGACGAACATTCAGGTGGTCTCCATTATGAGCATTAAATTTGTTAAATACACCAGTCCGCAGCCTACCCCTGGAGGGGGATATGTTTAAATAGTCCAATCCCTTGGTTACCGCACTATTTGTATCGTTCTGCACTCATAGCAGAATTCCTTGAATAAACAATGCAGCGCTTTTTGCCTACAATTGCATTCCTTTTTTTTACATATATGTTCATTTATGACATCCTGCATCCGTACACTTTGGTACGGCCGAACACACCAGGGGCTTATGTTCCCCGCAGTACGGTGTGACAAGTCCGAACACTTTCACAAGTGCGGCACCCCGAACTTATAGCACTATATGCATCGGCTCCAAATCATGTCTTGGGTCAATAGTTGGGTTTGCCCGGCTCCCATGTTTTGGTACCTTACGTTTGGTTCTATCGGCTAAGGTAGCACTGGGAGAACCACTGCGATTGCGCCCCGGTTGAGCTGGACGAGCGCCTCAGTGGAGAAAGCTAAAACTGACCATCATGATAAGGCGAGAGCTGGTCGCTGTTCGAGAGGTCTTTTCGAGTCCCTAAAGACTTATGCCGCTTAGAGCGAGAAACCGGCTTCGTCCGGCCCAGGCGTGGATAGCGCCCCGAACTCGGTCTTCCGAACAGTAGGGGCTTCGCCGAAATTTAAAATTATAGAATTCTATGGCTAAGTGAGAGTGTTCAAGCATTATAAGTCCGGTTGCCTTGTTCGTTGTGTTGAGCGCCTCCCTAGATGGACCCAAAAATGGGAACAAGAGCGCTCAAGTTTATCCCGAACACCCCAGCACTCGTGGCATGGGGGCTGAAGCCGACGACTTGCAATCTCTCAGATTTGATAAACGGCCGCACAGAAGATAATATTTTAAATCAATAAGCGTTGCTTAGCGCATATGAACAAAGTTTTCAGCGCACATGATAAGACATTGCGAGTCTACTCAAATATTACATTTTGGGGCACTCATCCGCAATCTTGCGGGCACCCTTCAGGACACTCTTATAATAAATTTCGGGCGTACGATACTCCTTGCCCGCCGGCGGCGCGTCTGTCAGAAGCCTCTCAGCATCCAGCCTGCCCGGTGCACTTTTGCGGGCAAGGGCCAGCGGGCACCTTCAATGCAAAGGAGCGCTTGATGACTTCCACCCAAGGGCACGCATCCACCAGCCGCCGCACGAGGCCGAAGTAGCTCCCAGGCATGGCCTCCTCAGGCCACAGCCAGACTATGAGGCCCTTCATGGCCTGCTCGGCTACCTTGTGGAGCTCGACCAGCTGCTTCAGCTGGTCGCTAGGGGGCACCGGATGTCCGGCCTCAGCATACTGAGACCAGAAGACCTTCTTCGTTGAGCTCGCCTCCTCGGCCCGGTAGAATGCGGCGGCATCGGACACGCTGTGAGGCAGATCTGCAAACGATCCTGGAGAGCTCCAAATTCGGGTAAGTAACAGGTAATTCACATTCACATGCTTGCTTTGCATGAAAAATGCCTTACCCGCCGCTATTTTCTTCACCGCCTCAATCTCCTGAACGGCCTTATGGGCCTCGGCCTTAGCGGCTTTGGCACTCTCAAGAGCCGAGGCAAGCTCGGACTCTCGAGTCTTCGAGTCGCGCTCCAAACTCTCATGCTTTTCCATGAGAGCCTGGAGCTCTTGCCGCACCTCCGCCACCCGCGCCTCCTGCTTCTCTCGCTCCGCTCGTTCCGCGGCCGCATTACGTTCGGCCGCGGACACGGCCTCCTTCAGGGTCGCCACCTCGCTTGTGGCCCCTGCAGTGCCCACGTTATCCTTGTTATCTCTATCGCAACCAAAATCCTTTTCTGTAAGGTACAAATTTAATACGGTGTTACTCACCTTCTTTGTCCTCGAGCTGCTTCTTGGCAAGGCCGAGCTCGTTCTCGGACCGCTCGAGGTTCTGCTTCAAAGCATCGACCTCCGCAGTCAGTGCGGCAGAGGTCAGCAGCGCAGCCTGCAAACCCATATTGACATAATTTTTAGAACTCCTGCGTATATCTTTTATAGATCCTCAGTCCGGTTTTTCTTTCCGAACACCGAACCGAGCATCAGGGGCTACTGTCTATGCGGTATTACATTACATATTTTAAAACTTCTTACCTCAAAGCCTGTTAGAAGGCTGCTGCAGGCTTCGGTCAGCCCGCTCTTGGCGAGCTGAACCTTCTGAATCACCGCACTCATGGTAGTGCGGTGTTCTTCCTCGATGGAAGCACCGTTGAGCGCCTCCAACAAGTTGTCCGGCGCCTCCGGCTGGACGGAGGCTACCGGTGTCACGGTCTTGCCCTTCTTACGAAGGGGCCGCCTGCCGGACTCCGGAACCACTGCGGGTTCCGGCACGGAGTCCGGCGCAAAGTCCGGGAGGCTGCCTTGCGGCACCTCCGGAGCCTCCTCCTGATGGGTCTCCTTCCGGTATCCCACCTCGGCGTCGTCAGCATCACGAGGGGTGGAGGCGGTCGAAATGGAATCCACATCTGACGGAGCCAAGAACCCGCTGGATGAAGCGGGAAGATCCTCCTCGGCCGGACTACAGGTAGTGTGCGGCATTAGAAGGACACTATGTGGCGAAAAAGATAAATTACAAATCACTCAGGAATCCGGATACTTACGATCTTGCCAGGGGCTTGGACCTTGAGGGCCACTCCTCGTCGCCGTCGTTGGCGTTGGCGGGGCTGTCCGGAGGAAGGGTCCTTCCCCTCTTGGACCCTTCGGCCTCCCCCATTGGGGAAGCCTTCCTCTTCCTCTCTACCCCCTCCTGGGGAGAGTCCTCTTTCTCCTCCTCGTCTTCGGGGGAGGAGTCCGCCTCGGAGCCATCGGACGATGAGTCTGATACAACCTGGTGCCGGGAACTCCTTCGGGTTCCCGTGGCCTTCTTCTTGGCCTTCTTCTCCGGCACCACATAGAATGCCGGGACTAGCAGTCCCGTTAAACGGGTATCCGCTGGGTCTTCGGGGAGGGGAGCCGGACAGTTAACCTGTCCGGACGTCCTCTGCCAGTCCTGTTAAAGGCATGGGGAGTTTTAGATCCCACAGTAGAATCAAACTATGAAGGAAATAAATGTCCCATAAAGGATAACATATCTTACCGCACCGGCCGGGCGTTTCGTGCTGAATCCGCGATCTTCAGTCGCGGATGCGGGGGCTTCTCCCCCCTTGAACAGCACCCTCCAGGCAGCTTCGTACGTTGTGTCGAAGAGCCCGCTAAGGGTCCGGTGCTGTGCCGGATCGAACTCCCACAGATTGAAGGCCCGTTGTTGGCAGGGGAGAATCCGGCGGACGAGCATGACCTGGACCACATTGACAAGCTTGAGCTTCTTGTTCACGATGCGAGACAGGGCTGAGTCGGTCAGCTCCTCCGAACTGCCCCATAGCAAGCCCTTCTCTTTCCAGGAGGTGAGCTGCATGGGGGCGCCAGATCTGAATTCGGGGGTCGCTGCCCATTCAGGGTCACGCGGCTCGGTGATATAGAACCACCCCGATTGCCACCCTTTGATGGTTTCCACGAAGGCGCCCTCGAGCCAGAGGACGTTGGGCATTTTGCCCACCATGGCGCCTCCGCACTCCGCTTGGACGCCCTTCACTACCTTGACTTGACATTGAAGGTTTTAGCCACAAGCGAAGTGGGGCTGGATGCAGAGGAAGGCCTCACACACGACGATAAACGCCGAGATGTTGAGGATGAAGTTTGGCGCCAGATCGTGGAAGTCCAGGCCGTAGTAGTACATGAGCCCCCGGACGACGAGATGAAGTGGGAAGCCCAGTCCGCGGAGGAAGTGGGGAAGGAATACGACCCTCTCATGGGGCTTGGGGGTGGGGATGAGCTGTCCCTTGTCGGGCAGCCGGTGCGCGATGTCGCTGGACAGGTATCCGGCGCCTCGCAACTTTTCGATGTGCCCCTCCGTGACGGAGGAGACCATCCACTTGCCTCCCGCTCCGGACATGGCTGGAGAAGGTTGAGGCGAGATATGCGAGCTTGGGCGCTAGAGCTCGAGTGCGCGGAGATGGATAAGCAAAGGAGGAAGAAGGCGTAGGTAAAAAAGGTGGATCCTTATCCCCTTATATATGGGCGGACGAAGACTATGCGTCCCCACCGGCCTGGTAAAACTTGCTTATCTCCCAAGCGCCACCATCAATGGCGCGGTTGGGTTACCCACGTCCGTATTGATGAGAATCCTGGAATAAGGGGAACACGATCTCTGCTTCGACAAGACGTGCCAAGGAAACCGCTTCGCTAAACGTGCTGAGGTGGTATAATAAAAAACGATTCAAGTGAGGGCTTGGTGGTGGTGTGACGTCATGCCACAAAATACGTCAGCAGATTTAACTTGTGTGTATATTATTCTCTCTACGGTGGAATGTGGAATTTATTTTGCAGAGCCGGACACTATCCTGGTGTTCACAATCTTCTATGAATTATTCGGAGGAGGAACCCGCCTTGCAATGCCGAACAATATGCGCGCCGGACTCATCGTCATTGAAGCCTGGTTCAGGGGCTACCGAGGGAGTCCTGGAATAGGGGGTGTCCGGATAGCCGGACTATCATCATCGGCCGGACTCCAAGACTATGAAGATACAAGATTGAAGACTTCGTCCCGTGTCCGGATGGGACTTTCCTTGGCGTGGAAGGCAAGCTTGGCGATACGGATATGTAGATCTCCTACCATTGTAACCGACTCTGTGTAACCCTAGCCCTCTCCGGTGTCTATATAAACGGGAGGGTTTTAGTCCATAGGACGAACAACCATTACAACAATCATACCATAGGCTAGCTTCTAGGGTTTAGCCTCCTTGATCTCGTGGTAGATCCACTCTTGTACTACCCATATCATCAATATCAATCAAGCAGGAGGTGGGTTTTACCTCCATCGAGAGGGCCCGAACCTGGGTAAAAACATCGTGTCCCTGGTCTCCTGTTACCATCCGCCTAGACGCACAGTTCGGGACCCCCTACCCGAGATCCGCCGGTTTTGACACCGACAAAGCTCAACCTGGAAAAGTGTGTTTTCGGGCGTTCCCGCTAGAAAACTTCTGGGTTTCATCGTTTCCAATAGAGGAATTGAGGCAAACCCAGCTAAAATCCGAGTTTTGTCACAGTTGGCTACACCAACAAACTTTAAACAAGTACAAAAACTATCCAGCTGTGTGGCAGCTTTAAGCTGGTTTATCTCCAGACTAGGAGAAAAGGTGTTGCCACTCTATCACCTTCTCTGACACACCGATCACTTCGAGTGGACGGACGCAGCAACGGCCGGACTGGAAGAAATAAAGGCTCTTCTAGCAAGCAACCCAATCCTGGCCACGCTGAACATCGGCGAACCTATGCTATTATACATATCGGCCACACCTCAAGTCGTAAGCGCGGTGCTTGTCATTGAACGAGAGGAGGACGGACACAAATTCCCGCTTCAGAAGCCGGTATACTACGTATGTACAGTCCTCACACCATGCAAATCCCGGTTCCCACATTACCAAAAAATAGCATACACGGTCTTCATGGCATCCCGGAAGCTACGACACTACTTTCAAGAATTCTCCATAACGGTGGCCTCTGAGGTACCACTCAATGACATAATAAATAACCGTGATGCCACTGGCCGGATTGCCAAGTGGCCCATTGAGCTCCTCCCATTCGACATTACATACAAACCACGGGGGGGACATTAAATCTCAAGTACTGGCCAACTTCGTCGCCGAATGGACAGAGGCCGAACTCCCTAAAGAGTACAACACATATTCCAACTGGATCATGCACTTCGACGGCTCCAAAATGCTGGCAAGCCAATGGGCAGGCGTTGTCGTAACATCCCCTACTAGAGATACTGTTCAGTACGTCCTACAAATATTATTCACGGACTCCAACAATGCAGCCGAATACGAAGCCTTATTGCATGGTCTTCGGATGGCCGTCTCCATGGGTATACAACGCCAGGAAGTGCGCGGGGATTCAAACCTTGCAATATCTCAAATAAATGGAGATCTCGATGCCAAAGATGCGAAGATGGCGGCTTACCATAACGCCGTTCTCAAAATGTTGGCTAGGTTCGAGGGGCTCGAGTTTCACCATGTGGCTCGAGAAAGTAATCAAGCGGCGGATGTCCTTGCTTGCATCGGTGCCAAGCGCGACCCTGTCCCACCTAACATCTCCCTGGAAAGGCTTTTCAAGCCATCCGTGGTGTGGCAAGGGGAGAGGGGAAACACCAATTCGGATCCGAATAAAACCCTAGATTCCGAACACACGACATCATCGGGGGCTCAGCCACCAAAATTACACTGTCGGACCATCTCATCATGGCAGTCATTGCCCCATGGACCAAACCCTTCTTGGCCTACCTTAATAGGCGAGAGCTTCCCGAGGATCAGAATGAGGCACGCTGCATTGTGCGGTGCTCTAAAGCCTACAAGGTTCATGAGGGAGAACTCTATAAGAAAAGCGCTACTGGAGTACTTCAAAGATGTATCTGTGAGGAAGAAGGGCGACCGCTCTTGGCTGAAATTCATGCCGGTCTTGGCGGTCACCACGCCCGGCTCGGGCCCTTGTAAGCAAGGCCTTTCGTACAGGTTTCTATTTGCCAACGGCCCGAGCAGACGCGCAGGACCTTGTCCAACATTGCGTCGGACGCCAGCTTTTCGCCAACCAAAGCCATATGCCACCCACCACTCTACAAACAATCCCCATCACTTGGCCTTTTGCGGTCTGGGGGCTTGATATGGTCGGACCCCTTAAAGGAGGAAGCCATAAGAAAAAATATCTGTTGGTCATGGTGGATAAATTCACTAAGTGGATAGAGGCCAAACTAGTGAAAACGACCGAAGCCGGGCCAGTGATAGACATTATATCCGGTGTTGTGCACCGTTATGGTGTTCCACACAACATCATCACCGACAACAGCTCCAATTTCATAGCCGATGAGGTGAAAGCCTGGTGTGCTAATCTAGGCATCAAGCTCGACTACGCCTCTGTCTATCACCCACAAACCAACGGTAAAGTCAAACGAGCCAATGGTCTTATTATGAGCGGCATCAAACCCAGATTAGTGCGGTCTTTGAAGAAATCAGACAAGCACTGGGTGGAGGAGCTCGACTTCGTACTCTGGGGGCGGCGGACCACGCCCAATCGTTCTACCGGATATACACCTTTCTTCATGGTGTACGGTGCAGAGGCCGTGTTGCCCTGCGACATTATTCATGACTCACCTAGAGTGCGCATGTATGAAGAGAGAGAGGCCGAGCTTGATCGGCATGACAACTTAGATACCCTGGAGGAGGAGCGCGATGTCGCAAAAGCCCGTTCCGCATTCTATCAACAACAGGCCTGCAAAAATCAAAGCAGAAAAGTACGGGCCAAGACTTATAATGTTGGAGAAGAAAAAGGACAAAATCAAGCCCAAGTGGGAGGGTCCCTTCATCATTGACGAAGTACTCACCAGAGGAGCGTACCGCCTGTGTGATGCGTCAGACAATCGCCTAGAGCCGAACCGGTGGAACGCGGCCAAACTCCGAAGATTCTATGCCTAGCGCCGGACTCTTCGTTCGTCTCCTTTACCTCTTTTTGTTTCCAGTATTTATTTTCCTCTCTTTTCACATTTTTCCCTTTTAAGCCTTAAAGCTTTTGTGCGGCTAAACCGTGCACCTTCGACACACACATTCTAAAATATGTACGTTAATTATACCTGGGAGCTTCTCGTATAGAAGCTTATTATTATTATTATTATTATTATTATTATTATTATTATTATTATTATTATTATTATTATTATTATTATTATTATTATTATTAGAGCATCAAGCTCAACACATATGTGTCTTTTCCGCGTATGTACCTTTTCTTCGCCATTATATGCATCAATATGACTTAAGTCTTGGCCAAGATGGGTTGCCTGGCTCCTGTGCTTATGCCCTACGTTCCCGTTAGTTCGGCTAGGGCATAAAGGGAGCACCTCTGCGATTGTTACTATCGGGTCATCCGGATGTGTACCTCAGACTGGGTGAAGCCGAAAGCTAGCCTTCTTAAGGGAATATTCGGTCGGCGGACTAAATATGTTTTTTACTTGTCATATTATGAATCCCCAGATGCTATGTATGCTGTGGTTTTTCAAACATAGTTCGGACATGCACATTAACGCATGCTTACCCAGGGAAAGGAACCCTTAACGGAACTATTCTCTCTAGAACATGTTTCGTACGATCAAAATGTAATATCACATAACTAGCCGGATACTTCTCTGTTCAAGAAACTATGACCCCTACGCCTGGTTTCCACGAATACCCCGGTCTACATTACCGAGCGGGTATTCGGAAGCACTCCGCACCTACGGGTCCAGAGGTTGAAGCGAAAAGGTCTGCCATGACAATCGTTTTACAATTTAGATAGAGAAATAATTTGTCAAATGAAGTACATAGTCACTTAGAGTCAAACACTTCTTCCTCTATGCCATCCAACAGGCTATCTAGCCTACAATCCTGTTGGGAATACTTGGCAGCTACTTGTACCTTGTTGTACACCAAACTAACGGGAATTTCTTCTCCATTTGCCCCTATAGGTCCGACCCGGGCCATGTGATTCGGATCGAGCTTGGTATACCGAGTTTTCAGCATTGCCCAGGCCTCTCGCGCACCTTCCGGCAGGCCGATATCTTCCATAATCGGAAGAGCCGCCGCGCTCCCTTGAATAGTTGTACAAGCCCCTCCATACTTCCTGGAGGGGAGTCGGATGGCCATAAAGCCTTGGCAATACTTTGCATCGCCTGTTGAGCTCGCTCATGCATTTGCCATAGCTCTTGTAGCAGATCGCTTGACGATCCGGACACCTCCTCTTCGGGACCGCCCGTCAATATACCTATAGACATAATTATTGTCAGTTTCTTTCCTTGCCGAACTATGTAAAGGTAAGTCCAAACACATACTAAATATGCTGCCTCATAGCCTCCTATTCTCCTTCACGGAGTCAGCCAGCTGGGCACGCACGTCTTTTAATTCCACGCCTAGCTCGGTGTTGGCATCTTGGAGTTTGTTCTTCTCCACCCTGACCTGTGTTAGTATACGTTCGCCCGTGGCCAGTTGCCTTTGAGCTCCTGGACCTCCCGCTCGTGCGACTTGGTGCCTCTTCCAGATGATCTGATGACTCTGCCATAAGATTTGCACCTGTATTAATACACCTGGTATATGATCATGTTTTCTCGATAGAGGAGAACATTACCAGACGCCGCCTTCTTGGATTTCTCCAGTTCGGCAGTAGCAGCAGTCAGCTGGGCCTGACACTTTTTCAGCTCTTGAGACAACAGGTTGTTCATTTCTGTGAGCACCTGGTCATATAACGATCCTTAAATCAGTTGTACCAACTGTTTCAAGTCTCGGGGGCTACTGGTATATGATTATCAGTTTTGCACAAATGTGTACTTACCCGCATATCTTTCAAATACTGGTATGTGGCTCTGGTAAGCCCATCTCGAGCTGCTCGGATATACGCATCACCCGAATTGAAGGTGTTGAAAGCCTCTTCTGAAAACCCGGGGTCGCAAAGAGCGGCCCGCCGGCGCCGATGATTCATGGCGCTTTCCACTTCGGAGTTTGTGGTGGATACTTTATCCGAATCCTCCGTAGAAGGACAATCCGGTGTCACTTCCGCGTTAGCCTCAGTCCTCGAGACAGGGTCCGGAATCCGGCTAGTAGAGGCATGACCGGCAGGATCCCCGGACACAGTCCGGCGAATGTTATTCCTGATAAGACACAACGGATAGTGTCATACTTTAAGATGACAACCATGGAGCATATTTAAAACCATACCTCAACAATGAAGGCTCGACCACATCTCTATTTGCCTTCCTCTTCGAAGGCCTGCCCATCGTAGGCGCCGCCTTCTTGCACGTCGCCTCAGGTGCAGCATGGCGTGCCGATCGCCTCCCCTTTAGAGCATAATATAGTGCGGTGGGTAAGGCGGAAAGAGGAAATTCTCTCAAAGGACAAGTCTCCTGATTACTTACATGCGATGCAGGGAGAAGGCCGGGATAGTCAGCAATGATGGCCACTTCTATGCCGTCATAGCTCGCCTGGTAAAACACCCCTACCCCGAGCTCCATGAATATATCTAGATCCTCTTCGAATCCGGGGTCAAGGGCCCGGTTGTGGTCCTCTGGCTGTGGTGCGGGGCTGAGGGTCTCCCTGGTGATTTTCCGCCATTCTTGTTATAAATGGACGAATTAATATTTATGAAAAAGGACTCAGGGAGTTAATGGAGTAGAGTAGTGGGATGGAAACTCACCCAGCTGGGAGGGTTGTACATGGAAAATCCATCTCTGGGCTTAATGCGGATGAACTCCTCTTCCTCCCCTTTGTACAATCTGGATAGTATTTTTGCCAAAGCAGCAGGAGTGTCCGGACCCTTCCGACCATAGCGGGTGGCATCATCTTCTCCATTGAAGTGCCACATAGGGTGCCCTCGGTATTGGAGTGGCTGAACCCCTCGTATTATGGATATCGCCATAACCTCGACTATTGACAATCCGGATTGAGCAAGCATCTTTATCTTGCTCATCAATTGGTGGACTTCCATGCTATCTTCCTCCCTGAGGCTCCGAGGATGCCAGCTGAGGCGCTTCTTCAATGGATCACTTGAAAATTCAGGAAGAGCCCTTCGAACTGGGTCAGGAAGGGAGACATCCTCAACATAGAACCATTCGGAAGGCCATATTCGGATGCCTTCTTCGGCGTGTCGGATAGGTATCTAGTCCCGGCGATGCGCCATATCTCGGCTCCGCCCACTTGGAATATTGATCCCTCTTGATTACGAGGGACGAGGCACAACATCTTCTTCCATAACTCAAAATGGGCCTCACAACCCAGAAATAGCTCGCAAAGAGCAACGTAACCTACGATGTGTAGGATAGAGGGAGGAGTAAAATTGTGCAGTTTGAGGCCATTGTACTCCAGAAGCCCTCGGAAGAACGGATGGATTGGAAATCCGACGCCACTCAACAAATAGGGAACAAAGCATACTCGTTCCCCCCAGATGGGTTGGGGAACTTCTCCGCCTGCTCCCCACCGTCGAAGGAAGCCAATCCGGCTCGAACGGAGGCTAGATCTGTGGGGGGAAGAAATCCCTGGGTCTGCAGCTTCACCAGTTGGCCGTGGGATACGGAACACTTTTCTCAGTCACCCTGTTTGGGGCCGTGAGGGCGGGAGGAAGAGCTGGGAGCGCTAGCCATGTCGGGGTGGTTTTTGCAGGCAAGCTCCAAGGATTCCTTGTTTGGAGGAGATGGTGTGGATTAGATCTGAAGATCCCCGTCTCTTTAAATAGATGACTTTCTTGTATGGTCAGGGTGTAAGTGCAAAAATACTCCGACCTCTCGTATTCGCTCGACACGTGGAAGATGAAAACATGAAGGTGCAGAAGCCGATGATCACGACATTAAATGAAAAGCCGGATACTACTCTTTAAGTCAGGTACTTTGAAGTATTCGGAGAAGGAACCCGCCTTGCAATGCCAAAGACAATCTGCGTGCCGGACTCATCGTCATTGAAGCCTGGTTCGGGGGCTACTGAGGGAGTCCTAGATTAAGGGGTCCTCGGATAGCCGGACTATATACTTTGGCCGGACTGTTGGACAATGAAGATACAAGATAGAAGACTTCGTCCCGTGTCCGGATGGGACTCTCCTTTGCGTGGAAGGCAAGCTTGGCGATTTGGATATGTAGATTCCTTTCTCAGTAGCCGACTTTGTGTAACCCTAGCCCCCTCCGGTGTCTATATAAACCGTAGGGTTTAGTCCATAGAACATCAATCATAACCTCATAGGCTAGGCTTCTAGGGTTTAGCCACTATGATCTCGTGGTAGATCAACTCTTGTAATACTCATATTCATCAAGATCAATCAACCAGGAAGTAGGGTATTACCTCCATAGAGAGGGCCCGAACCTGGGTAAACATTGTGTACCCCACCTCCTGTTACCATTAGCCTTAGACGCACAGCTCGGGACCCCCTACCCGAGATCCGCCGGTTTTGACACCGACACTGTTGTTGAGACCCAGACCGGCACCGAGACCGGCACCAAGACCAGCACCGAGACGGGCAAATCCATGGAACCGAAACCGAAGAGGAGATGTCGACGCCCAAACCAGCTCCTCACTACTAGAATAGTGGTCACGGAGGTGGACGGCGGCAATTTTAAGCCAAAACTGCCTGTGGAAGCGCGCTCCTGCTACAACAATCAAACAGGCTGCATCATACGGGCGTGCACCACCACCAATGATGAGAAACTAAAGAAGAGGCCAAATATGAAGCACTCCCTCCTAACCCTGCTGCACCAGATAATTTTGTTCCCGGGCCGGGATGAAATCCAATATACTGATCCACAGAAAGACCCGACAATGAAGAAGATAAATAAACATGCCATGACCAAGTTTTGCGACGCGTTGGCCGCCTGGAAAGTAAGGGTGTAACGCGCCATCGACAAAAAGGAACCCTACTCCGAGATTGTAAAGGATAATCCGACAATCATGGTAGAGCAGTTTCAAATATTCAAGGCGGCTTGCGATGTCGAAGATGCCACAAAAAAGTTGAAGTACATGAAGGGGATTCAAAAGAGGAACATGGGGTGCCACCACCTTGGACGCCGTGGTTACGTGGGGAAGAGGTCCATATGGGCCAAGGAGGACGTAGAATGCGAAAGTATGGGCATCCCAGACCCATTGGCGGACTTCATCGTCCCGTAGGAGCATGACGTCCTCAGGGCCCGGTACCATTGGGACCCAGTCAAGAAGGTTTTCAAGACGGACCCGGCCACAACAGAGTTCATGAGACTGCTGGTAATTTTAGTTTCTGATCAATTCGACTGCACGTTTAGTCATGTTTGTAAACGATCCTTGTTCTTTTGCAGAGAGAGCAGCACAGGATTGCAGCCGAAAGCGACTCGCTGTCTGAGGCGTTGGCAAGGCCCAAGTGGTACACCCCATTCAACCGGGCGTTGAACATATTGAAACAACTCACGGTGGACACTTGACCGTCGTATAGACGCGTGCACGATGTTGAAGACAGCGCCACATGGAAGAAGTACTATGGTGACACCACAGAGGAGAGAAAGGAAAGACAGAGGCTAACTGAAGAAAGCGTCGACAAGAAGCTTGAGATTGTGGTTGAGAAGAATTCATCTAAGACAGTCGCAACAGCGGTAGTTGCCGCAAAACGGGAGTTGACAGTCTTGGTTCCGGCTATCGTCAGTTGGAGCAGGCGAAATCCAGAAAAAGATGCAAAGGACTTTCCCCTTGCCGACTTCTTTGAGAGCATCTCTACTAGCATCGCACCAGCACCTGCACGTGCACCAGCACCTGCTCCTACATCAGCTCCCGCACCTGTTCATAGCATCCCGTCCTCCGTCTCGGACATGCTCGATGATGCTTCATCTTTGGCTGAGCTCGACGCCCTCACAGTACCTGTCACACTGGCCCTCTTCAATAAATGTATAATATCCCGTTTCCGTTGCCTTTCGGATGTCTCACATCACAGACATGTTTTTGCAGGCCGACGCCTTGTGCACCATATTGTACGACATCAACGGCTAGAAGGTGGATGTGCGGAAGGCGAGGATAATGAAGCCGAAGGAACAATTGTTCCATAGCCAGCCGACCCCAGCGTCTTCAAGGTTTCCGTGGCGATGTCAAACAGACCCACGAGAATTTGGTCCCTCGGTACTAGGGGGAGATGACGACGAGACCCTGCGGCAGCTTGGCGATTGCAAGACGTGGGTCCTGTTGTGGCCAAAGAGTCTGCTTCATCTAGAGGCGGCCGGGAGCACACCCACGACCACGTAGCCTCCGCAAGGTATGAACATCAGGACCCCACCTACCCAATTAGTGTCGCATGTCGTATTGGGTGATAGCGGACTGAGTGAGGAAGAGGCTCCATTAGTCGCTGATGACATCGCCATAGATGAGGATGAGGATGACGATGACACTCAACAGTATCTCAATACTGGCGACATTGATGACGGAGGATTGATGGCTCAGCAGTATGAGTACTCAGGGTTTGAGCATCATGAGTCGGTGCCTGAATTGCCGCCTCCGGATCCTGAATGTACTATAGACGACCTTCCACCAACGAAGCATCGGAAGAGAGCGAGGAAAGGAAATAATAAAGTTGTTGCTATGATCCAGCCGCCTCCGCAGCCTCGGGTTCAAGACCGTATACCTTCCCGCGGTGCGACGAAATACCATATCCCCGGTGAACCAATCCTACTCGAGGCATCGGTACAGGCCATACACGGCGATCTAAGGAGACTTCATGACAATATGATGCGGAGAAAAAAAAGCCTAATCGCCTCAGAAAGTCCAGGATACCCACTCTATGTGGTTAACGTGCCGCGGAAAAGGTTGTACGTCGACTCATTGCCTGCGGAGAAGTTCTTCCTTTGATTCGACTACATCTTCGACATGTTTCACTTGAAGAAGCTGGATTTTACTGTTGTCCGCTGATACGTCTCCGTCGTATGTACTTTTCCAAACACTTTTGCCCTTGTTTTGGATTCTAACTTGTATGATTTGAATGGAACTAACCCGGACTGACACTGTTTTCAGCACAACTGCCATGGTGTTGTTTTTTGTGCAGAAAATAAAAATTCTCGGAATGTCCTGAAACTCCACGGAACACCTTAGAAAAAATAAACAAAAATACTCACAAAAGATGAAGACCAGGGGCCCACACCCTGCTCACGAGGGTGGGCGCCTTCTCGTGGGCCCCAGGTGGCCCTCGGCGCCAACTCCAACTCCATATATTGGCTTTCGGGGAGAAAAAATCAAAGAGAAGAAATCATCGCGTTTTACGATACAGAGCCGCCGCCAAGCCCTAATCTCTCTCGGGAGGGCTGATCTGGAGTCCGTTCGGGGCTCCGGAGAGGGGGATTCGTCACTGTCGGTGTCAAAACCAGCGGATCTCGGGTAGGGCGTCCCGAACTGTGCGTCTAGGCGGATGGTAATAGGAGAAAAGGACACGATGTTTTTACCCAGGTTCGGGCCCTCTCGATGGAGGTAAAACCCTACTCCTGCTTGATTGATATTGATGATATGGGTAGTACAAGAGTAGATCTACCACGAGATCAGAGAGGCTAAACCCTAGAAGCTAGCCTATGGTGTGATTGTTGTTCGTCCTACGGACTAAAACCCTCCGGTTTACATAGGCACCGAAGAGGGTTAGGGTTACACAGAGTCGGTTACATATCCGTATAGCCAAGCTTGCCTTCCTCGCCAAGGAAAGTCCCATCCGGACACGGGACGAAGTCTTCAATCTTGTATCTTCATAGTCCGAGTCTGGCGAAGATGATAGTTGACTATCCGGACACCCCTAGTCGGGACTCCTCGGTAGCTCTGAACCAGGCTTCAATGACGACGGTCCGGCACCCATATTGTCTTCGGCATTGCAAGGCGGGTTCCTCCTCGAATACTTCATAGAAGATTTTGAACACAAGGATAGTGTCGGCTCTGCAAAATAAGTTCCACATACCACCGTAGAGAATAATATTTACACAAATTTAATCTGGCGGCGTGTTCCGTGGCGTGACATCACACCACGGCCAAGCCTTCATTGAATTGTTTTTCTGTTCCACCTCAGCGCATTTAGCGGTTTCCTTACGCGTCTTGTCAAGCGAGATCGTGTCCCCTTATTCCGGATTCTCATCAATACGGTCATGGGTAACCCAACGCGCCATTGATTCGGCCCTTGGGAGATAAGCGAGTTTTACCGGGCGGTGGGGCGCATAGTTTAAATCCCGTCCATATAAGGGATAAGGATCCACCTTTTTACCTACGCCTTCTTCCTGCTTTGCTTATCCATTTCCGCGCACTCGAGCTCCAGCGCCCAAGTCCGCACATCTCGCCTCAACCTTCCCCAGCCATGTCCGGTGCGGGAGGCAAGTGGATGGCCTCCTCCGTCATGGAGGGGCACATCAAGAGGCTACGGAAGGCCGGATACTTGTCCAGCGACATCGTGCATCGGCTCCCCGACAAGGGGCAGCTCATCCCCACCCCTGGGCCCCATGAGAGGGTGGTGTTCCTCACCCACTTCCTCCGCGGACTAGGTTTTCCACTTCACCCATTTGTCCGGGGGCTCATGTTCTACTACGGCATGGATTTCCATGATCTGGCCCCGAATTTCGTCCCCAACATCTCGGCGTTCATCGTCGTGTGCGAGGCCTTCGTCCGCATCAAGCCCCACTTCGGCTTATTGCTGAAGACCTTCAATGTCAAGCCAAAGGTAGTGGGGGGCCAGCAGGCGGAGTGTGGAGGCGCCATGGTGGGCAAGATGCCCAACGTTACATGGCTCGAGGGCTCCTTCGTGGAAACCATCAAAGGGTGGCAATCGGGGTGGTTCTACATCACCGAGCCGCGTGACCCTGAATGGGCAGTGGCCCCCGAGTTCCGATTTGGCATCCCCACAAGGATCACCTCCTGGAAAGAGAAGGGCCTTCCATGGGGTAATTCGGAAGAGCTGACCGGACTCCAAACCTGCGTCCAAAACCTTGTGAACAAGAAGATCAAGCTCGTCAACGTAGTCCAGGTCATGCTCATCCGCCGGATCCTCCCGTGCCAACAACAGGCCTCCAGCTTGTGGGAGTTTGATCCGACACAGCACCAAACCTTGAGCAAGCTCTTCGACACTACGTACGAAGATGCCTGGAAGGTGCTGTTCAAGGGCGCCGAGGCTCCCGCATCCGCTACCGAAGATCGCGGATTCAGCTCGCTGCGTGAAGCCGGCGAGGTAAGCTATTTTACCCTTTACAGGACACTTATTTTCCATAGTTTGACTCTATGCGGGATCTAAACTCCCTTACCTTTGACAGGCCTGGCAAAAGAAGTCCGGGCAGGTTAACTGTCCGACTCCCTTGCCAGAAGACCCAGCGGACGGCCGATTGACGGGGCTGCTGGTTCCGGCACCTTACGTGGTGCGGAGAAGAAAACCAAGAAGAAGGCCACGGGAACTCGAAAGAGTTCCAGCGCCAGTGTTGTCGGACTCATCGTCCAAGCGACTCAGGCGGACTCCTCTCATGGCGAGGAGGAGGAAAAAGAGGCCTCTCCCCCAGCGCGGGGAGAGAAGAAAAGGAAGGCCGGCCCAACGGGGGAGGCCGACTTCGTAAGTGTCCGGATACCAGAATAACTCATGGTGTTTCATTTGTCGCATAGAATCTCTTAACGTCGAATATAACCCTGCAGCCCGCCCAAGGACGGGCTCGACACTTCAACGAGCGGCTCCCTGGCGTCATCGGACGTGAATAGCACTTCACTTCTGGCCGTCTCCTCTCCTCGCGCTGCGGATGACGCCGAGGTGGTGTCCCAAAAGGGGCCCAGCCAGGAGGAGGAGGTCCCGGAGGTGCCGCAAGGCAACCTCCCGGACTTTGGGCGCAAGGGGGATGAAACCCCAAAGGGCTCTAAGTTCGGCCCTGGGCCGGACTCCGCACCGGAACCTTCAGTGGTTCCGGAGTCTGGTGGGCGGCCCCTTCGTAAGAAGGTCGAGACTGCGACATCAGTGACCTCCGTCCAACCGGAGGCACCGGATAATTTGCTGGAGGCGCTTAAAGGCGCCTCCATCGTGAGCACCGCCTTTATTATGAGTGTGGTGATCCAGAAAGTTCGATCCGCCAAGAGCGGGCTGGTAAAGCTCGCGCTAGCCTTCTAACAGCTTTGAGGTATGTATTTAAGATATGTAAAAATATTACCGCATAGACAGTAGCCCCTGATGCTTAGTTTGGTGTTTGGAAAGAAAAGCCGAATTGAGGATCTTAAAAAGATGTACGCAGGAGTCTAACATAAGTATGTCTATATGGGAATGCAGGCTGCGCTGCTGACCTCTGCCGCACGGACTGCGGAGGTCGATGCATTGAAGCAGAGCCTCGAGCGGTCCGAGAACGAGCTCGGCCTTTCCAAGAAGCAGCTCGAGGACAAGGAAGGTAAGTAATACCTTATGAAAGTATATAAAAGATGTGGTTGCAAAAAATAACAGGAATAACGTGAAAATTGCAGGGGCCACGAACGAGGTGGCGACCTTGAAGGAAGCGGTATCTAGGGCCGAAAGCAACGCGGCCGCGGAATGCACCGAGCGAGAGAAGTAGGAGGCACGGGTGGCGGAGGTACGGCAAGAGCTCCAGGCTCTCGTGGAAAAACACAAGAGTTTGGAGCGTGACTCAAAGACTCGAGAGTCCGAGCTCGCCTCGGCTCTTGAGGCGCCAAAGCCGCTAAAGTGAAGCCAAAAAGCCCTCCAGGAAATTGAGGCAATAAAGAAGATAGCGGCCGGTAAGGCATTCTTCATGCAAAGCAAGCACGTGAAAGTGAATTACTTGTTACTTACCCGAATCCGGAGCTCTCCAGGAGCATTCGCAGATCTTCCCCGTAGTGTGTCCGCCACCGCCGCATTCTACCGGGCTGAGGAAGGGAGCTTGACAGAGAAGGTGTTCTGGTCTCAGTATGCTTAGGCCGGACACCCGGTGCCCCTGAGCGACCAGCTGAAGCAGCTGGTCGAGCTCCATAAGGTGGCCTAACAGGCCATGAAGGGCCTCATAGTTCGGCTATGGCCTAAGGAAGCCATGCCTGGGAGCTACTTCGGGCACGTGAGGCGGCTGGTGGACGCCCGTCCATGGATTGAAGTCATCAAGCACTCCGTCTGTATCGAAGGTGCCCATAGGGCTCTTGCCCGTGCTAAAGTGCACTGGGGCAAGATGGACGCTGAGAAGCTTGTGACAGACGCTCCACCGCCGGGCAGTGAGTATCGCAAGCCCGAGATGTATTATGCGGGCGTCTTGAAGGGTGCCCGCCTTATAGCGGGTGAATGCTCCAAAGATGTAATTCTTGAGTGAACTCGCATTTGTTATCCTGTACGCTTGAAAACTTGTTCATATGCGCTAAGCAACTCTTGTGAATTTAAAATATTACCTTTTTTGCGGTCGTTTATTAAATTTGAGAGATGGCGAGTCGTCGGCTTCTGCCCCCATGCCACGAGTGTTGGGGTGTTTGGGATAAACTTGAGCGCTCTTTTTCCCATTCTTGGGTCCTTTGAGGGAGGAGCTCAATGCAACGAACAAGGCAACCAGACTATAATGCTTGAACACTCTCACTTAGCCATAGAATTCTATAATTTTAAATTTCGGCGAAGCCCCTAGTATTCGAAAGACCGAGTTCAGGGCGCTATCCACGCCTGGGACGGACAAAGCCGACTCCTCGCTCTAAGCGGCATAAGTCTTTAGGGACTCGAAAAACCTCTCGAACAGCGACCGGCTCTCGCCCTATCATGACGGTCAGTTTAGCTTTCTCCAGAGGTGCTTAACCCAGCTCAACCGGGCACAATCGCAGTGGTTCTCCCAGCGCTACCTTAGCCGATATAACGGAACGTAAGGTACCAAAACATGGGAGCTGGGCAAACCCAACTATTGACCCAAGACATGATTCGAAGCCTGAAAGTGTTCGGACTTATCACACCATATTTTGGGGTACTTAAGCCCCTGGTGTATTTGGCCGTACCAAAGCATACGAGTGCAACATGTCATAAGTGAACATATATAGATAGAAAAAGGAAGGCAATAATAGGCAAAAAGATATGCATTGTTTATTAAAAAAAAAGCTGCGGTAAAAGCAGAACGATACAAATAGTGCGATAAGCAAGGGACGGGACTATTTGACATGTCGCCCTCCAGGGAGCGAGCTGCGGGATGATGTGTAAAACAAGTATACTGCTTGTTATAGAGACCACCTGGACACTCGACATAGCTTTCTGCTTCCCTGGCTGTTGCATCGTGTGTTCGGCAATTCTACTGCCGGACAAGGCTTCTTGAGACAGGAGTCCTGAAAGTAAGAGAAAAAGAAGAATGACACAATTGGGAGCCCCTGGTGCGGTTGAGCCGCATTCTGGGCCTGCCGTGTTTGTGCCCCTCCCCCTATGCCCATGGTATTTCGGGCGTAATTATATGCAGCGTAATCTTGTTTCGCAATTTCGTGAGGGCTGGGGTTGGGGCCGCATTGCTACGCGTGCTCGGAACATACCAGGCGGACTTGTTGTTGGTTACTCCGGGCGCGCTTGACGGTGTCCGGCCGTTTAATAGCCGGACTCGAGAATTGCCTTAAGAGGCTTCTTTGTACTTCTGCCGCGAGGGCCGCCGTATGCTCCTCCGTTCGGAGAGAGCGTTCGGTGTTTCCATTGACCGTAATGACTCCTCGAGGGCCTGGCATCTTGAGTTTAAGGTATGCGTAGTGCGGCACCGTGTTGAACTTTGCAAATGCGGTTTGTCCGAGCAGTGTGTGATAGCCGCTACGGAACGGGACTATGTCAAAGATTACTTCCTCACTTCGGAAGTTATCCGGTGATCCAAAGACCACTTCTAGTGTAACTGAGCCTGTACAGTTGGCCTCTACACCTGGTATGACGCCTTTGAAGGTCGTCTTTTTGGGTTTAATCCTTGAGGGGTCTATGCCCATCTTGTGCACTGTATCCTGATAAATCAGGTTCAGGCTGCTGCCGCCGTCCATCAGGACTCTAGTGTGGTGAAATCCGTCAACTATTGGGTCTAGAACCAATGCGGCGAATCCGCCATGGAGGATCCTAGTGGGGTGGTCCCTTCGATCAAAAGTGATCGGGCAGGAGGACCACGGATTGAACTTTAGGCGGCGGCTCTCCATCGCATATCGTCCCTTAGTGCACGCTTCGCTCCCTTTTGGGTATGTGGGTTGCGTATATCATGTTCACCGTCCGCACTTGTGGGGGAAAGCCCTTCTGTCCTCTATTGTTCGGCGGCCAGGCCTCTTCCTCGTCATCGCTATGCAGCCCCTTGTCATTGTTTTTGGCAGCTAGCTTGCTTGCCTGCTTGAACACCCAACAATCCCTGTTGGTGTGGTTGGCTGGTTTTTTGGGGGTGTCGTGTATCTGGCACGAGCGATCGAGTATTCGGTCCAAATTGGACGGGCCCGGAGTATTTCTATTGAATGGCTTTTTCCGCTGACCGGGTTTGGAGCCTCTGAATCCGGCATTGACTGCCTTATCCTCGACATTATCGCCGTTAATGCGGCGCTTGTGCTTGTTGCGACGCGACCTGTCGTTGCTGTCCTTGGTATCCGAATTACCAGGGCTCTTGGTCATGTTGTTACTACGAGCTAGCCAGCTATCCTCTCCCGTGCAGAAGCGGGTCATGAGTGTTGTGAGGGCTGCCATGGATTTCGGCTTTTCCTGTCCTAGGTGCCGGGCAAGCCACTCATCGTGGATGTTATGTTTGAAGGCTGCAAGGGCCTCTGCATCCAGACAGTCGACGATTTGATTTTTCTTGGTTAGGAACCGTGTCCAGAATTGTCTGGCTGATTCCTCTGGCTGCTGTATTATGTGGCTTAGGTCATCGGCGTCTGGTGGTCGCACATAGGTGCCCTGGAATTTGTCGAGGAATGCGGCTTCCAAGTCTTCCCAACAACTGATTGACTCTGCTGGCAAGCTGTTAAGCCAATGCCGAGCTGGTCCTTTAAGCTTGAGTGGGAGGTATTTGATGGCGTGTATGTCATCACCGCGGGCCATGTGGATATGGAGGAGATAGTCCTCGATCCAGACCGCAGGATCTGTTGTGCCATCGTATGATTCAATGTTTACGGGTTTGAAACCCTCAGGGATTTGATGATCCATCACTTCTTCTGTGAAGCATAGTGGGTGTGCGGCGCCTCTGTATTGGGCTATATCACGACGCAACTCAAATGAGCTTTGTCTACTGTGTTCGGCCTGGCCAGAATTGCCATATCCGGCGTGACGGTTATCATCACGTATCGTGGGGCGCCCACGCGATCCGTAGATCGATCTTGTTTGCCTTGCCTTGTCCTCCAGTATATCCCGCAGGTCTGGTGCATTTTCCCGCGTCTTGGTATTTTTTGAGCGGCGCCGGGGTGCAGCTTGAGTGGAGGGCTGAAAGGCCTCTTTGTCGCGGCCACGATGTGGCCGGTCGGCCGTATCATGCGCTGGTGATGTTGGTTTAGGTGCTTCCTCCTCTAATCGGGGTAGCAGCCTGCGTTTTGGGTAGCTCTTGGAGGGGCGTTCCAGTTCATACTCTTCGGCCGCAAGGACTTCAGTCCATCTGTCGGCTAGCAAATCTTGGTCAGCACTAAGTTGTTGCTGCTTTTTCTTGAGGCTGCTTGCCATGGCCATGAGCCTGCGTTTGAAACGCTCTTGTTCGACGGGATCCTCAGGCACGACAAATTCGTCGTCATCGAGGCTTGCCTCGTCTTGGAGGAGGCATGTAATTATCGTCCTCTACCTCTCTGCCGCTCTCTCATGAGGGCTGGCTTCTCCATCCTCCGTCTTGAATCCTCTTTGGAGGAGTTGTCTTGACACTTGTCCGGGGTGTTATTGTCTCCGTGCGGAATCACCGTTTTGCTGTGGCGGGATTTAGAGTGGCGCCCGGCGCCGGGCGCTTAGGCTGTTTCTTGGAGGGTCATCCTCCGTTGTCCCATCGCCATTCCCATCTTTTGGGATGTCCACCATGTAAATGTCGTATGACGAGGTGGCCTTCCAGTGCCCTGTGGGCGCTGGTTCTTGGTCGTCTCCTGCATCGTCGTCCATACCGTCGATGTCGTCGGAGTCGAAGTCGAGCATGTCAGTTAAATCATCGACAGTGTCTATGAAGTGGGTGGTGGGTGGGCTTTGAATTTCTTCGTCGTCCGCATCCCAACCTTCCTGACCATAGTCCGGACAGGTCTCTCCTGATAAAGAGAGAGACTTTAGTGAATTCAGGATGTCGCCAAAGGGCGAGTGCTGAAAGATGTCCTCGGCAGTGAACTCCATGACCGGCGCCCAACCGGATTCGATTGGCAGGGGCGCGGAAGGTTCGGAGTCCGGAGAGGAGTCCGGCACCTTGGAGTCATGAGCTTCGCAAAGGACAGGGTTGGTGTTCGGCTCAATCGCTGTAGAGATAGCAACCCCCGAGGCGGTGTCCAGCCACCCATCCTCAATCGGCGCAGTTGGCTCCGAGCTAAGGGTCAGAGCGGACACTTGTGCAGCCTCCAGGGCACTGTCCGGCGGCAGAGCTAGATCATGCCCATCGTGACAGTGCAGCGTGCTTGGCCGTGGCTCGAACCCGTCGAAGATCAAGTCTCCGCGGACGTCAGCCGTATAGTTCAAACTTCCAAATCTGACCTGATGGTGAGGGACATAGCTTTCAATCTACTCCAGATGGCCAAGCGAATCGGCCCGCAGTGCAAAGCCGCCGAATACGAAGATCTATCCGGGGAGAAAAGTCTCACCCTGGACCGCATCGTTGTTGATGATCGGAGGAGCCATCGGGCCTAAAGATGACCACCCAGAGGAACTCTCAATGAAAGCACCAATGTCGGTGTCAAAACCGGCAGATCTCGGGTAGGGGGTCCCAAACTGTGCTTCTAGGCGGATGGTAACAGGAGACAAGGGACACGATGTTTTTACCCAGGTTCGGGCCCTCTCGATGGAGGTAAAACCCTACTCCTGCTTGATTGATATTGATGATATGGGTAGTACAAGAGTAGATCTACCACGAGATCAGAGAGGCTAAACCCTAGAAGCTAGCCTATGGTATGATTGTTGTTCGTCCTACGGACTAAAACCCTCCGGTTTACATAGGCACCCAAGAGGCTTAGGGTTACACAGAGTCGGTTACATATCCATATCGCCAAGCTTGCCTTCCATGCCAAGGAAAGTCCCATCCGGACACGGGACGAAGTCTTCAATCTTGTATCTTCATAGTCCAGGAGTCCGGCCGAAGATGATAGTTCGGCTATTCGGACACCCCCTAGTCCGGGACTCCCTCAGTCGCCGTCGTCATCATCAACCATCCTCCATCACCAATTTCATGATGCTCACCGCCGCGCGTGAGTAATTGCATCGTTGGCTTGTTGGACGGTGATGGGTTGGATGAGATTTATCAGGTAATCGAGTTAGTTTTGTTAGGGTTTGATCCCTAGTATCCATTATGTTCTGAGATTGATGTTGCTATGACTTTGCTATGCTTAATGCTTGTCACTAGGGCCCGAGTGCCATGATTTCAGATCTGAACCTATTATTTTTTTCATGAATATATGTGTGTTCTAGATCCTATCTTGCAAGTCTATAGTCACCTACTATGTGTTATGATCCGGCAACCCCGAAGTGACAATAATCGGGACCACTCCCGGTGATGACCATAGTTTGAGGAGTTCATGTATTCATTATGTGCTAATGCTTTGTTCCGGTTCTCTATTAAAAGGAGGCCTTAATATCCCTTAGTTTCCAATAGGACCCCGCTGCCACGGGAGGGTAGGACAAAATATGTCATGCAAGTTCTTTTCCATAAGCACGTATGACTATATACGGAATACATGCCTACATTACATTGATGAACTGGAGCTAGTTCTGTGTCACCCTATGTTATAATTGTTGCATGACGAACCGCATCCGGCATAATTATCCATCACTAATCCGGTGCCTACGAGTTTTCCATATATTGGTTCTCGCTTATTTACTTTTCCGTTGCTACTGTTACAACCACTACAAAATACCAAAAACATTACTTTTACTGTCTTTACTTTTGTTACCGTTACCACCACTATCATATTACTTTGCTACTAAAACACTTTGCTGCAGATACTAAGTTTCCAGGTGTGGTTGAATTGATAACTCAGCTACTAATACTTGAGAATATTCTTTGGCTCCCTTTGTGTCGAATCAATAAATTTGGGTTGAATACTCTACCCTCGAAAACTGTTGCGATCCCCTATACTTATGGGTCATCAAGACTATTTTCTGGCGCCGTTGCCGGGGAGCATAGCTCTATTCTTTGAGTCACTTGGGATTTATATCTGCTGGACACTATGAAGAACTTGAAAGATGATCGAACTACTATTTTGCCCTCAACTACGAGGGGAGGTAAGGGATTGCCATCTAGCCTTGCGACACCTAAACCTACTACTGCTATTGATTCTTATATGTCGCATGTTATTGATAATGCCACTTCTGCTATGCATGGTACTTATGATGAAACTACTTTTATTCTTGATATTACTGTGCCACTTGGTGAATATCTTGATGAGCAAATTGCTAGGTCTAGAGAAAGAGAAATTATTGAACCTGAACACGATGATGTTAGTGATGATGAACCTATGCCTTCTATTCCTGAGGGTTACCTTTTTGATGTTGAATCTTCTGCAGCTATTTTTGCTTGCGAGGATAGATATGAACTTAAGAGGTTGCTAATTAAATGGAGTAAAGAATCTTTTAGAGATAGGATGAGACCCGACCCTGCTTTTGCTACTTCACCTATCTGTGTTCCTGATCAGGACTATTATGATTTTTCTGTTGATCCAAATATAATTACTTTGGTTGAATCTGATCCTTTTTATGGTTATGAATCTGAAACTGTTGTGGCACATCTTACTAAGTTAAATGATATAGCTGCCTTGTTTACTAATAATGAGAGATCGCGCTACCTTTATTTACTTAAGATATTTCCGTTCTCATTAATGAGTGATGCTAAGATTTGGTATAACTCTCTTGATCCTGGTTGTGTGCAAAGTCCCCAGGATATGATTTATTACTTCTCTGCTAAATATTTCCCTGCTCATAAGAAACAAGCTGCTTTGAGGGAAATATACAATTTTGTGCAAATTGAAGAAGAGAGTCTCTCACAAGCTTGGGGGAGGCTTCTCAAGTTACTTAATGCTTTGCCTGATCATCCTCTTAAGAAACCTGAAATATTTGATATCTTTTATAATGGACTAATTGATGCTTCCAGAGATTACCTGGATAGTTGTGCTGGTTCTCTTTTCAGGGAAAGAACACCGGATGACGCTGAAATTCTATTGAATAATATGTTGGCTAATGAAAATAATTGGGCACCTCCAGAGCTACCTCCTGAGCCAGTTCCTGGGCCAATTACTGAGCCTATTCCTAAACCAACTTCGAAGAAGAGAGGTGTTCTATTTCTCAGTCCTGAAGATATGCAAGAGGCAAAGAAATATATGAAAGAAAAAGGTATTAAAGCTGAAGATGTTAAGAATTTACCTCCTATTGAAGAAATACATGGTCTTAATTTACCTCCTGTTGAAGAAGTATATGATCTCAATTACTTATTTAATGAAGAACCTCCCGATATCCCGACACAGGTAGTAAAGGTAAATTCTCTCTATAGATATGATAAAGCTGAAGTCCCTCCTACTAAAATTGCTAGTCATTTCTTGGATGAGTTTGATGACTTTATGTTTAAGCAAGATGACTTTAATGCTTATTTTGGTAGAAAATTAAAACAGAATACCTTTATGATTAAACGCTTGGGTGATTATATGGCTGATATTAGAGGTGAACTTAAACTTGTTAGCAAGCATGCCTCTATGGTTACCACTCAAGTAGAACAAGTACTTAAAGCTCAGAAAGAAGTGCTTGATGAAATGAATAGTAAGAAAAATGATTATGATGTTAGAGTGGCTACTAGAACTGGTAGAATGACTCGGGAACCTTTGTATCCTGAAGGCCACCCTAAGAGAATCGAGCAAGATTCTCAAAGAAACAATATTGATATACCTAGTTCTTCTAAGAGGAAGAAAAAGAAAAATGATAGGACTTTGCAAACTTCTAGTGAACCTATCGCTGAACCACCTGAGAATCCAAATGATATCTCTATTTCTGATGCTGAAACAGAATCAGGTGATGAACATGAACCTAGTGATAATGTTAATGATAATGTTTATGTTGATGCTCGACCTAGTAATGATAATGATGTAGAAGTTGAACCCCCTGTTGATTTTGATAACCCACAATCAAAGAATCAATGTTATGATAAAAGAGACTTCATTGCTAGGAAACATGGTAATGAAAGGGAACCATGGGTTCAGAAACCCATGCCTTTTCCTCCGAAAACATCCAAGAAAAAGGATGATGAGGATTTTGAGCGCTTTGCTGAAATGATTAGACCCATCATTTTGCGTATGCGATTAACTGATGTGCTCAAAACAAATCCTTATGCTAAGTATATGAAGGATATTATTACTAATAAAAGAAAAATACCTGAAGCTGAAATTTCCACCATGCTTGCTAATTACACTTTTAAGGGTGGAATACCAAAGAAACTTGGAGATCCCGGAGTGCCTACTATACCATGCTCCATTAAAAGAAGTTATGTTAAAACTGCTTTATGTGATATTGGAGCTGGTGTTAGTGTTATGCCTCTCTCTTTATATCGTAGACTTGACTTGAATAAGTTGACACCTACTGAAATATCTTTGCAAATGGCTGATAAATGAACTGCTATACCTGTCGGTATTTGTGAGGATGTGCCTGTTGTGGTTGCAAACGTTACTATTTTAACGGACTTTGTTATTCTTGATATTCCCGAGGATGATAGTATGTCTATTATTCTTGGAAGACCTTTCCTTAATACTGCAGGGGCTGTTATTTATTGCACCATAGGCAATATCACTTTTCATGTTAATGGCAATGAGCACACGGTACATTTTCCGAGGAAACAACCTCAAGTTTATAGTATCAACTCTATTGGAAAAATTCCATCGATTATATTTGGAGGTTTTGAATTTCCTCTCCCTATTGTCAAGAAAAAGTATGATATTCTTATTGTTGGGGATTTTCATATCCCCGTTGAGGTAACTTAGTGTCATTCAAAATTTCTCCGGTTCCGTGATTATTTGGAATGAGTTTGTTAACAAGACTTGATCAACCTTGTTAGTGGGTTCATTTTGATGATCACGAGATGGATGAAACTAGAAGCACAACCTTCTGTACCCTCTTTATATTTTCTGTTATCTAGTAGAAATAAAGTAAAATAGTATTTCTCTGTCTGTTTCCTGACTTACCCGTGCAATATAAAAATATCCCGAAAATAAAATTCCTCAGAATGCCATGCCAATTTAATATGATTTTTTCGGGAATATTTGAGGATTTACTGTGCAAAAATTACCACGGGGGGAGCTGCCACCTGGCCACGAGGGGAGGGCGCGCCCTACCCCCCAGGCGCCCCCTGCCTCGTGGGCCCACGGTGGCCCTCCTCCACTTATTCCTGCACCCATCTTCTTCCTCTGCCTCACACAAACACGAAAAACCAACTCAAGCACGAGTTCCAGCCCCCGTTGCTATGATTTTCGATCTCCTTGCTCAAAGTACCTCTTGCAAAACTGCTTGGGGAGATTGTTCCTTGGTATGTGACTCCTCCATTGGTCCAATTAGTTTTTGTTCTAGTGCTTTATTCATTGCAAATTTGTGCTACATAGGTGATCATGTTCTTGAGCTTGCATGACAAATTTATATGGTTCCAAGTAGTTCCAATGCTTTATATAGGCCCTAGGCACTTGTGGGAGTTGTTGCTATGAATTTTATTGAAGTTGGTTCACCTTTATTTGAGGTTACTAAAAATTTCAGATTGTTTCAGAAATAATGAAGAGACTTTTGAGGGGCTCGTCGAGCCGAATCTCTAAGGAAAAACAAAAGGAAGAAGAGGAGAAGCCCAAATTTAATTTACCTCGCACCGCGGAGGTCCGGCCGTGTGAATGGCCCTCCGATGACTTCTCGAGGAGAGCCGGGATTTATGAGGATTTCTATTTATTGGTTGAGAATGCTGGCCTCACCAACTTCCTCCACGACCAACGTCATCAGTATCTCTTACTCACAAATACTATTGTGCAAAACTTCTACTTTTTCCCTAAGAAATCACCTCCAACAGTAGAGTTTCATTTATATGTCGTTGTTAAAGAGATGACATTAGCAGAATTCTGCGAGGTTTGCAGAATACCCTTTGAGGGCACCTTAGATGAACCCCACCGTAACGAATTAGAAGCTTTTGTAAACACTATCACGGTGGGAGAAACCAGGAAGGTTTCTGATGCAAGGATCACTAGCATACATTATCATGTTTTACGCTACTTTGCCTTATTTGCTAGTCGTTGCTTGATTGGACGCGGGAACTGTGGGAACCTTAGTATTTCTGATATTATTATTTTGCTCCATGGTTTATACCGCAATAACTCTGTTAGTATGGGTGGAATTGTTGCTAGACGGTTAAGTTTGAACCGTACTAAGGGCCCCATCTTTGAAGGCATTTATGCTTCACGCCTAGTTGAACATTTTGAAATACCTATTAGGCATGCGGAGAAAGAAGAAACAGCGCTGCCCCATGCTTATTTAGATTACAAAAGTATGATAGCGCATGATTTTCTTGTTAAGTATCGCGATGGGGAGCTCAAATATAAATTATACTTTGATAAACATCACCCTGAGACTATTACTTTGCCTGCTCCTTATTTGTTTAACTTGTTTGCAGAACCTCACATCGTTCCGTGGTCGGCTGTTCAAGCCTATCGAAACCCTACACCAGCCCTGGAGCCGGAGCCACAAGATGAGCCTCCATGATTATCTGTTTATTCTTGGGATTCAGAGGAGGTTGCCAGCCAGTGGCAGCCGGATTCTTCTTCATCACAGTACGACCCCAGCTACACCTACGGGTTTCCGCTAGGCCATCCCTGGCAATAGACCAACTTAGGCCAAAAGCCTAAGCTTGGGGGAGTACGTATTTCCCACCGACATTACATTCATGTCCACACACACACACTCATTGCTAGATGTCGGTGCTCATACTCTTTCACTGTAATATCGATGTTAGTTTAAATTTCTTTTTCTAGCTTTCTTCCTGTGTGTTTGATAAATTTTAAGAAAAACCAAAAAAATTTAGTTAGTCTACTTTCCATGCTTGTAGTAGTAATTAAAAAGAAAACCCAAAAATATTTCCCGTTCTTTTTTTACTTGTTGGGAGCTTTCCCGTGTAAATAGTTTTTATTTCTTTTCCTTTCTTTGGGGGTCGAGAAGACCATATTGAAAATTCTTAGTGGCTCCTATATGCATGATTGATTATTTAAACTTAGAGCCCATATTACTTGTCTTCTCTCTTGAGTTGAATGCTTGCAGATTCTAGCTTAGTCCAATGCACGTGCACTCTTATTATTATACACACCATTCGGTCGTGAAAGTGAAAGGCAATAATGATGATATATGATGGACTTATTGGGAAGAGAAAAGCTGGTGTGAACTCGACCTCTCTTGTTTTTGTAAATATGATGATTTATCGTTCCTGATTCAGCTATTGTGAAATAAACATATTTGCAATGACATTTAGAGATTATAGTTGCTTGTGCCATGCTTGATTAGCTATGAGTTATAATGGTTTACCTTGCGTGCCAACATGCTATTAGAATGATTATGATGTGGTATGATGGGATGGTATCCTCCTTTAAATGTATTGAGTGACTCGACTTGGCACATGTTCACGCATGTAGTTGAATCAAATCAACATAGCCTTCATGATATTTATGTTCATGGTGGATTATATCCTACTCATGCTTGTACTCGGTGTGAATTAGTTTTAATGCATGTTTACGACTGTTGTCGCTCTCTCGATTAATCGCTTCCCGCCTTTTGCTAGCCTTCACTGTACTAAGCGGGAATACTGCTTGTGCATCCAAACTCCTTAAACCCCATAGTTATTCCATATGAGTCAACTATACCTTCCTATATGCGGTATTTACCTGCCGTTCCAAGTAAATTTGTATGTGCCAAACTCTAAACCTTCAAATAAACATTCTGTTTTGCATGCTCGAATAGCTCATATGTCAACTAGATGTAACGCCCTCGATGCGGCTATATCTCCCACGTGTCGAGGCACGACTTAGAGGCATAACCGCATTGAAAGCAATGTCGCAAGTGAGGTAATCTTCACACAACCCATGTAATAAATAAGGAAAGGGATACATAGTTGGCTTACGATGCCACTTCACACAAGACATAAATAAACATCCATCATTGAGTACACTCAAGGTCCGACTACGGAACCAAAATAAAAGAAGATACCCCAAATGCTACACAGATCCCCGATCGTCCCAACTGGGCACCACTACTGATCATCAGGAAAAGACACATAGTAACGACCACGTTCCTCGTCGAACTCCCACTTGAGCTCGGTTGAGTCACCTGACTGCATCGTCTTTTTGCAACTGTTTTGGAAGTATCGTGAGTCACGGGGACTCAGCAATCTCACACCCGCGAGATCAAGACTATTTAAGCTTATAGGAAGGACAGAGTAGTAAAGTGGAGCTGCAGCAAGCGACTAGCATATATGGTGGCTACATCGCAAAAGAGAGCGAGAAGAGGAGCAAAGCACGGTCGTGAAACTAGTAGCGATCAAGAAGTGATCCTGAACTACTTACGTCAGACATAACTCCAACACCGTGTTCACTTCCCGGACTCCGCCGAGAAGAGACCATCACGTTACACACGCGTTGATGTGTATTTTAATTGAGGTCAACTTCGGGTTTTCTACAACCGACATTAACAAATTCCCATCTGCCTCATAACCGCGGGCACGGCTTTGAAAGATATTACCTGCAGGGTGTCCCAACAGCCCATTATAAGCTCTCACGGTCAACGAAGGATATTCCTTCTACCGGGAAGACCCGATCAATCTCGGAATCCCGGACTACAAGACATTTCGACAGCAATAAAACAAGACCAGCAAAGCCGCCCGAATGTGCCGACAAATCCCGATAGGAGCTGCACATATCTCGTTCTCAGGGCACACCGGATAAGCGAAGCGTACAGGAACCGACGTAATCCAAGTTGCCAAGGAATGGTCCCGCACGGTGCTCTAGGTTGGACCAACACTCAGAGGAGCATTGGCCCGGGGGTTTAAAATAAGATGACCCTCGGGCTCGCGAAAACCCGGGGGAAAAGGCTTAGGTGGCAAATGGTAAAACCAAAGTTGGGCCTTGCTGGACGAGTCTTATTCAAAGCGAACTGTCAAGGGGGTCCCATAAATCACCCAACCGTGTAAGGAACGCGAAATCAAGGAACATAACACCGGTATGACGGAAACTAGGGTGGCAAGAGTGGAACAAAACACCAGGCATAAGGCCGAGCCTTCCACCCTTTACCAAGTATATAGATGCATTAATTATAGCAGATATATATTGTGATATCCCCAACAAGTAAACATGTTCCAACAAGGAACAACATCTCCATGTTCAACAAGGAACAAACTTCAACTTCACCGCAACTAGCAACGCTATAAGAGGGCTGAGCAAAGCGGTAACATAGCCAATCAACGGTTTGCTAGGAAAAGGATGGTTAGGGGCTGACATGGCAATATGGGTGGCATGATATAGCAAGTGGTAGGCATCGCAGCATAGGCATAGCAAAAGAGCGAGCAACTAGCATAGCAAAGATAGAAGTGATTTCGAGGGTATGGTCATCTTGCGCAATGTTCTCGAGTTGTCGAAAGCTTGATCCTCGTAAGCGTTCTCAACAGGTTCCTCGTTCACGTACTCGTCTCCGACTCTACCCAAAGCAACAACACAAACAAAGGAACCACAATAAATCACGGTGCAATGCACAATCAACATGATGCAAAACATGGCATGATATGCGAGATGTGATATGCAATGCGTATAAAGCTCCGGAAGGAAAATGATGAACCAGGCATCAACTTGGCAAACCAAGTATGCCACTGGAAAGATGAGATGATTTCAGTTGAAATCGATATAAAGATCACCGGAATCGGAGGCACGGTTTGGAAATGACAAGCAAAACAAGAATGGCGCAAATCTGCCATTAACAGCATGATGCCACTTAGCAAGCAACAAATAATTAAGCTACTGCACCCAAACGTGCCAACAAAGTATATGACAGTGATCTACACAAGATGCTCGACAAAAGATGAGCACTGAGCTACGGCTAGTTCACATCATAACAGGTTCAAACAAGCATGGCAAAAGTGCACAAAATATCAGGCTGGACATGGCAAAAACAGCATCAGGTTGCAATGTTCACAGCAACAAAACTACATGCTACAGGAACTTAAAATAGCAAAAAATGGCATGGCATGAATCTACTCAAAGCATAGAACAAAAGTCCCTTACTGACCATAAGCCAAAAAGGATCAGAAAATATAGTAACACCCATGTCAATATTGAAAGTTTCGTTAACAGATTCAGCAACATGACATGTCAAAAACTGATAACGAGTAGGCATGTTCACAAGCTCAATGCACTCACTACAGAGCCTTATATGATAAACTAAGCATACATACATCAAGAAGACATGGCATAGAAGACATACATGGCAAGAACAATAACATAGCATACATGGATCAACCACAACAAGCTTGGCAAAATTGAATAACATGTAAACAATCTGCCAGGAAACATTTGGTAGCAAAAGTAGAGCTCGATTGACTCAAGCTATGGCACTCCATAATTTCAAACAAGGGCATGGATGGATAGAGCAAGACATGTTTTAAAAAACATCTTTACTGAAGTATCTCAAAATATGCATGGATCTCTCGGTAGCATCAAGTTAACATGGCATCAAAAATCAGCTAAACAGGGCTGAAATCAGCAACAGCAGGACACCTACTTTGCATGCTTGTGCTAGTCACCACATAGATCACAAAAATACATGGCATACACCCCTGGAAAGATGGCATGGCATATTACAAAACACATGTAGGACTCAAATTCATAGGGTGCACACAATAATCATGGCAAAAATAACAAAAGTGCAAGTTCTGTTAAGAAACAGAAACTAACATCACATAGCACTCTTCCAACAGCATTTCGGGCATCAAGATGAGATCAAATAAAAATGATGCAATGAGATGAAATGATCTACTCTTTGAGACGAACATTTTGATATATTATACGCGCAAAATGGACCTACAGATGCAAAGATACACTCCGTTGAAAATGCAACAAAATTCATAGATATGAAAAACTTAGAGAAAAGTGAGGGGGAGAGAGGTCAACGGCGGCGCGCGACCCGAGGCCGGATCCGGCCGGGATCGGACGAGGCGGCCTGCGCCGGCGAGGCGGGCGCCGGAGGAGGCGGCCGGGGTCGGGGCGGCCCGCAGGCGCGGCGGCGGGCCGGAGAGGCGCGTGGCGCGGGCGGCGGTGGCGCTGGCCGAGATCCGGCGGCGGCGGGCCGGCCGTGGCGGTGCGCGGCGGCGGCGCTGGCAGGCGCGGGCGCGCTGGGCCCGGCGGGCGGGGCGGCGCGGGCGGCGGGGACAGTGTGGCGTGCGATTAGGCGGCGGCGATTTTGTCCGGGCGGCGGACGTGGCAGCCCCCGATTATGCGGGCGGCGGCGCTGAAGTGTCCGCGGCGGCGGACGTGTCCGGGCGCGGGACGGATTTTAGGGTTTCGGGGAAGAAGACCCGGATTGGAAAGGGGTTTGCTTAAATAGGCATAGAGGGAGCTAGGAGAGTCCAAATGAGGTGTAGTTTTCGCCCACACGATCGTGATCGAACGACGGAGAGCATGGAAGTGACTTAGGTGGGTTATTGTGCTGTTTTGTAGGGGTGTTGGGCTGCAACTTAAAAGAGGCTTTTGCGATAGCGCGGTTAACCGTTGGAGTACCAAACGAGCTCCAAATGACCCGAAACTTGACCGGTGGTCTACGGGTGGTATACCAAGGCCACTAGACAAACCTCGGTCCATTCCGAGAAGGTTTAGTACCCTTTGCGGAAAAACATAAAAGGGCCGCCGGGAGATAGGAGTGCGGATTGCAAAACGGACAACGGAAAAATACTCGAATCATGAGGCGAACACGTATGCAAATCGATGCACATGATGACATGATATAAAATGCATGACATGGACAAAATGCAAAAGAAGAAAAACCCAACCACGGAGGAATATCATATCACAATGCGAAAATGGCAAGAGTTGGAGTTACAAATATGGAAAGTTACTTCCGGGTGTTACAACACTCCACCACTACAAGAGGATCTCGTCCGAGATCTAGGACTGAAAGAACTCCGGATATTCGAACGGAGGTGATCCTCGCGCCCCATGTAGCTTCTCGGTCGGAATGGTGTGACCACTTCACTTTGAGGAATTTGATTGACTTGTTGCGAGTCTTGCGCTCGGTTTCTTCAAGAATAGCAGCGGGTGCTCATGATAAGAGAGATCTTCTTGAAGGTCAATCTCTTGAAGTTGATAGTGCGTTCAGGAGTCTTGAAGCACTTGCGAAGCTGTGACACGTGAAACACATCGTGCGTTTGCAAAGTTGGATGGAAGCTCAAGTTGATAGGCGAGATCGCCTCTTTTGCCAATGATCTTGAAAGGACCCACGTATCTAGGGGCAAGCTTCCCTTTGATACCGGGCGGCGAGTGCCTTTCATTGGAGAGACGCGGAGGTAGACATGGTCTCCGATTTCAAAAGCCACATCACGGTGTTTATCATCATAATAGCTCTTCCGCGCGATTATGCGGCTTTGAGATTCTCACGAATGACTTTGCACATTTCTTACATACGTGATCAAGTCATTGCCAAGAAGTTGGCGTTCACTGTCTCGCACCAATTGAGAGGAGTCGGCACTTTCGCCATAGAGAATTTCGAATGGGGCCTTGCCCAACTCGCTTGGAAGCTGTTGTTGTAGGAGAACTTCGGCATATGGAAGACAATCTTCCCACTTCATACGAAGAAATGACACAAGCCCCGAGCATATCTTCAAGAATTTGATTAACTCGCTCAACTTGGCCACTTGTTTGAGGATGGAAAGCTGTCTTTGAAACGAATGTTGGTGCCCATGGCCTTCGAAAAGAATCCCAAAACTTGGAGGTAAAGATGCTGCCATGGTGCGAAGAGATCACTTGTGGAATGCCGTGCAAGGAGACAATCTCGAGGTGTATAGCTCGCCAACCGAGCTGCTGTGATGGATTCTTTGATAGGAAGAAAATGAGCCACTTTAGTAAGCTTGTCAATGACAACGAAGATAGCATCATTTCCGCGCTTGGACTTTGGAAAACCAGTCACGAAGTCCATCTCGATATGATCAAACTTCCATTCTGGAATAGCAAGAGGTTGGAGGAGACCAGCTGGTCTTTGTTGTTCTGCTTTCACTCTTCTGCAGACATCACACTCATTCACGAATTGAGCAATTTCTCGCTTCATTCGAGTCCACCAATATGACTGCTTGAGATCATGGTACATCTTCGTACTTCCAGGATGAATGGATAGAAGCGAATTGTGAGCCTCGTTCATAATGACTTTTCTCAGATCACCCTTAGGAACCACAATCCGGTCCTCGAAGAAAAGAGTGTCTTTGTCATCAATGTGGAAGCACTTGTACTTGGAAATGCCCTTGTCGATACCACGTTTCACCTTTTTCACCATGGCATACAGAAGTTGAGCCTCACGAATCTGATCTTCTAAAGTAGGAGAGACTATGAGGTTGGCAAGAAATCCTTGAGGAACAACTTGAAGATTCAGCTTGCGGAAAGCTTCACAGAGATCCGGCTGAAAGGGCTTGAGGATTAGACTGTTGCAGTAAGCCTTCCTGCTCAAAGCATCTGCAATGACATTGGCCTTGCCCGGAGTATATTCAATACTTGGGTTGTACTCTTGAATCATTTCGACCCATCGAGTCTGCTGAGGTTGAGGTTGGGCTGAGTGAAGATGTACTTGAGACTCTTGTGATCGGTGAAAATGTCCACTTTCCTTCCCAACAAGAGATGTCTCCACGTTATTAATGCATGGACAATCGCCGCCAACTCAAGATCGTGAGTGGGGTAGTTCTTCTCGTTGGGCTTCAATGGCGAGAGGTATAAGCCACAACTCTCTTCTCTTGCATTAACACAGCACCGAGACCTTGAAGAGAAGCATCACGAAAACTTCAAATGGCTTGGATTCATCGGGAGGAGTCAAGACAGGGAGCTGTGACGAGTTTCTCTTTGAGGGTATTGAAAGCAACGTCACACTCGGGAGACCGGACATACTTCACATGCTTCGGAGGAGGTTGGAAAGAGGCTTTGCAATCTTGGAGAAGTTCTCAACGAATCTTGACAATAGCTTGCAAGACCAAGAAAACTCATGGAGCTGCTTGACATTCGAGGAGGTTCCCAATTCACAATTGCGGACACCTTCTCGGGATTAACAGCGATGCCCTTGGCGGAGATGATATGACCAAGATAAAGCACTTCATCAAGCCAAAATTCACATTTGGAGAACTTAGCATAGAATTGATACTCTCGAGCTTGTCTAGCACCAATCGCAAATGTTTGGCATGATCCTTCTTATTCTTGGAGAAGACCAAAATATCATCAAGATAGACCAAGGCAAATTCATTGGTGTAGGGGTTGAAAATGAAGTTCATCATCCGAGAGAAAGTTGGAGGAGCATTGACAAGGCGAAAGACATGACAAGATATTCATAAGAACCAAAGCTTGTTCGAATCTTGTCTTGGGAATATCTTGTTCACGAATGCTAATCTGATGATACCCCATCTGAAGGTCAAGCTTGGAGAACACTTTAGCACCTTTGAGTTGCTCGAAAAGCTCATTGATGTTGGGAAGTGGATACTTGTTCTTGATTGTCTTCTTATTCAATGGACGGTGTCGGCGCAAAGTCGGTCCGTGCCATCCTTCTTCCGGACAAAAGAACACCACAACCCCAAGGAGATGAACTCGGTCCGATCAAACCAGACGCTCTTGTTCATCGAGCTGCTTCTTCAATTCCTTCAGCTCATCAGGTCCAAGCTTGTATGGGCGCTTGCAAGCGGGTTCATGCGGGCTCAAGATCGATAACGAACTCAAGCGGCGGATGAGGAGGCATACCCGGAAGCTCTTACGAAAGACATCTTGGTACTCTAAACGATTGAATCGAGAGATAGCATCCAATTCGCCCTTCTCATTAAGAGAAAACAACCAATGGTTTCATCACGAAGGCATAGATGATCACATCATTAGAAGAGTGAGTCAATTGAATTTCCACAGCAGCACAATCAAGCTGAGCTTTGTCTTGATAAAGCCATCCATTCCGAGAATAAGATCAATGTCTGAGTCACCAAGAACCATTGGTTTAGATAGAAATCTATAGTCGCCCATCTTGATAGAGACATCATGAACTATTGAGTTGGCTCTCATTGACTTCGCCGGGGAAATAACACCCAAAGGTTTATCCAGGTAAGACCAAGAAAAATCATTCTTTGCAAAGAACGATCTTGACATGAAACAATGCGATGCACCAGTATCAAATAAGAATTTTGCAGGAATATCATTAACTGAGAGATTACCCATGATCACATCAGAAGAATCCTCTGCTTGAGCTGCATTCATCATATTGACCTTTGCAAACTTGGGATTATGCTTGACCACTGCATTGCTGGAAGATTTCACAGGAGGAGGAGGCGGAAGGCGCCTCTGGTTGAAGCACTTGTTCGCATAGTGACCTTTCTGGCGACATTTGTTGCAAGTCACTTGAGAGCGGACGGTGGTAAGGAGCACTTGACCTTGGAGCTTGAGAATTAGACTTGTTCGATAGCTTGGGTTGGGTGGGTGGGAAGATCCACGGCCACCTGAGTTCTTCTCACGATAAGGCCGACGGAACGGAGGAGGAGGAAGGTAGAACTTCTGCTGCTTAGCTGCCACTTGAGAGGAAGAAGAAGACTGAACTGCATCCCTGATTCTCTTCTTAGAAGCCTCACATTTGAGCTGGGCAGCTTCTTGCTTGATGCCATGTTGTAGAAATCATCATACTTTTCTAGCTCAAAAGCACAAGAGCTAATTGCAGATCTTCTCTCGCACCACCTCTGAATTGATAGATCATACTCTTTTCATCGGTATGTCTTGCTTAGCAAAACGAGCGAGCTTACGGAACTGGATATTGTATTGATAGACAGACATGTTGCCTGCTTGAGATTGCGGAACTCCTCACGCTTGCTCTCAACAACACTTTTGAATGTGATGAGCTCAAATCATCACGGCGGAACTCATCCTGTAATAACACGACCTCCTCTGGAATCTTTGTATTCTTGGTACCACTCAGCAGCTTGATCCTTGAGTTGAAATGATGCAAACTTGACAAAGTCCTCGGTCGACATTTCTACAATCAAAATGCTTGCAGATGTCCACTAACCAATCGTCGGCGTCGTGGCCTCAACACGTAAACCGAAAGACTTGGCTGATTAGCGAGGCCGATGAGAGTAGCAAAGTGCGGCTGATTGTTGCCTTGACCTTGATTTCCTTGATTGCCTTGCCCTGAGTACGTTCTTGCAAGAGCTGCAAAATCATTTGAGCATTGGCATTGGTGGCTGCCATGATAGCTTGCCGGGCCTCTGGAGGCGGAGGTGGAGGTGGAGGTTCGACCGATCCCCATCATTCCGATCCGGATTCGGACGCTACATTGGCGGAGCCATCTGGAGAGGTGACATCCGTTAGTCCTTTGATAGACAAAAGATAAGTAGAATCAACGGATAGAAATTGCAACATATAGTCTTCACAATAAACATTGAACAAGAATGAGCGAATGAATTCAAAGTTAAACATCACCGTCCATTAAGGTGAGAAGCCACTTAGATAAAGATATGGAAACAACATCATCTTAGAAACAAATCGAATATCACAATTGAAAACAAAAGATTGGCTTCTAGAATGAGCGGAACAAACACATGATAGAATTTACGCCCAAAGTGTTCGTGGTGGGGCCCACACGGACACCACGTATAGCGGACGTCACGAATGACAAACAAGGCGTCCCGAATCAGCATAGCCAAGGATTCTTTAAGGCGTCTCGCGACCATTGTAAATCGACCGTGAATGGGCGGACCACTAGACGTTGAACCCCAATCTCAAATCATACATCCGCCGGAAAGAATATCCCGTAAGCTACTAGAATTCCCACCTATAAACTCCCGAAACTTTCGGTTATGCAATCTGGTGTTGGGGATCAGGGGACACAAAATATATCACCCAAACTAACAATACCTAGATCCAAATTGTATCCATCCGTCAACACATAACCAAGAAATCCTCGAAATCGTGTACCTCGACCTTGAAAAACATCCGTTATACAAGTCATGGCAATACTCCCTTTTCGCCTCGATCTTTGGGCTATCGGGTTATCTCACCAACAACTGCACAAAAGAGATTTCGATGTCGGTAAAACTCGGTATTCGAGAATCTGCAACGATAAAATTGTGGCGACAACACCTCGGAGCTCAACTCCCGGGACACCGCCACAACCCCTAAATGTCGAGGCACCAAGAACAATGTTCTCGTCACAAAACCATCGGACGATTCCAAGATACCCACGTGATCCTAAAAAATTTTTAGTGAAATTTGAGGAGAGAAGAGTCAAAACTCTCGTCGGGATACCTCACCGAGGCGATTAAGGGACTGGGGAGTAAAAGAATCCTACTCTCCGATATATATAACCCTAAGACTCAAAACATTTTCCATTCTAGACTCAACAACGCCAAAGACAAACAATCAAGTAGGGGGCTCCTAAGTCGGGAAGGCTCGATTACCAACTTAGCGCCCTCGATGCGGCTATATCTCCCACGTGTCGAGGCACGACTTAGAGGCATAACCGCATTGAAAGCAATGTCGCAAGTGAGGTAATCTTCACACAACCCATGTAATAAATAAGGAAAGGATACATAGTTGGTTTACGATCGCCACTTCACACAAGACATAAATAAACATCCATCATTGAGTACACTCAAGGTCCGACTACGGAACCAAAATAAAAGAAGATACCCCAAATGCTACACAGATCCCGATCGTCCCAACTGGCACCACTCTGATCATCAGGAAAAGACACATAGTAACGACCACGTTCCTCGTCGAACTCCCACTTGAGCTCGGTTGAGTCACCTGCCCGCATCGTGCACACTTGCAACTGTTTTGGAAGTATCTGTGAGTCACGGGACTCAGCAATCTCACACCGCGAGATCAAGACTATTTAAGCTTATAGGAAGGACAGAGTAGTAAAGTGGAGCTGCAGCAAGCGACTAGCATATATGGTGGCTACATCGCAAAAGAGAGCGAGAAGAGGAGCAAAGCACGGTCGTGAAACTAGTAGCGATCAAGAAGTGATCCTGAACTACTTCGTCGGACATAACTCCAACACCGTGTTCACTTCCCGGACTCCGAGAAGAGACCATCACGGTTACACACGCGTTGATGTGTATTTTAATTGAGGTCAACTTGGGTTTTCTACAACCGACATTAACAAATTCCCATCTGCCTCATAACCATGGGCACGGCTTTGAAAGATATTACCTGCGGGGTGTCCCAACAGCCCATTATAAGCTCTCACGGTCAACGAAGGATATTCCTTCTCTGGGAAGACCCGATCAATCTCGAATCCCGGACTACAAGACATTTCGACAAAGAATAAAACAAGACCAGCAAAGCCGCCCGAATGTGCCGACAAATCCCGATAGGAGCTGCACATATCTCGTTCTCGTGGCACACCGGATAAGCGAAGCGTCTGAGAACCGACGTAATCCAAGTTGCCAAGGAATGGTCCCAAGACGGTGCTCTAGGTTGGACCAACACTCGAGGAGCATTGGCCGGGGTTTAAAATAAGATGACCCTCGGGCTCGCGAAAACCGGGGAAAAGGCTTAGGTGGCAAATGGTAAAACCAAAGTTGGGCCTTCTTGGGCGAGTCTTATTCAAAGCGAACTGTCAAGGGGTCCCATAAATCACCCAACCATGTAAGGAACGCGAAATCAAGGAACATAACACGGTATGACGGAAACTAGGGTGGCAAGAGTGGAACAAAACACGGGCATAAGGCCGAGCCTTCCACCCTTTACCAAGTATATAGATGCATTAATTATAGCAGATATATATTGTGATATCCCCAACAAGTAAACATGTTCCAACAAGGAACAACATCTCCATGTTCAACAAGGAACAAACTTCAACTTCACCGCAACTAGCAACGCTATAAGAGGGCTGAGCAAAGCGGTAACATAGCCAAACAACGGTTTGCTAGGAAAAGGATGGTTAGGGCGGACATGGCAATATGGGTGGCATGATATAGCAAGTGGTAGGCATCGCAGCATAGGCATAGCAAAAGAGCGAGCAACTAGCATAGCAAAGATAGAAGTGATTTCGAGGGTATGGTCATCTTGCCTGCAATGTTCTCAGAGTTGTCGAAAGCTTGATCCTCGTAAGCGTTCTCAACAGGTTCCTCGTTCACGTACTCGTCTCCCGACTCTACCCAAAGCAACAACACAAACAAAGGAACCACAATAAATCACGGTGCAATGCACAATCAACATGATGCAAAACATGGCATGATATGCGAGATGTGATATGCAATGCGTATGTGCGCTCCGGAAGGAAAATGATGAACCAGGCATCAACTTGGCAAACCAAGTATGCCACTGGAAAGATGAGATGATTTCGGTTGAAATCGATATAAAGATCACCGGAATCGGATGCACGGTTTGGAAATGACAAGCAAAACAAGAATGGCACAAATCTGCCATTAACAGCATGATGCCACTTAGCAAGCAACAAATAATTAAGCTACTGCACCCAAACGTGCCAACAAAGTATATGGCAGTGATCTACACAAGATGCTCGACAAAAGATGAGCACTGAGCTACGGCTAGTTCACATCATAACAGGTTCAAACAAGCATGGCAAAAGTGCACAAAATATCAGGCTGGACATGGCAAAAATAGCATCAGGTTGCAATGTTCAGAGCAACAAAACTACATGCTACAGGAACTTAAAATAGCAAAACATGGCATGGCATGAATCTACTCAAAGCATAGAACAAAAGTCCCTTACTGACCATAAGCCAAAAAGGAACAGTAAATATAGTAACACCCATGTCAATATTGAAAGTTTCGTTAACAGATTCAGCAACATGACATGTCAAAAACTGATAACGAGTAGGCATGTTCACAAGCTCAATGCACTCACTACAGAGCCTTATATGATAAACTAAGCATACATACATCAAGAAGACATGGCATAGAAGACATACATGGCAAGAACAATAACATAGCATACATGGATCAACCACAACAAGCTTGGCAAAATTGAATAACATGTAAACAATCTGCCAGGAAACATTTGGTAGCAAAAGTAGAGCTCGATTGACTCAAGCTATGGCACTCCATAATTGCAAACAAGGGCATGGATGGATAGAGCAAGACATGTTTTACAAAACATCCTTACTGAAGTATCTCAAAATATGCATGGATCTCTCGGTAGCATCAAGTTAACATGGCATCAAAAATCACCTAAACAGGGCTGAAATCAGCAACAGCAGGACACCTACTTTGCATGCTTGTGCTAGTCACCACATAGATCACAAAAATACATGGCATACACCCCTGGAAAGATGGCATGGCATATTACATGTAGGACTCAAATTCATAGGGTGCACACAATAATCATGGCAAAAATAACAAAAGTGCAAGTTCTGTTAAGAAACAGAAACTAACATCACATAGCACTCTTCCAACAGCATTTCGGGCATCAATATGAGCTCAAATAAAAATGATTCAATGAGATGAAATGATTTACTCTTCGAGGCGAACATTTTGATATATTATACGCGCAAAATGGACCTACAGATGCAAAGATACACTCCGTTGAAAATGCAACAAAATTCATAGATATGAAAAACTTAGAGAAAAGTGAGGGGGAGAGAGGTCAACGGCGCGCGCGACCCGAGGCCGGATCCGCCGGATCGGACGAGGGCGGCGGCGCGCACGCGCGCAGGCGGGCGCCGAGGAGGCGGCCGGGTCGGGCCGGCGGCGGGCGGCGGCGGCGGGAGAGGCGCGGTGGGCGGCGGCGGCGATGGCGCTGCGAGGCGAGATCCAGCGGCGGCGGGGCGGGCGGCGGCGGCGCGGCGCTGGCGGCGCGTGCTGGCAGCCGGCGAACCCCGCTGGGCAGCGGGCAGGCGGCGCTGGGCGGCGGCGCGAGTGTGGCGGTCGCGATTGGGCGAGGGCGGCGGCGATTTTGTCCGGGGGCGGACACGTGGCAGCCCCGATTAGCGCGGGCGGCGGCGCTGTGTCCGCGGCGGCGGGACGTGTCCGGCCGCGCGCGAGACGGATTTTAGGGTTTCGGGGAAGAAGACCCGGATTGGAAAGGGGGTTTGCTTAAATAGGCATAGAGGAGCTAGGAGAGTCCAAATGAGGTGTAGTTTTCGCCCACGATCGTGATCGAGCGACGGAGAGCATGGAAGTGACTTAGGTGGGTTATTGGGCTGTTTTGGAGGGTGTTGGGCTGCAACTTAAAAGAGGCTTTTGCGATAGCGCGGTTAACCGTTGGAGTACCAAACGAGCTCCAAATGACCGAAACTTGACCGGTGGTCTACGGTGGTATACCAAGGCCACTAGACAAACCTCGGTCCATTCCGAGAAGGTTTAGTACCCGCTTTACGGAAAAAGCGTAAAAGGGCCGCCGGGGAGATAGGAGTGCCGGATTGCAAAAGCGGACAACGGGAAAAATACTCGGAATCATGAGACGAACACGTATGCAAATGCGATGCACATGATGACATGATATAAAATGCATGACATGGACAAAATGCAAAACGAAGAAAAACCCAACCACGGAGGGAATATCATATCACAATGCCGAAAATGGCAAGAGTTGGAGTTAGAAATATGGAAAGTTACTTCCGGGGTGTTACACTAGAGCTGCCCTTATCTTCCGTGTTAGGCGGGTTATTCTCAAGAGGAGTGGACTCCACTCCTCATTCACGAGAAAATGGCTAGTATCCGGGATGCCCAGTCCCATGCTTTGTGAAAACTAAATCAAAATAACTGCAAACAAAACTCCCCTTGGGACCCGTTGAATGTTGGAGGCACTCGTTGTTTCGAGCAAGCCATGGATTGATGCTTGTGGTGGAAGGGGAGTATAAACTTTACCATTCTGTTTGTGAACCGCCTATAATCTGTTTAGCATGGAAGATATCGTCGTCTTTTAGTTGTTATGTTGACAATGAAAGTATGCCGCTCAAAATATAATTTATCTCTATTTCAAAATCGAGCTCGGCACCTCTACAAATCCTGCTTCCCTCTGCGAAGGGCCTATCTATTTACTTTTATGTTGAGTCATCACCCTTCTTATTAAAAAGCACCGTTGGAGAGCACAATCGTCGTTTGCATTCATTATTATTGGTTTATATTGGGTATGACTTGACTGGATCTCTTTACCAAGAATTACAATGTTTAGTCAGTCCTTGATCTTTAAAGGTGCTCTGCATTTATGTTTTGCGGTCTCAGAAAGGGCTAGCGAGATACCATTTTGTTATATCATGTTATGATTATTTTGAGAAAGTGTTGTCATCCGAGTTTTGCTATTATGGCTTGCTAGCTGATTATGTTATTGATATGAGTAATTGTGAGACCTACGTGTCACTGTGAGTATGGTTAGTTCATAATAATTGCTGAAACATGAATGCTAGCTTTTCATGTTTACAACAACAAGAGCAAACAGAGTTTGTAAAAGTTTTTCTTTTTCTCTTTCAGTTTGTCAACTGAATTGCTTGAGGACAAGCAAGGGTTTAAGCTTGGGGAGTTGATACATCTCCGTCGTATCTACTTTTCCAAACACTTTTGCCCTTGTTTTGGACTCTAACTTATATGATTTGAATGGAACTAACCCGGATGGACGCTGTTTTCAGTGAACTGCCATGGTGTTGTTTTTGTGCGAGAAAATAAAATTCTCGGAATGTCCTCAAACTCCACGGAACACCTTAGAAAAAATAAAGAAAAATCCTCACAAAATATGAAGACCAGGGGCCCACCCTGCTCACGAGGTGGGGCGCCCCGGGCGCCCCTACCTCGTGGGCCCCTGGTGGCCCTCCGCGCCTCTCCAACTCCATATATTGGCTTTGGGAGAAAAAATCAGAGAGAAGAAATCATCGCGTTTCGATATGGAGCCGCCGCCAAGCCCCAATCTCTCTCGGAGGGCTGATCTGGAGTCCGTTCGGGGCTCCGGAGAGAGGATTCGTCGCCGTCGTCATCATCAACCATCCTCCATCACCAATTTCATGATGCTCACCACCGTGCGTGAGTAATTGCATCGTGAGGCTTGCTGGACGGTGATGGGTTGGATGAGATTTATCATGTAATCGAGTTAGTTTTTTAGGGTTTGATCCTAGTATCCATTATGTTACGAGATTGATGTTGCTATGACTTTGCTATGCTTAATGCTTGTCACTAGGGCCCGAGTGCCATGATTTCAGATCTGAACCTATTATGTTTTCATGAATATATGTGTGTTATAGATCCTATCTTGCAAGTCTATAGTCACCTACTAGGTGTTATGATCCGGCAACCCCGAAGTGACAATAATCGGGACCACTCCCGGTGATGACCATAGTTTGAGGAGTTCATGTATTCACTATGTGCTAATGCTTTGTTCGGTTCTCTATTAAAAGGAGGCCTTAATATCCTTAGTTTCCAATAGGACCCGCTGCCACGGTAGGGTAGGACAAAAGATATCATGCAAGTTCTTTTCCATAAGCACGTATGACTATATACGGAATACATGCCTACATTACATTGATGAACTGGAGCTAGTTTTGTGTCACCCTATGTTATAATCATTACATGACGAACCGCATCCGGCATAATTATCCATCACTAATCCGGTGCCTCTGAGTTTTCCATATCTTTGTTCTCGCTTATTTACTTTTCCGTTACTACTGATTACAGCCACTACAAAATACCAAAAACATTACTTTTACTGTCTTTACTTTTGTTACCGTTACCACCACTATCATATTACTTTGCTACTAAAACACTTTGCTGCAGATACTAAGTTTCCAGGTGTGGTTGAATTGACAACTCAGCTGCTAATACTTGAGAATATTCTTTGGCTCCCCTTGTGTCGAATCAATAAATTTGGGTTGAATACTCTACCCTCAAAAACTGTTGCGATCCCCTATACTTATGGGTCATCATCCGCCTTTATGCCTTGTACATGAACTACATCATCGGGATTGAGCAGATACCTTATATCTATGTCGCTGACCTGTACTTCATGCACGAGGGCTTCTTGGCAGTCTGCACAGAGCACCGTCAATACACAAGGGACTACATCATCGATTTCATGGTCACCAATAAGGACAAGGAGATTATTCTCGTGCCTTTTCATCCCTTCTAAGTCATCCGTGCAGATATCCTGCCTTCTATTTCAATCATTCATTTGCACGGTGGAGGCTAATTAATTTGAGGTGTACTTATTTTGCGCAGCCACGGGTGAGGGAGTCCAGGATTAGGGGGTCCTCGGATAGCCGGACTATATGCTTATGTCGGAATGTTGGACTATGAAGATACAAGACTGAAGACTACGTCCCGTGTCCGGGTGGGACTCTCCTTTGCGTGGAAGGCAAGCTTGGAAATTCGGATATGTAGATTTCCTTCTCTGTAACCGACTCTGTGTAACCCTAGCCCCCTCCGATGTCTATATAAACCGGAGGGTTTAGTCCGTGGGACAACAACAATCATAATCATAGGCTAGCTTCTAGGGTTTAGCCTCTACGATCTCGTGGTAGATCTACTCTTGTAATAGTCATATCATCAAGATCAATCAAGCAGGAAGTAGGGTATTACCTCCATAGAGAGGGCCCGAACCTGGGTAAACATTGTGTCCCCCGCCTCCTGTTACCATTACCCTTAGACGCACAGTTCGGGACCCCTTACCCGAGATCCGCCAGTTTTGACACCGACATTGGTGCTTTCATTGAGAGTTCCACTGTGTCTTCACGGTAAGGCTTGATGGCTCCTTCAATCATCCACAACGATGCGATCCAGGGTGAGGTTTTCCTCCCCGGACAGATCTTCGTATTCGGCGGCTTCGCACTGCGGGCCAACTCGCTTGGCCATCTGGAGCAGATCAATAGCTACGCCCCTGGCCATCAGGTCAGGTTTGGAAGCCTGAACTACACTGCCAACATCCGCGGAGACTTGATCTTCGATGGGTTCGAGCCCATGATAGGTACACCCCACAGTCGCAACGGGCATGACCTAGATCGGCCGTCGGACGGTGTTCGGGACTTCGCACCTGCAACTACCCTGGCTTTAAATCCAGAGCAGATCGTGCCATCCGAGGACGGGCAGATGGACCCTGCCACGGAGGCCGCATACTCAGCGGCGATAGAGCCGAACAGAGATCTCACTTCCAAGGAGTTCTGTGTCATCGGACCCTCGGACTCGTCTCCGTCTATAGGATCCGAACCGCGTACATCCGTGCCCATCGAACCTGACTGGGCACCGATCATGGAGTTTAGCTCCGCGGATATCTTTCAGCACTCGCCCTTGGGCGACGTGCTAAGCTCATTAAAATCCCTCTCCCTGTCAGGAGACTCTTGGCCGAACTATGTCCGGCTTGAGTGGGAAGCGGACGACGAAGAAATTCGTTACCCACCCACCACCCACTTAATAGCCATTGTCGACGACTTAACTAACATGCTCGATTTCGACTCCGAAGACATCGACGGTATGGACGACGATGCCGAAGAAGAACAGGAACCACAGCCCATAGGGCGCTGGACAGCCACCTCATCATATGATATATATATATGGTGGACACACCCAAAGAAAGCAATGGCGATGAGGCAGCGGAGGACAATCCCCTTGAGAAGCAATCTAAGCGCCGGCGTCAGCGGCGCCGCTCTAAACCCCGCCATAGCAAAAATAGCAATACCGGCACAAGAGACAATAGCACTCCGGATGATGCCAAAGACGAAAACAATCCTGCCCAGCCAAGCTTCGATCAAGCCGGACGGGAGGATGGGCAAGCTAGCCCTGATGAACAGGCAATGGATGGAGACTCGGAGGATGATAATTAGATGCCCCTCTCCAAAGATGAGGTGAGCCTCAGCGACAAAGAATTTATCGTGCCTGAGGATCCCATCGAGCAGGAGCGCTTCAACCGTCGTCTTATAGCCACTCCAAAAAGCCTGAAGAAAAAACAGCAGCAGCTTCAAGCTGATCAAGATCTGTTAACTGATAGATTGACTGAGGTCCTGGCAGCCGAGGAATACGGACTCGAGCGCCCAACTAAAAGTTACCCGAAGCACAGGTTGTTATCTCAATTCGAGGAGGAGGCACTAGAGCCTACACTACCAGCACAGGATGCGGCTGACCGGCCACCTCGTGGCCGAGATAAAGCGGCGTATCAGCCCGAACACCAGTCCACACCCTGTCGCCAAAAAAAATAAAACACGAAGGCCTGGGGCTACACGCATGAACTGCAAGACGAATTGGAAAACAAAGCAGGACAGTCAAGATCGATCTACGGATCACGGGGGCGCGCCCCAACGCGTGACGATGACTGCCACGCCGGGTATACTAAACGGCTGGGCCGAATACAACAGACCAGACTCATTTGAACTGCGTCGTGATGTAGCCCGGCATAGAGGCGCCGCACACCCCCTATGCTTCACTGATGAAGTAATGGAGCATGAATTCCCAGAAGGGTTTAAGCGCATGAATATCGAGCCCTACGATGGGACTACAGACCCCGCGGAATGGATAGAAGATTTCCTTCTCCACATTCACATGGCCCGCTGTGATGATCTACATGCCATCAAGTACCTCCCACTAAAACTCAAGGGACCGGCTCGGCATTGGCTGAATAGTTTGCCGACAAACTCCATTGGAAGTTGGGAGAACCTGGAAGACACATTCCTGGATAACTTCCAGCGCACTTATGTGCGACCACCGGATGCTGATGATTTAAGTCACATAACCCAACAGCCCGGAGAGTGAGCTAGAAAATTCTGGACTCGGTTCCTAACTAAAAAGAACCAAATTGTCGACTGTCCGGATGTCGAAGCCCTAGCGGCCTTTAAGAATAACATCCGTGACGAGTGGCTTGACCGACACCTCGGCCAGGAGAAGCCGAAGTCCATGGCAGCCGTCATGACACTCATGACCCGCTTTTGTGCGGGCGAGGGTAGCTGGTTGGCTCGTAGCAACAGCACATCAAGAAATCCTGGTACCTCAGACGCCAGAGATAGCAACGGCAAGCCCCGACGCAACAGACACAAGCGTCGCAATAATGGCAATAACGCCGAAGACACGACCGTCAATGCCAGATTTAGTAGCTCTAAGTCCGGTCAGTGGAAAAAGCCATTCAAAAGAAACAATCCGGGCCCGTCCAGTCTGGACCGCATACTCGATCGGTTGTGTCAAATCCACGGCACCCCCGATAAACCAGCCAACCACACCAACAGAGAATGTTGGGTGTTTAAACGAGCCGGCAAGTTGAATGCCGAAAACAAGGAAAAGGGACCGCATAGTGATAACGACGAGGAACCCCGGCCGCCGAACACAGGAGGACAGAAGAAATTTCCTCCCCAAGTGAAAACGGTAAACATGATATACGCCACCCATAATCCCAAGCGGGAGCGGAAGCGTGCACTAAGGGACGTCTACGCGATGGAGCCAGTCACCCCAAAGTTTAACCGATGGTCTTCTTGTCCGATTACCTTCGATCGCAGGGACCATCCGACTAGTATCCGTCATGGAGGTTTGGCCACACTGGTCCTTGACCCTATCAGTGACGGATTCCACCTCACACGAGTCCTCATGGATGGTGGCAGCAGCCTGAACCTGCTCTATCTGGATACAGTGCGCAAAATGGGCATCGATCCCTCAAGGATCAAACCCACCAAAACCACCTTTAAAGGTGTCATACCAGGTGTAAAGGCCTGATGCGCGGGCTCAATCACACTGGAAGTAGTCTTCGGATCTCTGGATAACTTCCAAAGCAAGGAGTTAATCTTCGATATCGTCCCCTTCCGCAGTGACTATCATGCACTGCTCGGACGAATTGCATTTGCCAGATTCAATGCGGTGCCGCATTATGCCTACCTCAAGCTCAAGATGCCAGGACCTCGCGGGGTTATAACAGTCAATGGAAACACAGAGCGCTCCCTCCGTACGGAGGAGCACACTGCGGCCCTCACAGCAGAAGTACAGAGCAGCCTTCTTAGGCTGACCTCCAATTCGGCAACAAAGCCCCCGGACACCGCCAAGCGAGTCCGAAGTACTCTACAACAGGATCGTCCGACATGTCCAGAGCTCGCCTAGCAAATCGGCCTCCGTACTAGTCCCAGTCAAGCGGTGAAATTTGTGCCGCACGTACATAATTATGCACTTAAAATACCATGGGCATAGGCAGAGGCACATCTACAATGCGGTCCACAGTGTGGCTCAACCACCCCAGGACCCGTACACCTTCACCCTTTTCTTTCTTTCAGGTCCCTATCTTCTTGAGGCACTTCCGATAACCTGATTATCGGACCCATCATGGGACGGAAACACCAAGAGGCAAGAAGCTTTGACGTACGAGGGAATCCCCCGGTGGTCTCTGATAACAATCGCTATACCTGTTTTACATACCCACACGCAGCTCGCTCTTGGTCAGGACATGTCAAATAGTCCTATTTTGCTTATCACACTACTTGTATACATACGCCTTGACGTATCATTCAAATAAACAATGGAAAATAATGTACACCATCAGCTTATTATTACATTTCTTTTTCTCTTTGCCTTGACTGTTTATTTATTACAAATTGCACCCGTACATTTTGGTACGTTCAGTTCGCCAGGGGCTTCAGTGTACCCCATAACACGGCAAGAAAAGTCCAAACACTTTCGACAGTGCAGCACCCCGAACTTATAGCATTATATGCATCAGCTCCGAATCATGTCTTGGGTCAATAGTTTGGTTGCCCGGCTCCCATGTTTTGCTGCCTTACGTTTCGCTATATCGGCTAAGGTGGCACAGGGAGAACTACTGCGATTGTGTCCCGGTTCTTCCTGACGAGCACCTCTGTAGAGAAAGCCGAAAACTGACTGTCATGATGCGGCCAGAGCTGGTCGCTGTTCGAGAGGTTTCAAATCCTTAAAGATTTTGTTCCGCTTCGGGCGAGGAATCGGTCTTTGTCCAATTTAGGCGTGTATAGCGCCCCAAGTTCTGCCATCCGAATACCAGGGGCTACGCCAAAATTTAAAATTATAGAACTTCTATGGCTAAGTGAGGGTGATAAAGTTGTATAGTCCAATTGCCTTGTTCGTTGCGCTAAACACCTCCTTAAAGGACCAAGAATTTGGATAAAGAGTGTTTAGATTTATCTCGAACACCCCTGTACTAGTTACATGGGGGCAGAAGCTGACGACTGGCCAACTCTCAGATTTTATATATGGCCGCATAGAAGGTAAAATTTTAAATCAACAAGCGTTATATTGTGCAAAAGAACTTGTTTCATATTACAGGATAAAATGAGTACATTCACTCAAAGATTAGATCCTTAGCACACTGCTCCGCCACAAGGCGGGAGCCCTTCAGGACACTATCATAATACTTTTCGGGCCGGCGGTGCTCCTTGCCCTTCGGTGGACCCTCCGTCATCAGCTTCTCGGCATCCATCTTCGCCCAGTGCACTTTTGCACGGGCGAAGGCCATTCGTGCACCTTCAATGCAAACTGCCCGCTTTATGACTTCAAGCCACGGGCAGGCACTCACAAGCCACTTTACGAGGCTGAAGTAGCTGCTGGGCAGAGGCTCGGCAGGCCACAGCCGGACTATGAGGTCCTTCATGGCCAGTTCGGCCGCCTTGTGCAGTTCGACCAGTTGCTTCAGTTGGTCTCTCAAGGGCATCGGATGTTCGGTCCAATATACTGAGACTAGAACAACTTCTTCGTCGAGCTCCCTTCTTTGGCTCGGTAGAACTCCGCGGCATAAGATATGCTGCGCGGTAGATCTGCGAACGCTCCTGGAGAGCTCCAAATTCGGGAAAGTAAAAGGAAAGTCTCCTTCACATGCTTGCTTTGCATAATGAATGCCTTACCCGCCACAATCTTCTTGGCCGCCCGAATCTCCTGGAGGGCCTTTTGGGCTTCGGCTTTGGCGTCTCGCATGCTCTGGAGGGCCTTAGCAAGCTCGGACTCTTGGGTCTTAGAGTCACGCTCCAAGGACTCGTATTTTTGGACGAAATCCTGGAGCTCTTGCTGGACCTCGTTGACCCGGGCCTCTTGCTTCTCGTGCTCGGTGCGCTCCTTGGCCGCTTTGTCTTCGGCCTCAGTCAGCGCCGTCTTAAGGGCCGCCACTTCGGTCGTGGCCCCTAGTAAAATGACGCTTTTATTAGGAGAAACCATTTTTCCTTTCTAAATACACAGACAGGGTATTGTGTACCCTTGTTTTCCTCGATCTGCCTCTTCACAAGGCCGAGCTCTCCCTCGGTCCGCTCCAGGTCCCGCTTCAGTCTGGAGACCTGCGCAGTATGAGCGGCAGCGGCCAGCAGCGACGCCTGCTTATTCACATAGACATCTTCTGTTAGTCTCCTGCAAATAGTATTTGATCCTCTGTTCGGCTTTTCTTTTCGAACACCAAACAGAGCATCAGGGGCTACTGTCTATACTATGATATTTTCTTACAATTTTGCTACTTACCTCAAAGCCTGTTAGGAGGCTGGCGCAGGCTTCGGTCAATCCGCTTTTGGTGGACCGGACCTTCTCAATCACCGCACTCATAATGGTATGGTGTTCTTCATCAATGGAAGCGCCGTGAAGCGCCGCAAAGCGCTTCCAGCAAGTTGTCCGATGCCTCTAGATGGACAGAGGTCATCGGTACAGGTGGCTCGCCCCCCTTAGAGAGAGGTTGCCTGCCTAAATCCGAAGCCACTTGGGTTTCCGTAGCCGTATTCGGCTGGGGGCCAAACTTGCTGCGGTCCCCGTTATCGGAGTCCATGGGGGTCTTCCCCCCATGTGCCCGGCGATTGGGATTTCTCCTGGGGGCGTCTCCAAAACTGTCTCCCCCTGGTCCGGTATCCTCTGAGACAACACCTTGGTGTTGTCCGCGGGCCTAGGGGAGGAGGCTATCAGGAGTGAATCGTTGCTCATCGCCTACAGGCCCAGGGACCCCTCCGAAGAGGATACCCCGATGTGGGATTTGGCCGAACTGCATATGCATGTTCGGCATTATAAGAAGCAATAAAGCAAAACATACTGGAAGTATTATAGTGTCCGGATACTTACGACTTAGCTGGGGCTTGTCTCAGGCAACCACTCCCTACTTGTTGTAGGTGGTGCGTGGTGGAGTGGTCCGCAAGGAGGTTCTTTCCCTTCTTGGACGCCTTGGCCTCCCCCTGTGGGGCGACCATTCTCTTCTTCCTCCCCCCCCCCCCGGTTGGGGGGGGGGGAGGGATTTCCTCTTCCTCCTTCTTGTCTTCGTTGGAGTGCGCCTTGGTGTCTTCGGACGTCACGTCCGATGTAACCTTGCGGCGGAGACCTTCTCTGGTCCCCGTGGTCTTCTTCTTGGCCTTCTTCTCCGGCACCTCATAGGGCGCCGGAAATAGCATCTTCGTTAGAAGAGACGATTCTGGATCTTCAGGTAGCGGAGCCGGACAATCAATCTGCTCTGCTATCTCTACCCAGTCCTGTTAGATCAGCATGGAGGCTTAGATTCCTCCCGCGAATGTGCTGGTAAAAGGCGCATCTTGCAAAATATAAAAACTTACTAGATTGGCTGGGCGTTTTGCGCTGAGTCCGCGATCTTCGGTTATGGGCGGTGGTACCTCGGTGGCCTTGAATAGCACCTTCCAGACGTCTTCGTGCGTCGTGCCGAAGAGCTCTCGCAGCGTTTGGTGTTCGGCCGGGTCGAACTCCCACAGATTGCAAACCCGTCTCTGGCACGGAAGGATCCGACGGAGGAGCATAACCTGGACAACGATGACGATCTTGATTTTCTTGCTTATCATATTCCGGACGCAGGTATGAAGTCCGGTCAGCTCCATCGCTGAGCCCCAGGCTAAGCCCTTCTCTTTCCAGGAGGTGAGCCGCATGGGGACGCCAGATCGAAATACGGGGGCCGCAGCCCAGTCGGTGTTGCGCGGCTCAGTGATGTAGAACCACCCCGACTGCCACCCCTTCACAGTCTCAACAAAAGAGCCCTCGGGCCAGGTGACATTGGACATCTTGCCCACCATGGCGCCCTCGCACTCCGCTTGCTGGCCGCCCACCACCTTTGGCTTCACGTTGAAGGTCTTCAGCCATAGGCCGAAGTGGGGCGTGATGCGGAGGAAGGCCTCGCACACGGCGATGAACGCCGAGACGTTGAGGATGAAGTTGGGGGCCAGATCATGAAAGTCCAGCCCGTAGTAAAACATAAGTCTGCGGACGAATGGGTGGAGGGGGAATCCCAGTCCACGGACAAAGTGAGAGAGGAACACTGCCCTCTCTTGGGGTTTCGGGGTGTGGATGATCTGCCCTTCGGCCGGAAGCCGGTGCGTGATGTTTGCGGACAGGTATCCGGCGTCCCGGAGCTCCGTAATGTCCTCCTCTGTGACGGAGGAGACCATCCACTTGCCTCCCGCTCTGGACATGTTCGGAATGACTTTGCGGAGAAGGTGAAAGCTTGGGCACTGGAGCTCGAGCAAGGAAGAATGGATGAGCAGAGGAAGAAGAAGGCGTGGGTGAAAAAGGGGAATCCTTATCCCTTTATAAAAGGCGGTAGAAACTATGCGCCTCCCCACTTGCCCGGTAAACTCGCTTTTTCCCCGAGCACCGTGTTGATGGCGCGGTTGGGTTACCCACACCCGTATTGATGAGAATCCCGTGATAAGGGGACACGATCTCTGCTTCGACAAGACGTGCCAATAAAACCGCCTTGTAAGATGTGCAGTAGCAGGTTGAGAAAAACGGTTCGAATAATGACCGGGCCGCCGCGTGATGTCATGCTATGAAAAAGTTGTCAGCAAATTAGACTTGTGGAATATTGTGCTCTCTACGGTGGTATGTGGAATTTGTTTTGCAGAGCCGGACACGATCCTTGTGTTCAAAATCTTCTTTGGAGTATTCGGAGAAGGAACCCGCCTTGCAATGCTGAAGTCAATCTGCGTGCCAGACTCATCGTCATTGAAGCCTTGTTCAGGGGATACTGAGGGAGTCCAGGATTAGGGGGTCCTCGGACAACCGGACTATATGCTTATGCCGGACTATTGGACTATGAAGATACAAGACTGAAGACTTCGTCCCATGTCCGGGTGGGACTCTCCTTTGCATGGAATGCAAGCTTGGCAATTCGGATATGTAGATTTCCTTCTCTGTAACCGACTCTGTGTAACCCTAGCCCCCTCCGGTGTCTATATAAACCGGAGGGTTTAGTCCGTAGGACAACAACAATCATAATCATAGGCTAGCTTCTAGGGTTTAGCCTCTACGATCTCGTGGTAGATCAACTCTTGCAATACTCATATCATCAAGATCAATCAAGCAGGAAGTAGGGTATTACCTCCATAGAGAGGGCCCGAACCTGGGTAAACATTATGTCCCCCGCCTCCTGTTAGCACTAGCCTTAGACGCACAGTTAGGGACCCCCTACCCGAGATCCGCCGGTTTTGACGCCGACAACGGGCGCCATCCTCATCATCCTTTACCCCCGATACTCCCATGCTCTTTACTTGGACTCATCGAAGAACATGAACAAAAAGGATTAAACCCACAACAAGTCTGTTCTCGACAATGCTATCTTTTTCTACGGCATACGGGGTGGAGAGATCAAGGACAAGAAGAAGAGGAGCGGCAGGCCCGCCTTCAGCCATAAGACTGACTTCTGCTGCATCCAGCAACCAAGTGATACTCTTAGTGATCGATTCTATGTCGTACACCACATGCTGGAGTATAGACGGGATCAGCAGAACCTTCGCATGTCACCTACATCCGGGGATGCCCATATTCTTCAATGGGCAAGGAACGTAGGAGATATCGAGGAGCATCTTCTATCACATCCAGCGCGAACTTGCCCAAATCATCATGAAGGAGGTCCTCGAAAAAACAGGGTTGCTCTACGAGGAAGGGAAAATGTCGCGGGAAGATGTCCGAACACGCGTAGCCGCTCAGCGTCTCGACCTGAAGCCTTTCACTAAGCTCGGGGACTATCTCCCTGACTTGGATGGATGGCATGACATGTTGTGATTGTCGATATATGACAATGCGTCCATTTAGTCCATACTTTCTGTATGACGAAACTTTGAGTTATGCACGACAAAACTTTATTTGTGATGTAATTAAACCATCCTCCTCGACTAGTGAAGATCACTCTAGTTAGGGCATTTTGGGTACGATGAAATTTGTTATTTATGCTTATGATATGTTGCTTCTATTTTTGCCAAGTTCGTCTCTTTCTGTTGCTCAACTATATATCTTGCATATCATTAACTCATGTGATGATGCAAGTGCATAGATCATTGATGGCGAAGAAGTGCTACGCCAGGAGTATACGACGAGTGGCCGAAGTGTCAGGCCCATGTGTACCGGTTTCCGGTTTCCGAGTGATAGATAGTAGTTAGTTTAGGTTCACGCTAGTGCGAGAGAGGGTTACGAACTCATGTACTGCATAGTTCCGCTCTCACTCATAGTGATAGCTCTTCTCGCGTATATCATTGTTTAGATGGATGACGATGTAGTTGCAAGAACTTGTATTGCTATTTTCGAGATGATGACGAGAGACCACTTTGTGTTGGATGATGATTATGATGATGACATGATTTGATACTATGATTACATTAGTATGTGTATGATATGCTAAAGATTATTGTATAAAGCCTATTCAAATACAAAACAAATATGCAGAAAAAAACTAATAAAACTACCAGTAGAGAGGGGAGTAGAGTTAGCAGCAGCACGCTCTTACCAGTAGCGCGCCCTAGATTAAAGCGCTGCAGATATTAGCAGTAACGCGTTGTGCGAAAGCTCGCTGCTGCTAGCCATGTATAGCAGTAGCGTAGGTCAGCACGTGCTACTGATACATGTTAGTTGTAGCGTCATATCAGTAGCGCGGTGCCCCGCGCTACTGATACACCTAATACGCGCGCTACTGCTAGCCTTTTCCCTAGTAGTGAAAATGTTAAACTATTTTATTTCTGAGCGAAACTTTTTGTAGCAGAGGTATAGATAGTAACACTAATTTATAAAGTACTTTTGTATTTTAACTAAACTAAAATATTATGGAAATTAAATAAAATTGTGGAATGAAAATAAACAGAGGTGAGTAAATGAAAAACAAAAGACCTAAACTACTGGACCCTTGGCCCATTAAGCAAAAACCGGCCAGCCCACATACCCCTCCCTCCTTCTCCTATTCACGAGGGGGGATCGTGCAGGCCATCGCCCCGTCGGCGTCCACACGCCGGCCATCGCACGGTCGCCCCCCTCTACAAAACCCAGGCCCCCTCCCGTCGCCGAACCCTAGCATCCTCCCTCTCTCGCGCCCAGATCCCCTTCCCCCTCCCTTCTGAACTCACCCCGCAGAGAGCCGCCGCTACCGTCACGTCACCGTTGGTCGTGGCCAACGGCCTCCCCGAGGCTCAACGGGTTGTTCTACGGCCTCCCAGGTGTTGTCCTCGTCCTCTACACGACCGCGGCCCACCGGTGGAGCAGTCCTGCATCGCGTCGTCGTCGTCGTTGTCTTCTCCACCTTTGACCACCACGGCGCTACCACTGCTCCATCAACCCCTGCGCTCCTAAACCCCTCGACAGGCCTCCTTGAGCCTACCCGGTGAGCAACGCGCCGTCCCCCTGCTAGTCTTCCCCTTCTTTGTCCGTTCTCCGTCGCAGCCCCGTGCCACCCAGTTCCGGCCGATGGTCTCGGCCACCACGACCGCCCCCGACCCCAGCTGCCTTGCTCGCCTCCTCTGTCCCGCACAGCCTCCTCGGCCTAATGCTGCAAGCCGCGCATGCCCAGCTGATCGCACCTGCTCGCCCCCGCTGCCTCTCGCTCGTTGCTCACTGCCCCCCCCCCCCCCCCGCGAACTGCAGCTTCTCCTACTGCAGCTTTGTCGCTGCTGCGCGCCTGTTGCTGCCACTGCTGCTGCCAAGCGTCGCGGCCGCCGCCTCCTACCGTGACCCGCGCCCTTGCGCCCCTCCCCCAGCCGCCGTAGCCGAATGGCCCTGCCGCCCACGTCCCGGCCCTACACGGCTCCGGCCGTCCACTGTCGCCGCCGCGTCACCAAGGGCCGCCACCCTGTCTTCCCCTGCGCTCGCCCGCATCCACTCCAGCCCGCAGTCGTAGCCCCTGGCGTTGCCCGCTCCTGCCCGGCTGTCCTCGCGCGCTCCGGTGTTGCGCCGGCCGCTAGCCTCGCTCGCTCGGCCCTCGCTCTAGTCGGGCGCCCGCTCCCCTGCGCCCGTTAAGCGCCCTAGTGCCCGCTATGGCCTATGGGCCTTTGACAGGCAGGGCCAGCCCCTATGAAAAGAAAAGGACAAAACAATAATAAATAAAATTAATTAATTAATTAATTAATTAACCAATTAATTAACTTAATTAAAATTTGCTTAAATAACTTAACCTGCTAATTAAACCACCTAATTTGCAATTAGTTAGATGAGGGTATGTCACGGGGCCCCACTCCTTGTTGACCAGTGCTACGTCTCGAGTTTGCGTTGGTTTTCCCCGAAGAGGAGGGGGTGATGCAGCACAGTAGCGTAAGTATTTCCCTCAGTTTTTGAGAACCAAGGTATCAATCCAGTAGGAGGTCACGCGCAAGTGCCTCGTACCTGCACAAAATGATAGCAACTCGCAACCAACCCTTAGGGGTTGTCAATCCCTTCACGGTCACTTACGAGAGTGAGATCTGATAGAGATAATATTTTTGGTATTTTTGGTATAAAGGTGCAAAGTAAAAAGTAAAAGGCAAAGCAAGTAAATAAAGTGATGGAGATTGATATGATGAGAATAGACCCGGGGGCCATAGGTTTCACTAGTGGCTTCTCTCAAGAGCATAAGTATTCTATGGTGGGTGAACAAATTACTGTTGAGCAATTGATAGAATTGAGCATAGTTATGAGGTTATCTAGGTATGATCATGTATGTAGGCATCATGTCTGAGACAAGTAGATCGAAACGATTCTGCATCTACTACTATTACTCCACTCATCGACCACTATCCAAAGATGCATCTAGAGTATTAAGTTAAAAAGAGTAACGCCTTAAGCAAGATGACATGATGTAGAGGAATAAATTCATGCAATATGATAAATACCCCATCTTGTTATCCTCGATGGCAACAATATAATCGTGCCTTGCAACTCTTTACATCCTTTGAGTAAGGACACATAAGATTGAACCCAAAGCCATGCACTTCTCCCATTGCAAGAACTACAGATCTAGTTGGCCAAACCAAACGGATAATTCGAAGAGACTTGCAAAGATAACTCAATCATACATAAAATAATTCAGAGAAGATTCAAATATTATTCATAGGTAAGTTGGATCATAAACCCACAATTCATCGGTCTCAACAAACACACCGCAAAAAGAATATTACATCGAATAGATCTCCACGAGAGAGGGGGAGAACATTGTATTGAGATCCAAAAAGAGAGAAGAAGCCATCTAGCTACTAGCTATGGACCCGAAGGTCTGAAGTAAACTACTCACACTTCATCGGAGGGGATATGGTGATGATGTAGAAGCCCTCCGTGGTGGATGCCCTCTCCGACGGAGCTCCGGAACAGGCCCCAAGATGGGATCTCGTGGATACAGAAGGTTGCGGCGGTGGAATTAGGTTTTTGGCTCCGTCTCTGGTCTATTGGGGATACGTAGGTATATATAGGAGGAAGGAGTATGTCGGTGGAGCTCCGAGGGGCCCACGAGGTGGGAAGCGCGCCCAGCGCGCCCTCCTGATGACCTCCTCGGAAGCTTCTTGGAGTAGGGTCCAAGTCTCCTGGATCACGTTCGGTGAGAAGATCACGTTCCCAAAGGTTTCATTCTGTTTGGACTCTGTTTGATATTCTGTTTCCTCGAAACACTGAAATAGGCAAAAAAAAACAGCAATTCTGGGCTGGGCCTCCGGTTAATAGGTTAGTCCGAAAAATAATATAAAAGTGGAAAATAAAGCCCAATATAGTCCAAAACAGTAGATAAAGTAGCATGGAGCAATAAAAAATTATAGATACGTTGGAGACGTATCAGGCATCCCCAAGCTTAATTCATACTCGTCCTCGAGTAGGTAAATGATAAAAAGAAGAATTTTTGATGCGGAGTGATACTTTGGCATAATTTCAATGTAAATCTTCTTAATCATGGTATGAATATTCAGATCCGAAAAGATTCAAGATAAAAGTTCATATTGACATGAAAATAATAATACTTCAAGCATACTAATCAAGCAATTATGTCATCTCAAAATAACATGGCCAAAGAAAGTTCATCCCTACAAAATCATATAGTTAGGCTATGCTTCATTTTCGTCACACAAAGATGTTCCCAACTTCTATACCCCCGATGACAAGCCAAGCAATTGTTTCATACTTTTTAACGCGCTTCAGCTTTTTCAACCCTCATGCAATATATGAGCGCAAGCCATGGATATAGCACTATAGGTGGAATAGAATATGATGATGGGATTGTGTGGAGAAGACAAAAAAGGAGAAAGTCTCATACTGACGAGGATAATCAACGGGCTATGGAGATGCCCATCAATTGATGTCAACATGAGGAGTAGGGATTGCCATGCAACGGATGCACTAGAGCTATGAATGCTCAACAAAAGAAAACTAGCGGGTGTGCATCCAACTCTCTTGCTCACGAAGACCTAGGGCATTTTGAGGAAGCCCATCATAGGAATATACAAGCCAAGTTATATAATGAAAAATTCCCACTAGTATGAACAAGATAATTTATGAGACTCACTATATGAAAAACATGGTGCTATTTTGAAGCACAAATATATGAGACTCACAACATGAAGAACAAGGTGCTACTTTGAAGCACAAATATATGAGACTCACTTCATGAAGAACAAGGTGCTACTTTGAAGCACAAGTGTGGTAAAAGGATAGTAACATTGCCCCTTCTCTCTTTTTCTCTCATTTTTTTTATTTGGGCCTTTTCTCCTCTCTTTTTTATGGCCTCTTTTTTTCTTTTCTTTTTTTTTAGTTTTCGTCCGGAGTCTCATCCCGACTTGTGGGGGAATCATAGTATCCATCATCCTTTTCCTCACTGGGGCAATGCTCTAATAATGATGATCATCACACTTTCATTACAACAACTTGATATTACAACTCGAAACTAGAACAAGATATGACTCTATATGAATGCCTCCGGCGGTGTACCGGGATGGTGCAATGAATCAAGAGTGACATGTATGAAAAATAATGTGTGGTGGCTTTGCCACAAATATGATGTCAACTACATGATCATGCAATGGCAATATGACAAAAGTAAAGTATGTCATGATGAACAGAACGGTGGAAAGTTGCATGGCAATATATCTCGGAATGGCTATGGAAATGCCATAATAGGTAGGTATGGTGGCTGTTTTGAGGAAGATATAAGGAGGTTTATGTGTGAAAGAGTGTATCATATCACGGGGTTTGGATGTACCGGCGAAGTTTGCACCAACTCTCAATGTGAGAAAGGGCAATGCACGGTACCGAAGAGGCTAGCAAATGCGGAAAGGTAAAAGTGCGTATAATCCATGGACTCACATTAGTCATAAAGAACTCATATACTTATTGCAAAAGTTTATTAGCCCTCGAAGTAAAGTACTACTACGCATGCCCCTAGGGGGATAGATTGGTAGGAAAAGACCATCGCTCGTCCCCGACCGCCACTCATAAGGATGAACAAGCCAGGTACACTTCATCCTTCAAATTTGTTACACAACTTTACCCATACGTGCATGCTACGGGACTTGCAAACTTTAACACAAGTATTTCTCAAATTCACAATTATCAACTAGCACGACTTTGATATTATTACCTCCATATCTTAAAACAATTATTAAGCATTAGATTTATCTTAGTATTCAATTCACTCAAAAGAAAGTTTCACATATCTCGAACACTAAGTATATTAACATTAAGAAAATTACCATGCTATTAATGACTCTCAAAATAATCTAAGTGAAGCATGAGAGATCAAGTTTCTTTAAACCAAATCCACCACCGTGCTCTAAAAGATCTAAGTGAAGCACTAGAGCAAAAATTATCACGCTCAAAAACATATAAGTGAAGCACTATGAGCAAAACTACCAAGCTCAAAAGATATAAGTGAAGCACATAGAGTATTCTAACAAATTCCAAATCATGTATGGCTCTCTCAAAAGGTGTGTACAGCAAGGATGATTATGGTAGACTAACAAGAAAAGACACAAATAATACAAGACGCTCCAAGCAAAACACATATCATGTTGGTCAATAAAAATATAGCTCCAAGTAAATTACAGATAGAAGTGGACGAAAGAGGGGATGCCTTCCGGGGCATCCCCAAGCTTTGACTTTTTGGTGTCCTTGGATTATCTTGGGGTTGCCATTGGCATCCCCAAGCTTAGGCCCTTTCCACTCCTTGTTCCATAATCCATCAAAAGAATTCACCCAAAACTTGAAAACTTCACAACACAAAACTCAACAGAAATCTCGTGAGCTCCGTTAGAGAAAGAAAACAAAAGACTACTTCAAGGTACTGTAATGAACTCATTCTTTATTTATATTGGTGTTAAACCTACTGTATTCCAACTTATCTATGGTTTATAAACTAATTTACTAGCCATAGATTCATCAAAATAAGCAAACAACACACGAAAAACAGAATCTGTCAAAAACAGAACAGTCTGTAGTAATCTGTAACTAACGCAAACTTCTGGAACTCTAAAAATTCTACCAAAATAGGAAGTCCTGGAAAATTTGTTTATTTATCAGAAGCAAAAAGAATCAACGCAAAATTACTCTCCAGTAAAAAATGGCAGCTAATCTCGTGAGCGCTAAGGTTTCTGTTTTTCAGCAGAATCAAATCAACTATCATCGTAGGTTATCCTATAGGTCTTACTTGGCACAAACACTAATTAAAACATAAAACCACATCCAAGCAGAAGGTAGATGGATTATTTATTCCTAAACAGAACCAAAAACAAAAAACACAAAATAAAATTGGGTTGCCTCCCAACAAGCGCTATCGTTTAACGCCCCTAGCTAGGCATAAAAGCAAGGATAGATCTAGGTTGTGCCGGCTTTGGTTTTTAATTTTTTAGCGGAGTCATGTTCTAATCCGGGGGGTTATTCCCTCCTCCCGTCATACTCGGAAATTTTTAGATCTAAAGAATCCAACCGTTTATTGCAAAGAGTAATCAACATATTCATACGGTTAAGATTTCCGCCAATATTTTTAAGAGGATCAAGAGACTTTTGTAAAATCTTTGTTGCTTCACAAATCTTTTCAAACATTTGGGTTTCTTCCTGGTTAGATCCTTCTTTTTGGGGTGGTGTTCCCACTATTCCCTCTATAATTTCATGCGCAATACCGGGATCAATTTCAATGAAATTTCCCTTGGCCATGCAATCCAGGATTTGTCTATATGTTATATTTAACCCAACATAAAAATTCCGAAAAAGGATTTTATAGTTCACCTCTAGGGTGCATTTGCGATAAGATTCCATCATCCTATACCAAGCATCTTTTAAGTTTTCTCCTTGCCTTTGCTTGAAGTGAAGAACTTCAAACTCGGGAGACATAGGAGTAGATAAGGGACTAGTCATGATGACAAGCAAGCAAACTAACACACGGGCAAATGAAAGGCAAAGGGAAAGAGAGGGCGAATAAAACGGCAAGGGTGAAGTGGGGGAGAGGAAAACGAGAGGCAAATGGCGAATAATGTAATGCGAGAGATAGGGATTGTGATGGGTACTTGGTATGTTGACTTTTGCGTAAGCCTCCCCGGCAACGGCGCCAGAAATCCTTCTTGCCACGTCTCGAGCTTGCGTTGGTTTTCCCCGAAGAGGAGGGGGTGATGCAGCACAGTAGCGTAAGTATTTCCCTCAGTTTGTGAGAACCAAGGTATCAATCCCATAGGAGGTCACGCGCAAGTCCCTTGTACCTGCACAAAACGATAGCAACTCGCAACCAACGCTTAGGGGTTGTCAATCCCTTCACGGTAACTTACGAGAGTGAGATCTGATAGAGATAATATTTTTGGTATTTTTGGTATAAATATGCAAAGTAAAAAGTAAAAGGCAAAGCAAGTAAATAAAGTGATGGAGATTGATATGAAGAGAATAGATCCGGGGGCCATAGGTTTCACTAGTGGCTTCTCTCAAGAGCATAAGTATTCTACGGTGGGTGAACAAATTACTGTTGAGCAATTGATAGAATTGAGCATAGTTATGAGGTTATCTAGATATGATCATGTATATAGGCATCACGTCCGAGACAAGTAGATCGAAACGATTCTGCATCTACTACTATTACTCCACTCATCGACCGCTATCCAGCATGCATCTAGAGTATTAAGTTAAAAACAGAGTAACGCCTTAAGCAAGATGACATTATGTAGAGGAATAAATTCATGCAATATGATAAATACCCCATCTTGTTATCCTCGATGGCAAATACAATACGTGCCTTGCAACTCTTTGTCACTGAGTAAGGACACCGCAAGATTGAACCCAAAGCCATGCACTTCTCCCATTGCAAGAACTACCAATCTAGTTGGCCAAACCAAACGGATAATTCGAAGAGACTTGCAAAGATAACTCAATCATACATAAAAGAATTCAGAGAAGATTCAAATATTATTCATAGATAAGTTGGATCATAAACCCACAATTCATCGGTCTCAACAAACACACAAAAAAGAAGATTACATCGAATAGATCTCCACGAGAGAGGGGAGAACATTGTATTGAGATCCAAAAAGAGAGAAGAAGCCATCTAGCTACTAGCTATGGACCCGAAGGTCTGAAGTAAACTACTCAAACTTCATCGAAGGGGCTATGGTGATGATGTAGAAGCCCTCCGTGGTGGATACCCTCTCCGGCGGAGCTCTAGAATAGGCCCCAAGATGGGATCTCGTGGATACAGAAGGTTGCGGCGGTGGAATTAGGTTTTTGGCTTCGTCTCTGGTCTATTGGGGATACGTAGGTATATATAGGAGGAAGGAGTACGTCGGTGGAGCTCCGAGGTGCCCACGAGGTAGGGGGGCGCGCCCTCCACCCTCGTGACCTCCTCGGAAGCTTCTTGGAGTAGGGTCCCTGTCTCCTGGATCACGTTCGGCGAGAAGATCACGTTCCCGGAGGTTTCATTCCGTTTGTACTCCGTTTGATATTCTGCTTTCCTCAAAACACTGAAATAGGCAAAAACAGCAATTACAAATTGGGCCTCCGGTTAATAGGTTAGTCCAAAAAATAATATAAAAGTGGAAAATAAAGCCCAATATAGTCCAAAACAGTAGATAAAGTAGCATGGAGCAATCAAAAATTATAGATACATTGGAGACGTATCAACCAGTTAAACATTAACTGGTCAGCTGGGACCCCTAGACCCACATGTCTGCCAAAGGTGCACTTTTGTGTAGACTTGTGGGTGCACATAGCATTTAGCTATTTAATTTCAAATTAATAATGATTTCAGAATATTGTTTAAATCTTTGGAAAATCATAGAAAATAATATGTAACTCGGATGAAAAAGTTTTATACATGAAAGTTGCTAAGAAAGACGAGAAAAATCCGAATACGCGGTCCGTTCATCTGTCACATGTCCCTAGCATAGCGAACATGTAACAGACCCTCCGTTTCGTATTTGGAAAATACCAAACTCCGGGAAAACTTTCCCGGATGTTTCCCCCCTTCACCTATATCGCGTAGCACCGTGTTAGAACACCCTTAACACTGCTTATTGTCTTGTCATGCATAGTATTGCATTTATTTGCTCTGTATTTATTGTTTCTTCCCCCTATACTCTCCGGTACACCCCGAGACCGCTGTTGATGCCCCTGTGATCGACGACGACCATCCTTCCGTTTCAGCAGAGCTTCCAGGCAAGCAAACTCCCCTTGATCAATCCTATATCGCCCATTCCATTCTCTCTCATGCTTGCATTAGATTTTGCTACTGTAATTGATTGCTCCTATTCTGATGCATAGCCTGCTTTTGTACCTGCTATTGTACCTTACCCGATTATCCTAAACTGCTTAGTATAGGTTGGTTAGTGATCCATCACTAACCCCCACCTTGCCCTTGTTGCCCCTGCTTCGTCATCGACGACTCAATAACGTGATCAACGACCAGAGCCCGACACCTCACATCACATCACGCCCCTTTTGTTGCTCGATTCTGCAGAGCTACTATCGAGTGCCAAGGGTGATACCTCGTAACGCTCTCCTCATGATAACTCTGTAGTGTAGTTATTCGGTCGTGGTCGCGGGTGATTCCTCCTTCACCACTCCCGATACGACTCTGTCATGCAACACCTCAAGTGTGAACCTCGAGGGTGATTCCTCCTATGTTCACCTTGATGATTACATTGAGTGGAATCCGTCGAGGGTGATTCCTTGGGTTTTCTCCCTTGATGTTTTGACCACACGGCTACCTTGACTTTACTTCAGACCTTTATGGAAGGCGGGCAGGCCCAGAGAGCACCCGCAAGATGTTATGGTGGCGGCTGGCTGTTTAGCGGTATCACCCAGGAGGGGGTGGTAGCTCCGGACTTGTCCCGACAGCCGTCACTTCTTTTAATAATGCACTAACAGGTTTGGGTATTTGTTCTGAATTGGCCACTGGACTATACGCACTAACCGCCACGTGAGAATAGTTATGGGCCTTGACGTCGTAGTATCAGCCGAAGCTTTGTCGGGGCGTCTGATTCGGCATTGCGGACACGGCCGGGGCGGCACCCAGAGGTGGAGCTGGTCCGCCTGCCATAGCGACCAGTGCAATGAGCATGGGCCCAAGCCCCCGGAGTGCGTAGGATGTAGACCGGCGGGGACCTCTCTACTGAGCCTAGGTAGGGTTGTGACGTCTTGATCTTCCGAGGCCGGGCGTTGACTCAGAAAAGTGTGTCCGGCTAGAGTAATCAAGCGTGTTGGGTAACGTGGTGCACCCCTGCAGGGAAGGTTATCTATTCGAATAGTCGTGTCCACGGTAACGGACGTTCAGATTTGTATCCTGATCTATTACAACTAGAAATGGATACTTGAGATATGAGATGGATATGTGGCTCCAAGATTGCTTTCTCGCAAGGAGTCGATGAAGGATCTCTGGGCGTTAATACTACAACATGTTTGTTAATTATAATATGCTATTATTTACTCTTGTACATGCTACAAGATGATTGGAGCTTCTTGAAGATGCTAGTCTTCGATTGGCTAGGCCTTCCCCTCTATTTTGGCATTCTGCAGTTCAGTCCACAGATACATAACTTCCTTTGTTACCAATGCATACTTAGTATAGATCTGATGCTTGCGAGTACTTTGGATGAGTACTCACGGTTGCTCTGCTACCCACTTGTCCCCCTTATTTCTTCTTTCCAGTTGTTGCAACCAGTTGGTGGATTCCAGGAGCCAGATGCCACCCCCGCCGACTACTACTACTATCCCAAGGGTGCCTACTACTACGTGGTGACCGCCGATGACCAGGAGTAGTTAGGAGGTCCCAGGCAGGTAAATCTGAGAGTGGGTGGGCAACCGAACCAAACCTGAACTGAACCCACGTGTTGACATTTCAGAAACCAAACCAAACTGAACCCACGTAATTGGCATTGGCGCCCAGCCCAAACTATACCATATGACAGATTCACCAAAACCAAACTAACCCATTCTAGGAACTATGGTTGTAGCCTATGGTTCTAGATCAGTTCCCCACCCATACATGTAAAGTATCAGTATATGTACAATCAGAACAAGAATGCACTTGATAGTTAAAATTTCATTCAGGTTGAGATCAGATGCTTGGAGTTCACGTCCATCATAACAAGAATAACATTTTCTTCAAAGGTTCAGAACTTGATTACAGAAGATAATAGTAACTCCTGCATGTCATGGGCTCATGGCGACCATGATATAGACTAGACTACCACTTCAGTGTTGATGGCTCCATGTTTCAACTTGGAGCCATTGTTCTTCAGATTAACCGAAAATGTCATGTCGGGTGCTTCTAAACTTCTTGAAAGTAGGATTTCTAGGCAAGAGAAGAACTAGAATAGTCTGATGATGGAGGAACAAATGTCTGCACCAACACAAAAGAGAGATGCCCTGAGTTTTGTCAGTCACACAAACCAATCCCCTCCTGTTGGAAAAAATGTTGTTGTAGAAGCCACTACTAGACTCAAAATGTTTACCCATATATGCCTTAACAAGTACATAAAATAGTACAAATATATTTGGCCATAAATGGTCATAGTATTGTCTCGGCCTGAATTAAATTTTAAAAACTTGATATTTTAGAGCAACTCCAAACACCTAAATCCAAAATGAAGAGAACATATTCTATTCTATTCCTCGACAACCTTCAGAAAAATTAACAGACTAAAGAAAGGACACCAAAGAGGTGCCACTAACTTGTGAAACATCAGAAAAAAGGTAGACTAATAAATATAACAATTTGCTACCAAATTGGCCAACTGTTAATTTTTCTAAAGAGCCAACTAATAAACATAAACAAACATAACAGTAGACTAATAAATTGCTTATATATAACGATGATCAAGATTATATTTTTACCTTTTATTGGTTCCAAATTTTTAGCTACATCCTTACTGTCCATCTCCTGCAAATGAAATAAAAAATTGATTTAAAGGCATATCAACACTTCTATACTACATGTTTTATATATCACATTCTACACTAGTAGTAGAACCAAAATGTAAGTGATTAACTCACCCTCCTTTGGTTTGGACAACCAATCTTTAGCACAAACAAGCGCTTCTAGCATATCAGGGGTCAAAGAACTCGTGTTGCCAAGTATCCTCTTACCACAACTGAAGGCTGATTCGGATGCCACTGTGCTCAAAGGAATTGCGAGAAAGTCACGGGCCATCGATGCCAATATAGGAAACTTTTCAGCATGCCTCTTCCACCAACCCAAGACATCAAAGTTAGCACAATCCTGCTCCCTTGATTCTTCCAAGTATCAAGTTCTGATTTGTGTACACGTGACCTCCGACGAGACTTGTGCTGGGCAAACTCTTCTTCCAGCTTTCTTTTCCCTGCAATAGGTGATCCAATAGTGGTATTGCCTTGACTAGAAGGTGTCGAGTGTGCAGTGCTTGTCACTACAAGTAGCTCATATTCCTTGACATACTTTCTCACCCATTCTAAATCAATCTCCACTTGTTTTGAAACCTGCTCCTCGTTGGTAGACAACTTGCAATAGAAGAAATCCAAATAATCTTCTTTCCTCCTTGGATCTAGGAATGTAGAAATGACAAGTGAGTGGTTAAACTCAATGCCCTTGCTTTTTCTACGACGGTTAGGATCTGCATTCTACTTCTCCTCGGGATCCCAATATTTATCGAGCTTTGTTTGCATCGCTGCCGCCAATTCCTTCAACACATCTGAAAGTGCTAGTATCGACTAGAGGGGGGTGAATAGGCGATTTTTATGAAAGTCTTCAAAACTTGGAAGTTTCAAAGACAAACAACAGAAACAACCTAATTGATATGCAGCGGAAGATAAACTAACCTAAACAAGCCATAGTAAAGTATGTAATGATATGAAAGTACAGGACTAATAGCAGTTAGGCAGTAAGGATCACGATGGAAGATAGTATGAAGCCAATCAACGATAGTAGTCAAGCAATGAAGTCAAACAGATAAACAGATTGGCAATGACTTCATGAAGACAAACTTAAGTAAGGTTGGAAGGGATAGAACCAGTTGCTTGTTGAAGACACAGGATTTGTTGGACCAGTTCCAGTTGCTGTGACAACTGTATGTCTGGTTAGGGAGGCTGAGATTTAACTCAGAAGACCGTGTCTTCACCTTATTCCCCTTGAGCTAAGGACACCCAGTCCTCGCCCAATTTACTCTGGTAAGTCTTCAAGGGAGACTTCCAAACCTTCACAGACTTCGTTCACCGGCAATCCACAATGACTCTTGGATGCTCAGAACGCGACGCCTAACCGGCTGGAGGATTCACAGTCCTCAAGTGTAATAAGTCTTGGTCACATGAGACGTAAAGACTTCAATGATGCCTAACACTATCGGCTCTCAGGTGTTTGGGCTTTGTCCTGCAAGGATTTCTCTCTCAAATGCTTCGAGGTGGGTTGCTCTCAAACAACAAAAGCCATGCACAAACTCTGAGCAGCCACCAATTTATGGTGTAGGGGGTGGGCTATTTATAGCCACTAGGCAACCCGGCCTGATTTGTCCAAAATGACCCTTCCCTGGGTCACTAAGGAACTGACACGTGTTCCAACAGTCAGATTTCAAACACACGCGGCAACTTTACTTGGGCTACAAGCAAAGCTGACTCATCCAGCTCTGGATAAGATTTGCTCTCATTGTCTTCGCTCGAAGACATAGGATTTGGGTTGAGCATCACTTCAGTCACTCTGACTTAGTTCACTTGGACCCCACTTAACAGTACGGTGGTTCCTATGACTCAACAAAGAAGAAAAGGAAACAACGAAACCACACAGTCTTCGCGCTCCAAAGTCTTCATGCAATGTCTTCTCATGTCATAGTCTTCAATATGAATATCTTCTCATACCACCATTGTCTTCAATGTCTTCATACATTTTTAGGGGTCATCTCCGGTAGGTAAACCGAATCAATGAGGGACACTACCTGCATTATCCTGCAATTCTCACAAACGCATTAGTCCCTCAACCAACTTTGTCGTCAATACTCCAAAACCAACTAGGGGTGGCACTAGATGCACTTACAATCTCCCCCTTTTTGGTGATTGATGACAAACTGGTTGAAGTTTTCAACGGGGATAAAGTATGTGAAATTGTAAGGGTAGGGAATTGTCTTCATAAGTTGCAAGGGCTCCCCCTGAAGATGTGCATATAAGTAATTTGCTTTTGGATTGCAAATGCACATGGCAGGTTGTACTTGTGGAGATCCACTTCAACTTATGAAGCTAATTCATCATGCATGAAATGATATAGCAAGTAATAAGACATGCATAATGAAAAATGGACGTCTGCAGAATGATCTAAGTGCGGAAGTTATCATCGCACATAGTAAAGCAAATAAGTAGCAGAAGTAGCAGACGACCATCAAGTTTAGGTGTTACAACTCAAAGAACCAAATGTTTCAAAGCGCACGAGTTGTAAGCACGCAGCAAAATATAATGCAACCGCCCATAAAAACCCGCTTGAAGACTATCAACTCATACGCTTCTCCCCCTTCTGTCAGTAATGACCAAAAAGGTTTGAAGACATAGAGCATCTACTCGTCATGAGTAGGTGAAGCAGCTGGGTCGTTGTCGTTGGTTGGCGGTGCAGAGGAACTTGGTGCAGTGTCGATGCGCGCAGTAGTAGTTGGAGGTGGTGAAGTAGCGTCATCTTCATCATCGATCACTTTGGCATTAACTGTTGCCGCGGAAGAAGAATATTCAGAGTCTTCAAGAGATGGAGTTCGACGTAGTGTAGCAGTCCTTGGAGGAGTGGAGTTGAACTGGAATCTTTCATTGAAGCCATCATCTTGAAGATCAGCTTCAGCACTGAGCAGAGTCAAACTCTTCCATGATCTTCGGCAAGTTTCATGAGCAACAAAGGCATTCTTGGTGGCAAGGCTGCGAATGCGATTGACATCCACCAAGAGGCTTTGCATTTGGCGCTTGAGCCAGAAATGATGCTTATCCTGCTTCTGATGAAGAGCCACAAGAAGCTCTCGGTCATTGAGAACACGAGAACGCTTCCGAGGCCTTTGCGCAATGGTGCTTTCAGTGGCTTCAGTTGGCGCTCTGTGAGGCAGACGGGTGTTACCAGCCAGTGGATAGAATCTTGTTGCTGCTTGAACACCTTCAATAGGCTGAGTGAAGCTTTGGTGCTCGATGTTCTGAAGACAAAGTGGCGTCTTGGCAGGGTCAGAGTATACAGCATCAACTAACATATCAACCTCGGGCAGAAATATTATGTGATTGCGAGCAGAGGGCTGATAATTGACAGATGAGTGTCACTTGATGAGGCGCATGACCCATGGAGCATAAAACTTCAGACCAAATAGGTCAGAGCCGGAAGCAGCAAGTTGCCTTATGAAGAATTCCTGAGTGTTGAAGCTGATGCCATTGAGAATGTAGAAGACCAAAGTCTTCATAGCTCCTTCAAGCTTGGCCGATGATGAGTGTCCCTTGACTGGCCATAGAGTTCGCCTGATGATATGATATATGGTGCGAGGCAGATACTCAAGGTCTTCAACAAAGAAATGTGTGGGATACTCAGCGTCAGATGGCAAAGGCTTCATCATGCTCAGCATCTGGCTCATATTGGGTTCTGGCTTGTGAAAGATGCTCTCCACAGCATTGCGGTATAGCTGACAGTTAGGCTCATATAGTTCTCCAGGAGTGGCTAGCCCAGTAAGCTCGATGATATCCATAGCTTTGGCTTCATGATGAACATTGCCAGTCATCCACTCGAGAACCCAAGTCTTGATGTCTCTGTAGTAGCCGCGAATGTGCAGAGTGGCATAGAATTGAAGCAATAGCTCTTCATTCCAATGTTCCTTGTCTGTCACAAAGTGGAGCAGACCAGCATCACGAAAGCAGTCAAGTGCTTCTTCTAAGCACGGCAGTCCAGCAATAGCTTCAGTGTCAAGGCGCATATGGGGGAAAATGCGCCCTTGATCATATAACACGCATGAGTAATAGCTTCTCTGCTGATAGCTCCAGAACCGGTCTGATGAAATTCTTGGCTTGGAGTAGGGGTTCTTGGTGCTGTCAAACAAGGTATTGTGGCTCTTGAAGCCATTGGCATTGAAGGACCCGGGGGAGTTGGCAGTACCTGGAAACCGTGGCAACCTGGGCTTTGGCTTCTGGACCTGAGGCCGATGCTCAACATGATAGTCAAACTGGGGTCCTGAGGCAGAAGGAGGAGGCACCAGAATGGGCCAGCGGACAGTGACAAGCTGACCGTGATCGTATGCTTGCTCAATAGTGTGAGGCCTTGGTGGCGGAACAGAAGCAGGGGCAACATCATAGGAGTCAGGCTGCATAACAGGTGCTTCAGGAGCAGTTGTCGTGTTGGCTTCGGGTGCAGCATCCTCATTGGCGTCAGGTGCAGCAGTCTCATTTGCGTCAGGTGCAGCATTCTCATTTTCTGCAGGTGTAGCATCTGTATTGACTTCAAGGGCAACATACTCATGGGTTTCGGATTCAGTGGCCACATTTGCTTCAGGCACAGTGGCCTCATTGGTTTCAGGCATACTGGTTGGTGCAGGCTCCACATTAGCATCAGCCATGACTATGTCACTGGCTGTATTGGCGTTGATGGTGGCAGCCTCAACATTTTCAACCTCCTCTTGACGAGCAGGAGGGTCGGGCACAGGCACGTTCAGATCATGAACTTCTTCTTCTTCAATCGTTGGGGGAGTTGGTACACGTACTTCTTCTTCATCAATAGCTGGGGGAGTAGGTATACGAACTTCTTCTTCATTTTCTTCGGCTGATGCAGCCGGAATGTCTTCAGCAGCATGTGCTTCGGACTCGGAGACGTTCACTGTTGGAGCTGGTTCAGAAAATACTTGGCGTGCAACAGGTGAACGTTGCACTTCTCCTTCTGGAATGCTCGATAGAGGGACTTCAGGCCTTTGTCCTCTGCGAAGCCTGTGAAGAGCTGACTTCAAGTTGGGAGATGGAGAGGGGTGAGCCTGAAAGTCTTCATACTCTTCTTGCACTAGGGTGTAGCATGTTGTTGTTGTTGGGGAGTACTGGGGGAGTCTTGTTGTTGTTGTGGGTGATCAGCCCACGATGCATCCTGAGCAATTGGCGTCAAAGGACGACCAATGCTGATGAGTTCGCTGTTCGTACGAACAGGCGATGATACCACTTGATGTTCAATCTGAGGAAGAACTTCATCATCATTTACATTGTCATCTTGACCAATGTCTTCAGCAGCGGTGTGTTCAGCTACTGGAATATCTTCAGCTTCATGAGCCTCTGTGGTAGCAGGCTCATGAACAACCATTCTTCGTTCTTGATGAACAGACACAGGGAGAACCACGGAAATGGGTTCAACGACTAAGGGCTCTGTGGAAGCAGCCCTAGTCTTCTTTGTCTTGCGCTTCTTCTTGGAGGGAGCGGCATCAGAGGCTTCAGTATGCTTTCTCTTTTGAGCTTTGGCCTCTGCAGCCCTTGTCTTCTTCTGCCCTGAGGCAGTTGTGGTGACCTTTGGCTTCGAGCCAGTCATGCTGCTTGGGAGGATAATGCGTGGGGTTTCTTGGCTTGAGGGTTCAGGCTGATCAGCAGCGCGCTTGTTCTTCCTTTTTGCAGCCATCCTGGGGTCAATGCCAGGGCGGCCAAGTGACTTGCGCTTCTCAGCCTCATTGTAGGCAAGCACACACTTATCAGCCAAAAGCTTCATGCGTTCTCGAGAGCCCTGAGCTTCTTGGCGTTTCTTGAGAAAAGCTTCTTTAAGCTCATTCAGCATGACCTTGAAGTTGCGGACATCTTGAACACTTTGCTTGGCCACATGCTTCTTGAATTGAGCCTTCTCAAACTCAATCTTGTTCTTGAGCTCAACTATGCGCTGAGCGAGATCTAGCTCAAAAGCAATGGCGCCATTGAAGGCGACACTGAGGCCAATCGGGAGCTGTAAATCTTCAAAGCTGACGTTGGGGGTGTCGAACCATTCATCAATGAAATTGTGAATGATGGCCACATCAAAGAGAGGCAGGTTGCTGAAGATTTCTGCTTCTTCTTTGCTCTTTATCAGCTGCTCAAGAGCATCATCAGCAAGATCTTCATCACTTGATAGATCAATGGGTTCGTCATGCAGAATTGCGGCAGGAGTCAAAGCTCTTTGATCAGATGGTCTAACAAGCTGGTTCTTCTTCTCCGTTCTCTTGGAGACACGGGACAGATCTTCAGATTGCACACTAGCTTCAGGAGGTGCAGTGGCCAGTGGCTTCGCACGCACAGTCTTCGGAGGTGCAGCTGAGGTTGAAGCCTTAGACTTCTTTTGCTTCTGCGGCTTTGGAGGAGGAGCAGGGGCTTCATCAGAGTCAGCACCATTGTCAGAATGATCTACTCTGGCGCCTTGGACCATGATGTAGGTGATGAGGCCGTCAAGGTTGGCGTAGGGGCCAATGACATTGGGATTAGCTTCACGGGAGCCATCAGCACGGGGAGCAGAGGGACCTGGGTTGAAGTCCAAACCCAAGGCCTTCTTGTTCTTCTTGGCCGAAGCCACAGCAAACTGATAGTTGCGCTTGAAGAGCGAATCGTCACGACACCAGAGTAGTGAAGTGGGATCTGCGTTCGCAGGCTGTGGCCCACGGACCATGCATGGATAGAAGCCTTGTTCAATGGCTTCAGCTCGGCTCTTGGGTTGAAGTCCTCGATAGAGGATATCACCCCAAGGTCTCTTGATGGCATGCTTCTCTGCATATTCCTTTGTGACAAACTTATACTTGAACCACTCCTCAGCCCAATAGCGTCGAATCCATTGGATTCGCGTCTTTCTCTGATGATAGTTCTCTTCAGGGTCAGTCTTGTATAGTTCAGCTAAATCATCAGGCAGATCTTTAGATGTTCCTTCTCTGCGCTGTCTGCCACCCTTCCTTGCTGATTTTTCTGTTGCCATGAACTTTAAGCTGAAAGGCTTCAATACGTTCAAAGGCTTCAGAGATTTGCGCTTGCTGGTCAAGCAGGAACTGGCTTCGGGAGAATTTATATGATGCTATAAGTATTCTGCAAACGAATGCGGACTATGAGAACCAAGGGATTCTCCACGGACATGTACACTGTGATAAAGATTAGAGATGCGAGGAAGGGAAGAGGTCATATGCATTCTCAGAAGATTTTGAAGATAAATCAGTTTGAAGACATTGACCTCATGTTGCGAAGACATTCACTTATATAGGTGAGTTGGTTCCATATTTGTACCAATCCATGAATAAGTACAAGTGGGGAATCAAACTAGAAGAAATCTAAGTGAATCGACTAAGCAGTATGAGATGCAGACGGAATAGATCTAGCTTTGAATAGACAGAAACTACTTTCGGTAAACAGGATGAATCTTGAAGATCAAAAAGGTGGTAAAAATAGAGTTATAATTACCGCACGAAGAACTTCTAGATGGAGGAAGAGGAGACCGAGCAGTTCAGCCCACCGTGCCCTAACTTGGCGACGGAGGACACCTACGGCGTCGGCGGAGAGGACGATGTCCGCGGCCGGCGTGAGGACGGCGTCGGAGAAGTCGCGGCAGCTAAGCGCTTCGTCGCCGGCGTCGTCGCGAGCTAGCAGTGGCGCTAGGGTTTTGACGGAGGTGGAGAGGTGGAAGAAGTATTTCTTTACCGCAGGGGGACAGGTATTTATAAGTAGGTGAGAGACACAACGCAATTACGCTGGTGCCCCTGGCGGTTCACATCTAAGGGGCATGTGGCAAGCATGCAACACACTCAGGGTTGTCCCACGTTCCCACGCCCGCCAGGCATGTCGGAGAGTTGTTTCGGCTTCTCCGGATTTCAACAGTAAAGATAAGCCATTTAAAACAGATTTAATGTTTGTCTCTTTGCCTTCTGCTGACTAGGATGCAGAGAAGACATTCGACAGTTTCAACAGAATGCATATGATTTGGACAGATAGATTTTGAGATAGTAAGCATAGAGAGGTTAGGGTCCGATCACATTCACTTAGTTCAAAAGATCCAATCTTGAAGACATAGCTATAAGTGAATCTTTGTAGAGGACAGAACACTAGTATGCATATATATATATATATATATATATATATATATATATATATATATATATATATATATATATATATATATATATATATATATATATCGAAAAGCAATCAAATCATCATAGTGCAGAGAGTCATGAAGACAAATTGAAACTGAAGACAAACCAAATGCGAAGTCATTGCAATATAACGCCTTGAGTGAAACACTTCAAACAAAGAGTTGGTGGTGGCGTTACCCACTGTATAGGAAGTATTAGACCCAGACACGGTGCACAATTATCGTGGCGCTCCGAAGTCAAATTCCATGTTAATATGTTCACACTCAGAGTGTAAATCTTCATTGATTGAAGATATACCTTACTTTGTGTGTTGCACATCTAAGTCATCAACATGCATAAATGTTAGGATGTGTACCTGATCACAGGACATTAGAGGATTCTAATATATTTAGCTCACACCGTAACTTGCAAAACCTTTTCTCATCCAAGGGCTTTGTGAAGATATCTGCCAGTTGCTCTTCAGTGTTGACGTGAATGATATCGATATCTTTCTTCATAACATGATCTCTGAGAAAGTGATGACGAATTTCAATGTGCTTTGTCTTCGAGTGTTGGACTGGATTGTTGGCTATTTTGATGGCACTCTCGTTGTCGCAGAAGAGAGGTACTTGTTTCAGGTTGATGCCATAATCCTTAAGAGTTTGCTTCATCCATAGAAGCTGAGCACAACAGGATCCAGCAACAATGTATTCAGATTCAGCAGTTGAGAGTGATACACAGTTCTGCTTCTTCGAAGACCAACAGACAAGTGCTCGACCAAGAAAATGAAATGTGCCAGATGTAGACTTGCGATCCACCTTGTCACCAACATAGTCAGCATCCGAGAATCCAACCAAATCGAATCTTGAGCCCTTGGGATACCATAATCCGAGTGTTGGGGTGTAAGCCAAATATCGAAGAATTCGCTTCACAGCTAAGTGATGCGATTCCTTTGGTGCCGCTTGGTATCGAGCACACATGCAAACACTAAGCATAATATCTGGCCTAGATGCACATAAATAAAGCAAAGAACCAATCATGGAGCGGTATACCTTTTGATCGAACTCTTTACCATTGTCGTCGGGACCAAGATGGTGTTTGGCTGGCATTGGCGTCGTGTAGACTTTGCAGTCTTCCATTCAAAACTTCTTTAGGCAATCTTTGAGGTATTTCTCTTGAGATATGAAGATGCCATTCCTCTGCTGACGAATTTGAAGACCAAGGAAGAACTTCAGCTCACCCATCATGGACATTTGATATTGCTCTTGCATCATGTACCCAAACTCATCACTGTACTTCTGGTTGGTGCATCCGAAGATTATGTCATCCACATATATTTGGCACACAAACAGTTCACCATCATATGTCTTTGTGAAGAGAGTGGGATCGAGAGATCCGGGTTTGAAGCCTTTGCTCTTCAGAAAGTCCTTGATTATATCATACCAGGCACGAGGGGCTTGTTTGAGGCCATACAGTGCCTTGTTTAGCTTGTACACCATATCAGGATGTTTTGGATCTTCAAAGCCAGGTGGTTGTGCGACTTACACTTCTTCAATCTTGCCATTGAGAAATGCACTCTTTACATCCATTTGATATAGCAAGATATTGTGATGATTAGCGTAGGCTAGCAGTATGCGAATAGCTTCAAGCCTAGCAACAGGAGCAAATGTTTCATCGAAGTTAATTCCTTCAACTTGAGTGTATCCTTGAGCCACAAGACGTGCTTTGTTTATGACTACTTGACCATGCTCATCTTGCTTGTTTCGATATATCCATTTTGTTCCAATAATGTTATGCTTGCGAGGATCAGGTCGCTTGACAAGTTCCCAAACGTTATTCAGCTTGAACTGTTGAAGTTCTTCTTGCATGGCTTGAATCCATTCAGGTTCCATAAAAGCTTCAGCAACTTTCTTGGGTTCTGATATTGACACAAATGAAAAGTGCCCATAGAAGTTTGCTAGCTGTGTTGCTCTTGATCGAGTGAGCAGACCAGGTGCATTGATGCTGTCAATTATCTTCTCTATTTGAACTTCATTTGCAACACGTGGATGAATAGGACGAAGATTTTGCTCTGGCTGACCATTGTCATCATTGGGAGGATTGTCTTCGGACTGAGCATTGTCTTCAGGTTGATTTGGTGCAGAGATGATGAGTTCCTCTTCAGGTTGTGCTTCAGAGGGCATGATTTCACCAGTTCCCATCAACTTGATTGTCTCGTTTGAAGGAGCTTCATCCAGTGTACTTGGCAGGATCTCTCTCTGTGAACCATTGGTTTCATCAAATTTCGCGTCCACGGTTTCAACGATTTTGTACAGATAAAGGTTGAAGACTCTGTAGGAGTGTGAATCCTTTCCATAGCCAAGCATGAAGCCTTCATGAGCCTTAGGTGCAAATTTTTATTTGTGATGGGGATCCTTTATCCAGCATCTTGCTCCAAATACTCTGAAGTAACTGACGTTTGGCTTCTTGCGAGTAAGCAGCTCATATGATGTTTTGTTCAGAAGCTTATGAATGTATACACGGTTGATGATGTGACATGCTGTATCAATAGCTTCAGGCCAGAACTTTCTTGGTGTCTTGTACTCATCTAGCATTGTTCGAGCCATCTCAATGAGGGTTCTGTTTTTGCGCTCAACAATGCCGTTTTGCTGAGGTGTGTACGGAGCAGAGAACTCATGAGTGATTCCCATTGTATCCAGATACAGATCAAGTCCAGTGTTCTTGAATTCAGTGCCATTGTCACTTTTCATGTGCTTGATCTTCACATCATAATTGTTCATTGCTTGATTTGCAAAGCGTCTGAAGACATCTTGCACTTCAGTCTTGTACAGAATTATATGAACCCATGTGTATCTTGAGTAGTCATCAACAATGACGAAGCCATAGAGACAGGCAGTTGTTGTGAGGGTGGAGTAGTGAGTTGGTCCAAATAGGTCCATGTGTAACAGCTCGAAGGGTTGAGATGTTGTCATGATTGTCTTCGAGGGGTGCTTTGCCCTTGTCATCTTTCCAGCTTCACGGGCACCACAGGATGATCCTTCTTGAACTTGACATCTTCGATGCCTATGACATGCTTCTTCTTGACGACTGAGTGTAAGTTCCTCATGCCAGCATGTCCTAGCCTTCTATGCCAGAGCCAACATTCTGAAGCTTTTGTGAGAAGACATACAGCAAGCTGTGGACCTGCTGAGAAATCTACCATGTATAGATCATCTTTTCGATACCCTTCAAAGACTAGAGATTTGCCAGATTCCATTAGTACAAGGCAATGATATTTGCCAAATATCACAATCATGTTCAAGTCACAAAGCATTGAGACAGACATTAAGTTGAAACCAAGGGATTCAACAAGCATCACTTTATCCATGTGTTGATCCTTTGAGATTGCAACTCTACCTATACCCAATACTTTGCTTTTACCAGTGTCAGCAAATGTGATGTGACTCTTGTCGGATGGACGTAAGGTTGAGTCCATGAGAAGACTTCGATCACCAGTCATATGATTTGTGCATCCACTGTCCATAATCCATTCTGAAGCTTTTGGTGATGTACCCTACAGTGCAGTTAGGAGGATAGGCTTCACAAAAGTGTTGTGAAGCATATGCATTTGATACATATAGGGACAGTCACAGCTTATATCAAGGTTAGGACATAGCATGACTGAAACGATATTCAGATGAAGTATATAGAATAATATTTTAACGTGTGTCCTCAGTGAGTTTTAGGTCCCCAGCAATAATATCGGACGCCATTGATTGCTGGCTGGAGACCATTTTCTGCAAAAGAGAGTTAGTTCTTCTTTGCCACCCACATTTTCAGTGGGGGCTTTGAAGCAATGAGTCTAAGTGCAGCATCTGAGAATTTTGGCTTTGAAGCCCTAGCAAATAGCCTTGCAGGAGATGAATGATACTCATATGAATAAGCAGAAAAGTTCTTAGTTCTATGAACATAGCGGTTCGAAGATACACGCTCATATTCATAAGTCTGAGTATGATTTCCCTGCAAAACATTGGCGTTAGGGTGACTCATGTGAGTCATGTATCTGTATGAAGCCTTTGGGACATATGAAGCTATAGGTCTGGGGTTTGTCTTCTTCCTAGGTGGTGTCATGACGACATTCACAGGAAGATTCTCAATGTACCGCTTAGGTACCCAGATCTTCTTCATAGGTGGTCCATTCCTGCAGATTAGTACCAATGTACACAGCAAACACTTCACCATTCTGATTTTTGAACAGCTTATAGTTTGCATCAAAGGATTCATCAATGATAATACGATTAGCACAGGTAAAGCCAGATAAGGTAGATGGATCTACTGAAGGTTCCTTTGCAGCAACCCATGTGGTTTTGGGGTATTGCTCAGGCTTCCAGTACGAACCATCAACGTTCATTTTCCTCTCGAACCCAACACCCTCTTTCCTAGGGTTTCGGTTCGAATCTGCTTTTGAGGACATCGCGAGAGTCGATGTCCCTTCAAACTTTTGTACATCCTGTTTCAAGCAATGTCTTCAACATAGCATTTTCATCGACAACAGCGGTGGTATCCTCCTTGAGAGGGTTAGTGACCACATCGGTAGGTGAAGACAATGAAACAGATAGCAGCGATGGAACATTCAGCAATGAGATGTAGCGTTATCACGCTCAATGCATTTTAGATATGGTGGTTCAAATCCTTCTGGCCGGAACTGATGCAGCCGGCGAAGTGACTCATTCACCTTTTGAAGATCTTCATGAGCCGCTCTTAATTTCTCAAGCTCTTGTTTCCTTTGAAGATAATCATAGGAGAGCCCTTCATAAGTAGTTGAGAGCGATTCATGACGACCTTCAAGTTCTTGGTACTTAGCATGAATACTTTTTATGTCATCAACTAAGGACTGTGAACGTGTCATTTCAGCGTCCAACAGGTCATCGCTTTTGTCTAACAGTTTTGAGTATGTTCCATAGCCTTTTGTTGTTCGATTGCAATTTTAGCAAGTGTTTTGTAGCTGGGTTTGGATTCACAATCAGAGTCATCTTCACTTGAAGTTTGAAAGTAAGCATCGCGTGATTTTACCTTGGCACCACGTGCCATGAAGCAGTAGGTGGGAGTAGGATCGTCTTCGTCATTAGCTTCAGCGTTGGTGTGGAAGTCATTGTCTTTAGTGTTGAAGATGGACTTGGCAACATAGGCTGTGGCTAGGGCCAGACTTGCAACGCCAGGGTCAGACTCCTCTCCAGACTCCACCTCCGCCTCCTCCAAAGCAGACTCCTCCTCTGAATCCATTTCCTTGCCAACAAAAGCACGAGCCTTGCCAGATGAGATCTTCTTGTATGATGAAGACTTGGAAGAAGACTTAGAAGACTTTGAGGATTTCTTCTTCTTCTTGTCATCAGAATCATATTCCTTGCTTTTCTTCTTCTTCTTCTCATTGTCCCACTGTGGACACTCAGATATGTAGTGACCAGGTTTCTTGCACTTGTGGCAGGTTCTCTTCTTGTGATCATGTGTGGAAGCTTCATCATTCCTTGAGCTAGATCGTGAAGACTTTCTGAAGCCTTTCTTCTTTGTGAATTTCTGTAACTTCTTCACAAGCATAGCAAGTTCCCTTCCAATGTCTTCAGGATCTTCAGAACTGCAGTCAGATTCTTCTTCAGATGAGGAAACAACTTTTGCCTTCAAAGCACGAGTTCGGCCATAGCTTGGACCATAGATATCTCTTTTCTCAGATAGCTGGAACTCATGTGTGTTGAGCCTCTCAAGTATATCAGACGGATCGAGTGTCTTAAAGTCAGGACGTTCTTGTATCATGAGGGCAAGGGTGTCAAAGGAGCTGTCAAGTGATCTTAGCAGTGTCTTGACGATTTCATGCTTGGTAATTTCAGTTGCGCCAAGAGCTTGAAGTTCATTTGTGATATTAGTGAGGCGATCAAACATGAGCTAGACATTCTCATTGTCGTTTCTCTTGAAGCGGTTGAAGAGGTTGCGGAGAACACTGATTCTTTGATCTCTCTGGGTTGAAACGCCTTCATTGACCTTGGATAGCCAGTCCCAGACTAGCTTCGACGTTTCCAGAGCACTCACACGACCATATTGTCCTTTGGTCAGATGACCACAGATGATGTTCTTCGCAGTAGAGTCCATTTGAATGAACTTCTTGACATCAGTGGGGGTGACACCTTCACCAGTTTTGGGAACGCCATTTTTGACGACATACCAGAGGTCGACATCAATGGCTTCAAGATGCATGCGCATCTTATTCTTCCAGTAGGGATATTCAGTTCCATCGAACACGGGTCAAGCATCGGAGACCTTGATTATCCCTGCAGTCTACATAGCTGAAACTCCATGTGGTTAAACCGAATCACACAGAACAAGGGAGTACCTCGCTCTGATACCAATTGAAAGTGCTAGTATCGACTAGAGGGGGGGTGAATAGGCGATTTTTATGAAAGTCTTCAAAACTTGGAAGTTTCGAAGACAAACAACAGAAACAACCTAATTGATATGCAGCGGAAGATAAACTAACCTAAACAAGCCATAGTCAAGTATGTAATGATATGAAAGTACAGGACTAATAGCAGTTAGGCAGTAAGGATCATGATGGAAGATAGTATGAAGCCAATCAACAATAGTAGTCAAGCAATGAAGTCAAACAGATAAACAGATAGGCAATGACTTCATGAAGACAAACTTAAGTAAGGTTGGAAGGATAGAACCAGGTTGCTTGTTGAAGACCACGAGTTTGTTGGACCAGTTCGATTCTTTGTGACAAGCTATGCGTCAGTTAGGGAGGCTGAGATTTAACTTTCGAGACCGTGTCTTCACCTTATTCCCCTTGAGCTAAGGACACCCAGTCCTCGCCCAATCACTCTGGTAAGTCTTCAAGGAGACTTCCAAACCTTCACAGACTTCGTTCACCGCAATCCACAATGACTCTTGGATGCTCGAGCGCGACGCCTAACCGGCCGGAGGATTCACAGCCCTCAAGTGTAATAAGTCTTGGTCACACAGACGAAAGACTTGATGATGCCTAACACTCTTTGGCTCTGGGTGTTTGGGCTTTGTCCTCACAAGGATTTCTCTCTCTCAAATGCTTGAGGTGGGTTGCTCTCAAGCGACAAAAGCCGTGCACAAACTCTGAGCAGCCACCAATTTATGGTGTAGGGGGTGGGCTATTTATAGCCACTAGGCAACCCGACCTGATTTGTCCAAAATGACCCTCGGTCACTAAGGAACTGACACGTGTTCCAACGGTCAGATTTCAAACACACGCGGCAACTTTACTTGGGCTACAAGCAAAGCTGACTCATCCAGCTCTGGATAAGATTTGCTCTCATTGTCTTCGCTCGAAGACATAGGATTTGGGTTGAGCATCACTTCAGTCACTCTGACTTAGTTCACTTGGACCCCACTTAACAGTACGGTGGTTCCTATGACTCAACAAAGAAGAAAAGGAAACAACGAAACCACACAGTCTTCGCGCTCCAAAGTCTTCATGCAATGTCTTCTCATGTCATAGCCTTCAATATGAATATCTTCTCATACCACCATTGTCTTCAATGTCTTCATACATTTTTAGGGGTCATCTCCGGTAGGTAAACCGAATCAATGAGGGACACTACCTGCGTTATCCTGCAATTATCACAAACGCATTAGTCCCTCAACCAACTTTGTTGTCAATACTCCAAAACCAACTAGGGGTGGCACTAGATGCACTTACAACATCAGAGGTTTGCCAACCTGGATCTTTTAATGCATGGCGAATACAAAGCACAACTGGCAGAAACTTATGTGCAGTTGGCTTCCTATGAGATGAAACAATTAAGGTAAGCTCTTCAAAAGCTTTTAGAAACTCACAAATAGCTGCTGCCCTTTCCCATTCTTGCTCACTTGGAGATTCTATCATCTTTCGAGTGGCATAACTAGTGAGGACAGATTTGTATATCAATGCTTCTACAAGCATTTTCCATGTTGAGTTCCATCTGGTTGGTGTATCAACAGAGATACCTTTCTTTGAAGGCAGACCCGTCCCACTTGCAATTGTATTGAAATCTTGAAGTCTTGAAGGAGAAGAGTCAATAAACTTCAGCAACTCTCGTATCATGTCAATAGCTTCATGGATTATCTTCATTCCATCCTGAACCAAGATATTGAGAATGTGTGCACATCACCTCACATGCAAATGTTGACCTTCAAGGAGCAGCTCATGTTTCTGATATTTTATTAACTCATCACATGCATTAGTATTATTGCTGGCATTATCTAGTGTCAAAGTGAACAGCTTGCCCCTTATGCCCCATTCTGTTAGGCAACCAACAAGTTCCTCTTCTATCGCATAGCTCGTGTGAGGATACTTCACCTCTGCGAAACTTATGATCTTCTTCTTGTAGATGAATTCTGCATTGATATAGTGGGCGGTGATGGACATGTAGCCCAAGCTCTGTGATGAAGTCCACATATCAGATGTGAAGCAAATGCGAGAATCCAAATTTTGTAACTCAACTTCGATATCTTTCTTCATTCCCTTGTACATCTTCACTGCATCATCGCGAATCGTGTGACGACCCATGACTTGAAATGCTGGCTGCATTGAGTCAATCAATGGTTGAAGGTATGGATCTTCAAACTTAAGAAAGGGGATCTCAGCATGGATGCAAAACTTGACCATGAGATCACGGCAAACTTTTTGATCAAACACAAACGGGCCTTCGGAAGTTGTTTTTTTCATAGTCAACAGAAAACTCTTCCTGCAACCATCCTCAATTGATTTGCAAGACTCTGCAATATGGGTTCTCAAACTCGTAGTCCCAAACTTGGTGTGAAGTTGTGTCCCACAATATTTGCACACAACCTTGAGATCACCATGTATGCGAACCAGATCTTGTTCATAATGCTCCCACACCTTGGACCTTCTAACACGTGGTACTTGACTCATATCCTCATCCATGGAATCGGCACTCTCGGAAACCTCTAAGGTAGACATGCCTCAAATTTTAGAGCACACTGCATGTGAAAATACATATGGAAGATTACTGTCAGAAAATGCTAGAATAGTTTCTATAATTCATATGGAAAATACATATGGAGATAGTATGTTGTTAGGTGATATTACAGTCATGGAACTAAAAGTGTAGCATTCAAACAATCAATAGTACAATTTGCCAAGGATGTCTAGAAATATGTCATTGTTAATGTAAATGATCTTGAAACAGCTAATGATCTTGAAGCTATTTCTTCACTATTACAGGAATTTGCAAAGGATGTCCAGTAGATTGTAAAATTCATGTGTTTAGTGCCATACTAACATGTTAATTACAGTAACTCCAAATCCTAATCAAGCATAATTGAGCAACTAATAGCAATTCTCTGTTCTTGAAACAGCAACCCATGAACATTAACCAAATGCCTGCTACTTGTGTTGTTCATGAACAGCAACCAATGTACCTTAGTTTGTAATTTACAAAGTGGTCTACTGCACTGAATAATCAAGATACCACCGAGATCTACTTCGGGTTGACTTCCAAAGAACAGGAATTTCTGGAGTAAATGAGAGACGAAGGGAGGGGGAGGGGGATCTGGAGGAAGTGACCTCGAGGACGCCCTCACGGGCTCCTTGTAGCCTTGTAGATGAGCGGTACGGCGCGGGCGCTGCCGGCCTCGACGAACTTGACTTAGGAAGCGCCGATGTAGGAGGTGGAGGTGTCGTCACCCTGCTGCGCCGTAGGAGGCTTTGATCCTCCAGGCCGCGCTGTCGCCCCTCGCTCGGGTGCGTGACGATGACGGGGTTGCGATAGACGGTTGGGTCAGCCGGTGCGACGCTGGCCCTGGCGCGCGCCAGCCAGGTGATGCACGGCGCACCCGATGAGGACGTCGAGGAGGGGGCGAGGAAGGCGAGATAGAGGAGGAGGAGGCGCACTGATCTGTGAGGGGAGGCGGAGGGGGAGAGGGAGAGGGCATAGGCCGACAAGGTGTGAGGGAGACGAGGCGGTGGTTGGCAGCCGGCGGCGGCGGGGGAGGGCTCGGCCGCTCGGGAATGAGTAGATTTAGCTCGACGCCTCGACCCCTTGATAGGGATTTTTTTTGTTTTCTCAGTTGCGCTCCGGGGCGAAGAACCGGGTTGGAACCCATAGTTTTCAGCGGTTAGGCCCAAACTCTTTAAGCCCGAAACCAATTATACCCAAACTGGCTTTTCTATGTACCCAAACCAAACTTGAACCAAAAAAACTGAACCCAATAAAACCTCAACCAATTAAGCCTAGAGTAAAAACCAAACCATTTTAACCAGTTTTTTAAAAACTGTTCTCAGATTTACAGGCAGGAGGCCTTGCCTCTTCGATCGTTGTTGCTTTTGTGTTTGCCTTCTTATGGCAGTCTTGTCTAACCTGATGCTGTACTCTGATATTGTTGCTTTCGCTGACTCGCTTATGTATCGAGCTATGTATTCAAGACCTCGAGGCTCCTGGCTTGTAATATGAAGCTTGTACGACTTCAATTTGTGTTCAAAGTTGTGTTGTGATATCTTCCCGTCAGTCCCTGATCTTGATCGTACACGTTTGCGTGTATGATTAGTGTACGCTTGAATTGGGGGCGTCACAAGTTGGCAAGTACCATGTGGTGGGGAAAGATCCAAGCATATATGGCCATTCAAATATATTTGATCATGAATTATTATTGTTGACAATTATCTATATGATAAATAAGTTGGGAGGGGAAACATTAAGCCCCTATCTTTCTCTGTGTTCGATGGATGCTATTTGTTCTAAAAATATGCTTTGAGTGTCAGCAATCATGGAATACTATATGATAGTTGAGTATGTGGAATTTGCTAAATCAAAGCTCTTATATAGACCCTTCCTGAAAATAAGATGAATTGCAATTGTTTGATGACCGAGAACATAGTTGTTAGTTTTCAAGAAATTTTATGGTCTATGCTTTAACTTGTGAATTGATTGTTACTTGATCATGAAAAGTTTTATGAGATGAGCTACTGTTTTATGATTTATATTGATGCTAGAAAAAGTGATTGGAATTATAATTGATCAAACTTGTGCACTTGCTAGCATTCACACTTCATAAATTATTTCTTTTATCATTTACCTACTCGAGGATGAGCAGGAGTTAAGCTTGGGTATGCTGATACATCTCCAATGTATCTATAATTTATGAAGTATTCATGCCATGTTTACAACAATTTTATATGGTTTTGGTATGATTTTATTAGAACTAACCCGAACCGACGTTGTTTTTAGCAGAACTACCGCGGTGTCTTTTTTTTGCAGAAATAAAAGTTCTCTGAATGGGCTGAAAATTTACGATGATTTTTTATGGACCAAAAGAGACCTCCGAAGCACTGGAGCTGGGCCAGAAGAGTCCCGAGGAGGCCACAAGCCTAGGGGCCACGCCCACCCCCCAGGGCGTGCCCCTAGGGTTTGTGGGCCCCTCGAGCACCCCCTGACTTGTTTCCTACGCCAAAAATTCCTATAAATATAGAAACCCCCGAAAAGAACCCTAAATCGAAAGTTCCGCCGCTGCAAGGCTCTGTAGCCCCAAAAACCCATCGGGAGCCCGTTCCGGCACCCTGCCGGAGGGGGAAACCATCACTGGAGGCCATGTTCATCATCCCGGTGGTCTCCATGATGAGGAGGGAGTAGTTCACCCTCGGGGCTGAGGGTATGCACCAGTAGCTATGTGTTTGATCTCTCTCTCTCTCTCTCTCTCTCTCTCTCTCTCTCTCTCTCTCTCGTGTCCTTGATTTGGCACGATCTTGATGTACAGCGAGCTTTGTTATTATAGTTGGATCATATGGTGCTTTCCCCCTCTATCTTCTTGTGATGAATTGAGTCTTTCTCTTTGAGGTTTTGTTATGTTGATTGACTATTGGATTTGAGAACACTTGAGGTATGTCTTGTGATGGGATATCTGTGACATCGGGGTAATCTATGCATAGGGGTTGATGCACGTTTTCGTCCTACGTTCTCCAATAGAAACTTTCGAGTGATTCTTTGTTGCACGTTGAGGGATTGTTATATGATTCAATTATGTTATCATTGTTGAGAGAACTTGCACTACTAAAAGTATGAACCGTAGGCCTTGTTTTCAAGCATTGCAATACCGTTTTTCTCACTTTTGTTACTAGTTACCTTGTTGTTTTTATATTTTTAGAATAAAAAAACCTATATCTACCATCCGTATTACACTTGTATCACCATCTCTTCACCGAACTAGTGCACCTATACAATTTACCATTGTATTGGGTGTGTTGGGAACACATAAGACTCTTTATTATTTGGTTGCAGGGTTGTTTGAGAGCGACCATCTTCATCCTACGCCTCCCACAGATTGATAAACCTTAGGTCATCCACTTGAGGGAAAATTTCTACTGTCCTACAAAACTCTGCGCTTGGAGGCCTAACACGAGTTTACAAGAAGAAGGTTGTGTAGTAGACATCAGTCAACACCGACTTCTTCCCATCTATGCATGCTCGATGCTGGCAATTCCGACGTGTGCCTTAGTCCACGATGTGTCCCCGGGCTAGGCAAACCTGGTGCGACGCCTCATCAACACCGACTTCTTCCCGTCTACGCAGGCTCAGTGCTGGCAACACCGATGCGTGCCTTCGTCCAGCATATGTCCCCAGGCGTGGCAAATCCGATGCGACACCTCGTCAAAATCGTCTTCTTCCTGACGCACCACTGTGCCTTTGACTAATATGGCGTGTCTTTGCGCCCGCGGCTCCACAACAACTACCTTGACACCGGCCACCCCCGACTCAAAATCGACCACGGTGTCCCTCGCACGGCTCCCTCGACCACGACTACACCACCCTATGCTCTCGGCTACCTCGACATTGGAACAAAGGGCTACAACCTTGCTTGAGCAACCTCGTCGGTTTTCACTCCAGTCAGAACTTCCTTGATGCATCGAACGTTACGACTGTGGATGTCTGTCGAATTACACCCTTCGAATTCTTCTCCTCAATGTCTACCTTGCTACCCTTGTGACTACTGAGGGATGTTGAGTATCATGATTGTTTAGAAAATATAGGATATGCTAGGATTTATTCTAGCTTGTCTTATACTCCAATAAGGTCATGCATTCATATATACCAAAAAAGGTTTGTGGACGTTTTATAAATAAAGCAACCATCAAGCCACATGATCCAAAGTATGACAGAACACACACCACACACAGACTACAAGCATGAAAGTACAGAAAGGGTACTGCAGAGAGAACAACACAACAAGCCCTAAAATAAAAAGAGACAAACGTACAAGCATCCAAGCATCAATCGGCCACCTAATCCGGCTCCGGTGGAGGGGAAGGGGCTAGAGGCAGCACCAAGCGAAGGGCCAGGACGCAGAGAGCCATAGTGATGTCGTCGATGATGTTCCGCTTCGGTCCACGGTTAAGCGGCTTCCACAGCTACAAGTAAGCACAAAGTTTGTAGATCGTGTCAGTTGGTCGCCGCAACGGTGCACGCTCAATCGCAAGCTTATTATGATCATCCAAAGCGTCCAAACAACAACCTCAACACCCAGCCATCTAATGTGGCGGGAACCAAGCGTCGAGGCCCGCAGCTCCGTGTAGAGGTCCAGGAAGTTGGAGTGGCACCACCCACCACCAACCACTTCCCGAAAACAACTGCACATGGATTGGGCCGTAACACAAGCGAAAAAGATATGATTAACGTCCTCCTCTGTATCACACATATATATGCCCATAAGGCTCGAGATATATACATAATTAATTCCACCAATCCCTCCCTATTCCTCTTACAGCCAGTCCGCCAGCGTTGTCTGCGGATACGCCCCGAAGTGTCCACGCGCATTTTGGGTGTTTGACAGACCAGAGGCGGAGAAGACAAAGGAGTAGCAAGAGACGTTGAATGCCGGAGGCAGCGGCACAATGGCAACGAACATGCATTAGAATGAATTAGAAGGCGGTCTGTTTACAAGGTGGCCTTTCATGGTCTTTTTTTATGACCCATTAGTCATTATGTATTGTCTCCTCACAATAAAAAAATATATATTGACTTGTCCTTGGTTGCTAATGACATGGCAAGATGTTGGATTCCAAAGGGTTAGCCGAGTCTCCTAGTTGTCGCGGTTGATGTGTTGAAGTGATGGGTCTCAAAAGGAAGATAACTATCCAAAAAGGATGGCAAAGTGAAGACAATTCACGAGATGGCGCACAGGGGTATACAGCTAACGTCTTTGCAAACGGTAGTAGCACAGATCGAATTTAAGTTAGAGTGGCATGATTCAGTATCCAAATTCAACAGTGGCATGGACCAATTTTTCTTTTTTGCCGAAAGGAAAAACTTTCATTAACTAAGGAGCATCCTTACAATCATCTTGGTATAATGATCTATCTTGTCTGTTCCATGACTGATCCAAACAGCAGTACGCATGGAAGACTTCTTGTTTGCTTATTCTAATTGTATAGTGGTAATAAAATTTCCTTGAAGATCGGTCAGGAACACGTGGTCGGTATAATTGTGTTGCCATGGCGTATGCTCCAGCACTATGTCAATTGCTGAACCACTATGTTTTTTTTTTTTTTTTGAAAAGGAGGATGAGCCCCGGCCTCTGCATCTGGGAGATGCATGTAGTCATTTTATTGATTATTCTTGAGGACCTTACAAAGTATTACAACAATATGCCTGAATCCGTCATCTTGACAACATATGCCACTACTACTATTCATATAATGAAGGGATGCTAGCTGGGCCAAATACCCAGACCACTCACCTAAACCTATCATCAAAAGCCGGAAGCCCCAGCCGAGCCACATACCGGGTCTGGGGCACAAACCGGTCAGACGCACTCACATGTGTCGTTGCCGCCATCTTCCACAGGCCTGTCTTTAGAGCAGATATTGATGCTTCTACCTTGTCAGCCCACTCTGCCATCGACGCCACCATGACGCCAGACAACCACCTCTTCCTGCGCGAGTCCATCTACATGCATCGGGCACCGAGTCTCCGCTGCGCCACGCCGCCGAGATCCGTCGTCTTCGATGCGGAGGAGGAAACACCGCTCCACCTCTGGGCGCATCGCCGGCCACCTGCTGCGATGTCGTGCAAGTCCAGCTCCGGAAAAGCATGCAGGGAATCACGATCTTCAAGACGAGCCCTCAAGAGGAGAAGCGACGTATCACGCCATCGTCTGGTCCTGCACCGCAGGTCCTGGGCTTTCATCCGAAGAAAGTGACCCGAGAGCGGAGGAGGTCGGAGAGCTCCACAACGGCCCCGAGAAGGAGAGCGACATCCGCTGAACCACTACGTTGATATCTGATTAATACATTTAGCAAGTCTATGTGCAGTGAACTAACTGTGATAAACGTGACTCCGACTCATCGTTGCATGCAGTTTTTCCTCTCTTAATTATACTTCTTTTGTTTCTACCTCATGGTTTAAAATTATTATGAGTCAGATTTACATTTTATTAATCACTTCTAGATGTCAAAGGTGGCACTCATTATCTCTGTATATACTAGTATAGTACTGAAAAAGGACGTAAGGTTCTATTTCACGTCAAATTCCCCCGCTACCTTTCTTCCATCTTCCCGCCCTTCATCAATTTCTCGGTTTTCATCCCCTTCTATTTTTTATCAAACCAATCATTAGCAACCCAATAAAGCGGATTAATCATTGGACACACCTATTTTATCAGTTAAGGAATGGTAGAAAATCTATGATTTATAAACAAAACATAATCTTATTTTGCTTATTTGTTTTGCATTAAAAAAATTCCCTTATAGTTCTTCTACTGTGTTATAAAAAAACATTTGGTCCCCGCGGCAAGGCATGGGCGCATACCTAGTCCGATATCATATTGCTCCTCCTTTTGACCTTCTGGTTAGCTAAATCGACGGTCTATAAACATATACACGTCCTATGCACCTGACCAAAGCGAGTATCATTTATTATTCAACGATTTACTATTTTGTGAATAGTAAATATCATCTGTTAACTGCTAAGATGTTTAAATGTGCACTACACATTAGAGGAACTAGATGATGCCTCACGTGTTGCCGTGGAAACCGTGTTAAACAAATGCATCAATGATTGCTTAAAAACAACTATAACCAATGAAAATACAAATGTAAGAGAGTTCTTAGTTTATGTTTCAAAAATAATAAAATATTCAAAGTATGTGACAAAAATGATGTAGAAAGAGAAAACCCTTTTCGATTCAACATAATGTGACACAATCTTTTAACAAAAATGTGAAGCATAAAATATATAATTTTGCACCAAGGATCCAATACATATACCGTTCATGACAACATAAAAATTAATGAACAAGTTAAATTGTGACTAACATGAATGACTCGATTCCTCGGGAAAAAAGACATGCACAACTTTAATGAAATGGCATGGTTTGCTTGGATAGATTAATGCAAGAAGTGTAACTTAATGCATGCTTCTAATGTCACATGATTTTGATCTGGTGGCGATAGATACTGAAGGTGATATGCACACATGTTGAGAGAAATCTAATAGTGGGGCCAGCTATTTAGATATAGTATATTACAACATGAATCTCCGGAAAATCGAGTTGCTAGATTAATGTTTCACCTTTCCTACTACTCACTCCAATCCATATTAATTGTCGTTGATTTAGTACAACTTTGCAGAAACAGTTTCGCCGAAGTTGTTCCCAACAGAGGGGCAGCGTGAAACTTTAGACGTTACCACAATCCCCGTCACATGTCCTCTATCCCTACCCGCCACTGTTGGAGGAAGCAGGCGGGCAAAGCTTGCGTGGCAGATATCAGTGGTGGGCTTTCCACCTTGCGCTGCATGATCCGTCATGGCTGACGCATTGCGATGGCTTTGGAGGGAGTGTGCATTAGTGGAGGCCCAACTGCATGGTGTCAACCCTGTATCTTCATGACATTTGTCATGTAGTTGTGGTCGTGCGGAAATATGGTGACTGACCGTGATGGTGGCGGTGACAATGGTCCACTATGGAGGTTATGCGATCTTTGATTTGCGGCAATGGTAGATCTTCCCGTTCTCATTTCCTAGCAGTAGTAACAACAATCATGACACATCTTCGCTGTCTTTGGAAAGAGGTGACTTGCAGCTTCACCTAGCGGGCTCAATCCAGTCAAATGTGAGCCACCTCTGAGGTGTTCGCTCATGTCAACTATTGTTCTCCTGACTGTGTGACCCATGTCACTATCCATATCTACGAGTTGGAGGTCCCAGGTGATGCATTGGATCAGTTGTTCCTTACTCAGTGTAGGGGGTGATTTGCTCAATATTGCCTGCGAAGGCGTTTGTGATGACATATATGGCGACTCAACTTCTACTCTATGAATGGGTTTGTCTCTTGTCCGAGGTGCCCCACTTGACAAACCTAAATCGGCTTTCATGAGTAGTTTGGACTCTCCATAGTATCAATTTTGATGTCAGTCATTCCAAGGCATGGTTCCACTTGCATGGTTAGTTCCATGTCAGGATCATGAGTGCATGCAACTATGCGACGATGGATCAACACGTGGTGGCAACATAGAGAAAATTTGGTTAGGGGCGCTCTTTGAGTGATAAATATCAAATTCTAGGGTGAAAGCTCGAGGTTTGACAATCACTGGTCGAATTTGGCAATGCGTCTTCCAAATGGACGTCATTGTCCGAAGTGTGTTGATCTTCTCATCGAGATGAAAATTCATGATCTAGCCTTGGTGGACGGACCCAACCATGGCGACAATGTGTGTTTTTCCTTCCTTGAAGTGTTGTTTTCGGAACATCGCTTCCTTTACACTCGGGTTGCCATCATTGGTGGTTGATGTTGATGTTTACTGCAACTTTTCCGTTGATCTTCTTTTGTTTGTTTTTGTAACAATTTAGCCGTGCGCATCCTTCGTATCTTGACTAACTCTTAATATCGTGTTGGTGTACAGGCCTACAATCCTTTTTATATCAATATATTATATTATCAACAAATATATTAATAGAGCGCAACTTTAGGTGTATATATCCCTTCAATCCTAGCCGCCAAAAGAGATCTAGCGAGAGGAGCGAGCAAGCACCTTAGACTCTAGTGTTACCGAGGTCCCTCACGTGCGCTAGCTGCTCCGGCAGTGGTGGGAGGGAGGGGAACCTCTAGACATTGTTCCACATGTGGATGGTAGTTGAGTTGTCGTAGTTAAGCCGTTAGTTGTCCATGGCTTCGACTTTAGAGGTGGCGGCTGCAAATAAATTTCCTCCAGACCTTCCATCACAACGGTGGTTCTCGCAGGTTTTGGTGTCCGATCTGGGCGGCGCTCTGTATGTAAGTGTGTTGATGTCGTGGTAATGGTCCTCTTCTTCTACTCATTGCAATGGCATTGTTGCGAGGAGCCCGCGATATCAACGGCGGAAGGTAGGCCCTTGGACGACCATTTTGTGGCAACAAGGAGGCTATTGACTTCTTCTCTCCCATTGGATGTCTTCCTGGTGCAACAGATTGCCCTCTGGTGGTTCGTGTTCACTGTCCATCACAACAATGTCTTTCTGTCGCATTGGTGAGGTTGGCAAAAGTTTTGTCTAGTTAAATGTTTGGCTCTGAGATTTTTGATCTACACATGGCTTCTACGATGGAGGCTGCAGCGTTGGTCCAGCTGGATCTTAGCACAATGACTACCCAACCGCATGATACAGTGTCAGGCCGTTGTCGGCAATAGAGCGGCGGTGCACCTTCGACTCGTGATACATCTCGTCATCGTATGCATAATTTGTGTATGTTTCCTGCCTACTGTCCATCATTTATGCAATCTGATTGAAGTTTATTTGGAAACTGGGACTAACAAAAAAATCAGATTTTTTCTGAATTCTTGCCATTTTTAATGATTTTACTGTTTATGAGAGTAGATAAGCCCGGGCTTAGAGATGAATTATCCTATGAATTTTTATTAAAAGACTTTTAACCAGGGGCGGATCTATAGGGTGGACAGGGTGGGCCGCGGCCCACCCTGAAATTTTGGATCAGCCCATATACTATAGGAGAGATAGTACTGTGAAAATTAAAAAAGCCCAACACATGTCTATTAGCAGTTCAGCACCACACCATGCCATCGGAGTCCCGACCAGGCCCACCCTCCTCGTTGATTCCTCCCAACCTCGCTGAACAAAGTGGCCCAGTATCAGCTCCCAACTCCCTCGTTGATTCCTCCCGTTGATCAACTCGCTGACTCCACGCCCACTTATCATTGTTGATTTTGCAACAGCATAGTTTTTTACGTTGACGCCCTATTACCATTGCTAATCGAAAACTGTTTTTTTTTCATCTTCCTCACAAGAATATTTCGGAAATTCAAGATAATGATGACATGCCTTCTTTTTAACTTTGATGATGGTATGATTGCATAGTAAAGTACTCCCTCCGTCCCATAATATAAGAACGATTTTAATACTAGTGTAGTGTTAAAAACGTTCTTATATTTTGGGACAGAGGGAGTACCATCTTATTTTTTTCGCAAAGAAAAGCACCATGGTTTTTGTTATTTCCTAAATTACTTAAGGTATTTTCACTATGATGAAAACATCTTGCTACATGAACCTTTTAGATATTACATCAATATTATATTTTTTTGAGCAAAAAAGTTTGAAATCTTGCATCTGTACTGGCATATTTGTGGTAAGAAAAATTGTTTGGACCACCCTGTTTCAAAATCCTGGATCCGCCACTGCTTTTAACTATGCAAGACATCCCAAAAAACAAGAAAATTGCAACCAATTCAACAAACTCAACCTGCAGCACGAGCTGCTGCTTACACCAAGTATAGGATATAAGTTCGTTGGGCTCCCAAAGTAGGAGAGTTTGCGATAATTCATCTCTGAGCCAGGCTCAGCTACTCCCCAGGAACAGTAGAATCATTAAATGCCGCTCCCAAATTCATAGCCTTATTCAGAAGAAAACTTCAGCACCTGCAAAAAAAAAAAAAAAAACTTCAGCAGTAAATACATGTTGAGACAATTCCTAAATTGTGTAATACATGTTCAGATTTCAACTCCCTGAGTACAGCAACACATGTACGCATACTGCGAGTGAGTCCGTGAGTCGATGAGTTTCCGTTACAAAAACGTGAACCCCGTGCTTGATTGGAAGACTACCGTTCTTCGTGTCTTGAAAATGGAGTGGTTGATACTCCTATTGTTTGACAGGTTGGCTGTTGTCTTGTTGATTCTTTGGTCGCGTCAGATGCTAGTTTATTCAGCTCAGAGCGTTGACTCGTTCTTGGACCGAGCAATAAGAGCCTCCAAGACTTGAAATACTTTAGTTCTGCATTTGACAAGAACGTCACGGAGTTGTTCTTCACGTGACCAATAGTTTCCTCTTCCCTGCGTTTCGGAAAAGTAGCTTTTCTGGTCATTCTAAATCTATTGTCTTTCGGTCTGTGGTTCATGGAAATAGTACATGAGAAGATCACTTCAAGTATATATACTTGCTCATTTTCAAAAAAAAAAGTATATATACTTGCTGCATCCCTGGATCCAAATCAACGTTGTGAAACTCATGTGTTTCTTGGATCAATAGAAAAACTCATGAAAGGGGAGCGTTTGTGAACAGCATGATTTGCAGGTCAATCAGTTGGGTGCATGGGATTTCTAGCTCTTGAGCTGTCGTCCCTTAATTTTGCCCTTTTCAGACGTCAGACGTGACTAGTACGTACTTCTTCATGCTTTCAAGAAAGTGGACTGGTCGGCTTCTTATGTGACGGGCCATGCACGCACGACGAATGCGTTGCGAGCACACACAAATCTCAACCATTGCTTCCGATAGAGGAAGCAGGATTTCAACTTACAAGAGGGGCAGCGGGCCACTAAAGCAACAGCAGCATGTGGCGACTGCAATATCCAATCAAGTGAACGGTCTTACTTCCTCAGACGCGCACTGGTTAAGCCAGGAGGATATAAAGGGGACGGAAAATTCAACATTCAATAAGGACCAAGTGAACAGAAGATTGACCATAAATTCTACAAAATGAATTTCCAATTAGAACAAAAATGTAATGTATGTAAGGGCATCTCCAACACAGACCCACAAACCGGACATTGCATCCGTCCGCGGACATGGATGCAGGAGCCAGCCATCCAATGCTAGCCACATATATTTCAAATCGGCTTTAAACAAACTGAACGAAATACATGCAAAACGGATGATTTTCACTCAAACCACAAGAAAACATTTACCTTTCGGGCATATTTTAACTAAACTATACCTTGCTTCGGTAAAACTAGCCTACGCCGTCCGCGACGGATCGCCACTCCCGCTACATGTCTTCCCTATGTCCGGCAGCCCAGTCGCCGGACTGTCGGATGCCCTGGAGGGATATGCTTTAGCAAGAGGGAAAGAATAGCCTCCCTCCGATTCCATGAAGCACGAATCAGAGTTGGTTTTGGGGCAAGGGAGGACCGTCGCCATGGTCTACGCCCCCACTCACCGGGCAAGACACCGGCTTTGTAACTTGGAGACGCGGTGGTGGTGGACTTCCTGGGACCTATGCGGCGGCGCCTCGCATGATCTACTTTTACTCGATTTCGCAGTGGCCGCGGACGTGGCGGCCTCCGCCGACATGGCTTATTTCCCTACCTGCCTGGCGCGCTGTCGTCATTGCTCGCGGCGGATTTGCCGGGAGACAACGTTGACTAGTCTGCACATGCGAGGAGGGGCCGGCGATGTCGACGGTGGTGGCTCCAGATCTGTAGGGTTTGCCGGCAAGCCACTTGTATCGGGTTGGTTCGCTGGGCAACCGAGGCAGTGGCATTGCCAGAGAACTCCTTCTGTTCGCCACAGGCCATGGCGGGTGTTGTAGAAGGAGGAATTGGAGAGAGCGGAGATGAGGTGTGGTTCTAGCCCAGCGCCTGGGCACGTTTATATAGCGGGTGGATGCAAGGAGCCAGCCGGAGAGGTGTTTAATACTCGCTGGCACAGGAATGGGTGTGTGGCGCTTGGGGCGCCGGAGTAGGTTTCTCAACACATGTGTTAGTTTAATGGTGGTAGGCGGGCAACTGGTTTCCGTTTCAATGCGGAGAGACGGAGTGCGAAGTGGGCGGCACTGTCAGCCGGTGAGCCACTTCAATGCATGTGTGTTCGCGTCAAACCCTCCATTGAGTGTTCGCGTCTGTTCTGGGCCGGCATGAATGCGGACAGCTGGCTTTGGGTAGGAAAGTGCGAGGGCGCCGGAAATGAGTTTTTAGTGGGTCAGGTTAGTCAGACGCGGGCGTGGCAGGGGTCCAGATGCCCACACCTCCACCCCCTCCAAATTTGTCTCCGGTTTGCGGGGAAAAGTGTGTCCAGACCACCGAACGGACAGATGCAGGACCACATTGGATGGCAAAACACGTTCGGACTGCGCGTTCACGGGGTGGTTCGAGGGTCGGTGTTGGAGATGTCCTAAAATAGAAGATCAATAAACATATAAAAAGAAGCAAAATTGCATGTTTGTTCCACGGAACTAGGAAAAACAAAATCATCTTGATAGGAGTTTAAGTAAAACATTGATAAAAAATAAATCTGAAACACGCTAAATGTTCTTACCCGTTCTTTGTGCATAGCAATTTTAGTATGATGTCCAAGTGAATTGTAAAATTCATATGTTTTTTCTATCTTCCTAGGGTTTATCAACACGAGGCAGTCATAGAGGTGGCTGCTCCTCCCCTCGAACCATTGGCACTACCGTATGTCCCCCCTAACGGGTGCTACAGTGGCAGGAGAATGGGGAAACCCCATAACTAAGTGTCTGGATTGTCTATGCGTCATAGGGTCTTAGAGTTCTTAATCGTTCGTGAAGTTGGGAGAGCAGAAGCAATGAGAATACTAGTTCATTCCTATTCTTTCTCCATGTCAGTGTCCTTCCTCAGAGTGGTGTCGACAATTTGAAGGATGGGGTCGATTGTCGGGCACTTAGCCCAGTGTGATTAGCGTCTGTTCATGTGTGGCAGTGTCCTATACAGGGGTTGTCATTGTGGGATGTTTTTGTCCTCTAGTTTCATCTCCATTCGAAGCTTAGCTAGATACGGCTTTGTCGGGAAACTTTTGAGGTTTGTGTCCTCCTTGTTTGTCTGCCAGAGTTGGGATTATCTTCTGGTCATCCTCGGTGTCGGCTCTATGGGATGACGTTCTATCCATTTCACGGTCGCTGGCATCTTCTAGTCTACATTGATGAATTACGGACATCTACTTCTGCAAGCTCATGGATTTCAAGACGATTGCTCCGCTGGGATGGAGGCCTAGAAACAACGAGGAGGTTTTGTGGGTCTAGAAGGACGGTGTTCATTTCTTCAAAGACTGGCCTGTAATTTCTTATTCCTGTAAGGAACTTCTGATATGGGTTGATTTTATTTAATATATGACCTTTCGCTTTTCACAAAAAAAGCTAGGATCAAAGGAATTTTCCTATGTTCTTCCTTCACTTTAGAGCAACTCTAGCAGAGTTGTCATATCCAAGAAAACTACATAATAACTAGCAGTGGCGGAGCTAGCGAGAGAACATGAGGGGGGCAGAGCAGAAAATATGATTGTTTGGGGGGGGGGGGGCTAATGACTATTTTTTTTCTTCAATCTTAGCCCCTAGAAAAAAATCCTTCAGTGTTTTTTCTAATCATGGGGGGGCAGCAATGCACATAGCTCCGCCGTTGATAAATATCATATAGGGCACGGAGGCAAAAACAATAGCTCTAGTACAGTTGTCATCCATCCCTCCACCACCATATTTTTTGTAGCTTCCTTCATATGTTGCCTCCCAGCTTCCATATTTGGAGGTTTTAGAAGCCCTGTTTGAAGCTCGCTCCAAACCCAGCTGCCAACGGGTTTCCTCCTCCTCACGCCACAGGCGGAAAACCAATCCGGCCTCCATGCACCACCAGCGATAGGGAAGGCACGACCACCTAGCGTTTAATGTCACGACCAGTCCCTCGTATCCCCGAGGAGGCCAGTCGGAAGAACGCCACGTGACATCATCTCCTGGCTTGCGTGTGAGTGGGCCGAGAGGAGGCTTGTGAGCAGCCAAGAGAAGTGCGAGCGCAACCGTGTTTATCACTGTGAAGCACAACCCTTGATACCATCTTTATGGTGCCTGTGGTGGTCTATAAGAGGCCACCGTCCTCCCTCTTACCCCAACACCTCCCAATCCCCTCACGCCCGCCTCAATCTATCTCTTCCTCTCCAACGGCACGACAAAAGGAGCTTCATCTTGTCTTCAGTTTTGGAGATGAGGTTTTGGAAGCCGGTGGATCCCCTAGTCCCTTATTGAGAGGGGATGGAAGCTGCTCTTTACGAGTTGCGGAGGAAGACGTGGAAAAGGAGCAACGTATTTGGGACCGCACGCCCGCCCTGCCCTCACCATCGTCATCAATGCATGGCCGGTCTAGGACGACTACACCAGGCCATTTTCTGGAGCATCAAGGCCCACAATGTTGCGTCGTCGACGAAGAATGGCCGACTTGGGCCGTGGCTGCCGAGGCGCATTTCTAGGCCCTCGAGCCCACATTGCCGTTTCCACTTGACCCCAGCCCTGCCCCAATGGGAAATCCAACCGCAACTAAGTATTGTTAGATGTTCTATCGATGTAATTCACACTGTGACTAATTTGCGCCCAAATTATTAGGAATGAAATTGAATTGAATCAAATGTGTTTTGAATTTTGGATGATTGTGGGAGAACCTATGACCTAGTGACATGTGGGTCCTACCTATTGGGAAATTGTGGAAGATAATTTATGACAACTCTATGTTTGCGCACAACGCGCTCCATATACATTAGATGCTTAGTGTATCGAGCTAAAGTACTAAAAATCATTCCCTAAAAATTTTCATTCTGGATTTTTTTGTGGACCTCACATTAGAATGCATTTTGTCATGAAAATTTAGACAAATGTAGTATACATCTCCTATGTACATGTATGATTTGTTTTAGTGTTTTTTAAACTTAAAGAGTTGATTTGTTTGAATTTTAAAAAAATCGGGCTCATTGGAGCCCAAGCTCTATTTGCAATTTCCGATATACAATGAGAGTGGATTTTTTGATCCCGAGCTCCATGGAGATCAAAATTTAGGAAAAATAGAAAAAAAACTTTTGAAATTTAGAAAAATGTAAAAAAATACACATGTATATAGTGTTGTATATCTCTGTAAAATTCCATGATAAAATATATTTCGATTTGGTCTTACAAAACCAAAGCATGAACTTCTATAGTGAATAATACAATTGTTATAAAATCATGGATTTTTTTTGGTCTATCTCACATCGGTAAATATTTCGTCATCAAAATTTACAAACATGTAGTATCTATACCCCTATATACTAATAGAAAAATGGCGTGTTTCTCTATTTTTTTGGTCTGCCCACCCTGATTTATATAGCGATTTAAATTTTCATGTGCACGCTATTGTTATTAGGCCTCAGAGAAAATGTTGATTCGTCTTATTAAATAGTCCCACCTCGCTCCCTGACATCCAATTATGCCAGTTAATATACGATCAATAAGAGAAGGCTAAACTAGAAGAGAGGCCCCGATGAAATAAGTGATGCATGGGCTGGATTTCAAATAAGAAAGGACATGCATAATTAAAGGAGGTGCAACAATTAAAAGGATGGAGATGAAATGATATATGGTGGAGAATTCCCCATACATTCATGCATAACTAAAAGAGGTGCGCTAATTAAACAGATGGACATCAATAGAAACCCCTAATCTATTTCTTTTGCTAATCAATTTCTATTCCCTTGGGGTCACAAATTGGATGTACGTTGTTCTTCGCTTTCTTGCATGAGTTATTTATATTTATTGATCTATAAAATTGATGGCAAATTTGTACAACTTGATTGAATTCTACTGCCTCTCTCTCAGTTTACAGGGCGTGCGCGTACCCCTAGTTCGTCAATTTGACCAACCTAATACAAGTCATATATTACAAAAAGTATACCAATATAAACTTTAGATGATCTATTTTCAAAAGATATAATTTTTATATTATATAGTTTATATTAAGGTCATCAAATTGGCAACCTAGGTATACGTATAGGACTTGTAAACTGAAACGGAGATAGTAATTGTTTTGTTTTGGGCTATAAATTTTCTGACATTTTTGTTGTTCACTTGTTGCAACGCACGGACACTTTCGCTAGTACGTGCCTATGTGTACACGTGTGATTTTTTCAGTTTTTTTTTGAAACTTAAAAAGAAGATGTTTGAAATTTTCACCATGGAGCCCTCGCTCTATTTGCAATTTCTGTAGATAGTGAGAGTGTACTTTTGGATCCCCAAAATTTGAAAATTTCAAAAACCAAATTTTAAAGTTTCAAACAATTATGTAAATCATATGCATGTATATAGTGGTGTATACTTGATCTATGTAAATTTTCATGATGAAATATATTTTGATGTGGTCTACATAAAAGAAAACATGAACTTTTATAGTAAATAGTACATGTGTTAGAGAATCATGGATTTTTTTTTGTAACTCACATCAGAACTAATTTCATCATGATAATTCACAGACATGTAGTATACATCACTATGTACATCTGCGATTTATTAAATATTGTTACGAAAACAATAATTTATTTTTCTCAAAAATCAGGCTCCATGGAGGCCGAGCTCTATTTGCAAATTCCAATATATTTCCTCATATAATATGTGATCTTCTACTGGACCATGGCGGATGGTGGCGAGGTCGAATTGGAAGTCGAAGAGGGAAAGGAGGGAGCAACGACGGCGGCAAATTTGAGAAAGTGGAGGGGAATGGGACGGGCACGGGTTGGCTCGCCGACCGACTTAAATTTCTGGATTTAGCCTTTCGGCCGGTGCGTCGGACTAGCGCCATGAATTCATGCGCAGGAGGTGCCCGATGGACACATGGCTTTCCGCATGAGTCCTTCCATCAGTTGAGGGGTCGGTTGGGTCACATTTTCGCGACCGGCCGAGATCGCAAGGGTCCGACCGTAGATGTTGTGGTAAAGTTGAAACTTGAATTTCTCCCTCTTGGAATTCTCAACAGGGAGAGAGCTCCTCCAACCCTAGGTAACCCCACGTTGCCCCGCGGGCGACTCAGGCGGCGACCCTACCTCCACTCAGTTAGCCCCCTTCTCCTCTCCTCCTCCCCCCCCCCCCGCACCGCCGGAGGGTGCTGTAGAAGTGCATGCTCTAGCCAATGCAGCCGAAAGGCCGATCTGATGGAAGAGACTATGCAATACATTTATACGTCAAGACTCCCCCTCACGTGTGGCTCCCTCGGGCCTAAACGTGGACCGAAAGTGAGCTGCAATTTAACTGCGCCATCCAGGTTTTGAACTTAAGACCTCTTGACTCTGATACCATGTTAGAAGGGAGAGAGAGATTTGGTGGAATAGTTGTTGTACTGCTTGAGCATGCACTTCTAACATGGTATGCGCCTTACCTCGATCCTAAACCCTAGCCGCCGCCGCTTCCACCCCGCGTGCCGCCCTTGGGGTGGTCAGCTTCCATGACCGCCGTCGGGGGCAGCGCCGCCCGTATAGGGTTCGTCCGCCGGTCGTGTTGACCGGCTGTCCTAGAGAGCCTTTTTCCCAGGCACATGCTCTAGGGTTTTCTCTCTCCTGCCGGTCATGTTGATCGGCGTTTTCTTTTTGGTTTTCTGATATAAGATCGTGCGTCATCCGCCGCCGCCCTCGACCCCCACGCGCCTCTACTCTGGCACCGATGTGACTGGACGGCCTCTCCTCCGACCCGACGGCCATGCGCGACGAGGCGGTCCGTCACGGTTAGACGCCCTCCACCGGCCGTCGTCGCACTACTCTGACCGGGACCTCTCCAACTGCACCCGCCTCCGCCACGTCTGCACGGCGGCCCTACGGTCTACCTCGTCGGCCTCGTCCCCGGCTGCGTCAGACCGGCTGCGTTAGGCTCGTCGGCTACCTCGAGCTTGGGCGCCGCTGCTCCGTTGGTCGCTCGGGCCTCTCTGCCGGGGCGCCAGCGGTGCTTTGGCAGCCTGGGTGCCGGTGCTGACGCACTCACCCGCATGTCGTCCCACGTCATCCGTTGTCTCCAGCTTCATCTCGGGCTCCACCGCCACCCCGCCTCTACCGAGCTGTGTCTCCGACCTCGCGCGCGATCAGCTTGATCACCCGCTCGCCGTCGCGATCCACCTCATCTACGCCGTGCTACCGACCTGGACCGTCGGTTGCGCGCGCCTTCGCAGGCCCCGTGAAGACCGTCCCAAGTACAACGCGGCTCTACACCGATCGAGCGTCGGGCTGCCACTGTGTCGCCCTGTTGGGCCGCAGCGCCGCCGTTCCATGGTTCTCTCTGTGTCTGCACCGTTCGAGTGTCACCACTGCGTCGCCCCTTCGAATCGTAGTGCCGCGACACGCGGTCCTCACCGCTGCCCTGAGGCAGTCCTCGCTGTTGCACCAACCCGTGCTCCGCGGCTGTGCCGCCATTTTAGGCTGTAGCGCCGTGGCCCGCGGTCCCCGCTGCCGACCCGAGGTCTTCCCGTCGTCGCCTCGACCCGCCTACTGCCGACCCGTCGCCCCTTCGGGCCAGCACCACGGCACGCGGTCCACTTCGCCATCCAGTGCATCAACTTCCTGTGGTATGTGTTGCACCGCCTTCTTTGGCACGGGAACGCCACCGTCCGTGCTGGTCTTCGTCACGCTATCAGGTTCCTCAGCTTCTTTGAGCACCACCGCCGCGCTCCTAAGTTAGCCGCCGCCGCACTTCTTCGACCGTCGTCGCCGCCGCCAGTCCATGCCTTCGTCTTCGTCCAACACCAGCCCGTCGCCAGTGTCGTCGTCATCTACCCCGACCACTTCATCTACTCCAATAACTACGGGCTGCATCGGCCCGCGCCGATTGGCGCCGCAACCGTCGTTGAGTCTTTCTCTGCTGGCCCCTCCGACTCCTCGACATGGCGTACATCGCATGCAGGTCTCTCTTCTACGCTTGCCCAGTGCTGGCAACACCGATGCGTGCTTTCTTCCACGGCGTGTCCCCGGGGCTGGCAAGCCTGGTGTGACACTTCGTTTTCGTCCATCTACGCATGCCCGGTGCTGGCAACACTGAGGTGTGCGTTCGTCTACGATGTGTCCCCGGGTTTGTCAAACCCGACGCGACGCCTCGTCAACATCGTCATCTACCCGGCACACACTACTTTGACACCACTGCGCCCATGACTAACTCGACGCCTCCTTGCGCCTGCGGCTCGACGGCGGCATCCTCGACACCGGCTACCCTGACTCGACATTGACCACGGCGTTCTTCGCATGGCACACTCAGCCACGGCTACACCACCCTACGCTCTCGGCTACTTAGACAAACGGCACAAAGGACTACCACCTTGCTTGAGCAACCTCGTCGGTTTCCACTCCAGCCACGACTTCCGTGATGCATCGACCATTACGACTGGGGGGAGGGGGGTGTCCGCTGGTTTCCCTGCGGATTCTTCTCTAGTCTCACCGTCTGCGTCACTACCGTTGTGACTGTGGGGGGATGTTGAGTATATTGATTGTTAGGAAAGATAGGATAGCGTAGGATATTATTCTACCTTGCCTTGTATTCCAAGATGATCATGTACTCCTATATATATGCCCACGAGGCTCAAGCAATACAACAACTATTCCACCAAATCCCTCTCTCCCTTCTAACAGGCGCCGTCAGGGCAAAGCCCTTGGTGGTTGTCGGCGGCGGCGGGTGCTCGCGCTCGCCTGGGCCCGATGCCTCCTCCCTTTTCCCTCGATCACGGTGGGTGTGTGCTGGCGCTCTGCTGCCCTCCGGTGCAGATCCACTGCTCAGCCATGGTTTTCCTCTTCTACAGAGCACCCAGGGTGGCTGGAGTCGTCTGGAGCAGCCTGTGGTGCCAGTGCGCCGCTGCGTTGGCTGGCCCTCGGCTCTGGCAAGTTTGATTTGGGGGCTTGGCATGGCATGGTGGGGTGGCTGGGGCCCCTCCGGATGTGAAAGAGGTGTCTTTCCATCACCATCTAGTGGTTGATTCCCTTGTCGGCGTGCTGCTGAAGATGGTGCGGGGATGCGAGCACTTGGATGCCAGAGCGGCGGCCCTGGGAGGTGGACTACACGTTTGGCTTTGCAGCGGGCGGCGTTGCAGTGGTGGTGGCTTCTCTTCGTGGCTGTGTGGATGGCGTGGAGTGGGGTGGCGGGGGATCCTGATGATGGCGGTGCTTCGGCAGTGATATCTCCTGATCGTGATGTGGATGCTTGATTTGGTGTTGGCGGGCTTGGTGACTAGGGCACTTCGATGTGGCATGGGTGAGGCACAGGGCAATGCCTGTGGGTGTCGTGTCCCTCTTGGGGGCGTCGTCGAGGTCCCTTTTTCCTGTGCCAGGGTTCCGGGTGAAAATCTTTGACCGTTTCTTCGGTCTCGACGGCAGTGGCGTATTGTGTCTGTCACCCTCTTGGGGGTGTCGTCGTGGATCTCAGGTTCTCTTCGGTCGTGCCACGTCGTCATCGGTGGGCAAGCTCGGATCCCGGCTGGAAGTTCCTTCGCCTCTGGTGTAGGGTGGTCTCGCTGCATCCTATCTTTTACACGTGACTTCGTTGGCATCGTTCTCGGTCCTCGGTGTCTGCTGGCAGGATCGGCGCTCCACGGCCCGGAGTGAGAGGGCAAGGGTTCTCTCCAACAACAGCTTGGTGTGTGCGTTGCAACGGATGTCCGGTGGTTTCTTCTGGAGGCTCGCGATTCCTCGCCTACTTGGTAGTCTGGAGTGCTTCTTGTTGGGGTGCGGCTACTTCTATTTATACGTTTATTATCTTTGATGATCTGCTTTGTAAGAGGGTTCCTTCACCACGTTGTATCGGTCGTATTGCTTTATATATAAAGCGAGGTGAAACGGTAAGTTGAAACTCGTGCAATAGGGCGCACAGTCAGACAGTACTCACAGTGGCCCTGGACCGCATACTCGGTTGACTGGCTCGATCGCCCCGAAGCCGAACCGCATTTTTTTTAACATCAGTACAGACACAAGCGCTCATATAAACGCGCATACACTCACCCCTATGAATGCACACACGCACACCCTACCCCTATGAGCACCTCCGAAAGACTGAGCCGGCATATCATCTTGAAATCACACGCACCCACTTGCGCGCGCTCCCTGCCCTGCCTGTCACTGCAACTGCTGGCTTGCCGTCCTTATATATACCCTGCTCTCGCTGTGTTCCTCCACTCCACATCCCACTCCAAAGCTTTGCTTGGCTCTCCCGTACCTGACCTCTCTTTCCATCGAGGCAATCCTGTCCAGTGCTCCTCCTTCCCTCTATCGTCCATGGACTGCTCGAGTTCCAAAGAGGCGCCACCGCACAAGTAACTCTCTAACTAACTCGTGTATATTTGTGTGTATGTATTGGAGTCAGTGAGATGTAATTTGTGGTTGACTTTGTTTTGCGTCATGATTAACTTTGGTTATCGACCAGGGCGTGGTGGACCGGCGAGACGGTGGCGGTGGTGACGGGAGCCAACCGTGGCATTGGGCACGCGCTGGCCGCGCGCCTGGCGGAGCAGGGGCTGTCCGTGGTGCTCACGGCGCGGGACGAGGCGCGCGGGGAGGCCGCCGCCGCCGAGCTCCGCGCCAGGGGTCTCCCGTCCGTGCGGTTCCGCCGCCTTGACGTCACCGACCCCGCCTCTGTCGCCGCCTTCGCCTCCTGGATCCGCGACCACGTCGGCGGCCTCGACATTCTGGTGAGCCGCACGATCGTCTATTTTTCGCCGTCTATTCCCATGCTTCTCCCCTGAATTCCCGCCGCCTGCCATTTTCCTCTCTCCGGCCGAGTTAATTTGATTTGAAGTTTCACATGACCCCCTACTCCCTACCCCGGCAAAAGAATGTGGTGTGCTAAATTAGCTGTTTATCAATTAATGAGCCATGTTAACCACCCGATTGTATACGTAATTAGGGTTAGGGGTTGGCTTACCTAATAGTCTACCATGCATACATACTACTCTACCCCCTTTTTGCCCCAAATGACAAGTACTGTCATACTACTCCGATCCACTATAGACAAAATTTGCAACTCCCACCCCACTAACAATAACATATGTCCTTTTGCAAAGCATGCCCAGCTACTTTCTGCTAAATTAAATGTGCATATGCCGTTTCTAAAGAGAAAATGCGCTTATGCTAAATAAGGCATGCCGGTGAAGTATATCTGGTAGTAGTTGGGTACAGTTATGATCGTGAACTAAAACATCCGTTGGCCCACAGAAATCCAATGACAGACTGCAACCACCAGTAACTTCAAGAGGTAGTGTTTCAGTGGAACAGACTTGTTAACCCAAACGTCACTCCACAGCCGAAATTAGAGCCAAGTCATCACCGGTAACAGCGGGTCAACGAGGGCACGCCACGTCGCCACGAGGCGCTGAGTGCAGTAATCAGCTGACCTTTTCTTTTCCCTTCATGTACGCCGTAAGAAAGCGTCGTCGATAGCGATCTTGGCACTTAATAGGTCGGCAATTTTATTATCCTAACTATGGTGAACTCATGCAACAATCTTTCTGTTAGGTCACCAAATCGATCACAATTCTTCTTCTTCTTCTTAGAATAAAAAAATAAAGATTTCGATATTTGTATAGCTTGTACAAAGTGCCGGAATTAGATGTGAGCCTCAGCCTCTTGCTTGTGTCGATCGAGATATAGCGCATAGAGCAGGTCAACCACGCACACAAGATGCTTCGTGCATTCCGCTACAGTAATCGATCACTGCATATCTTCTCTGTTGAGGGGTTCGATTTAAACTAATCGGCAGTGTGGTCCAAAGTCCACGAGCCTGGTGATACACGATTCGTTTTTTTAGAAACCAGAAACGAACAATGCGAAGATCCAGTGCATGCAGTTCGATCAAGCCAGATATTATTATTTTCCGATGCAATCGCCGTTGGTGGCAACGTGAGGGCGGCGAACAAACTAGTAATATCACAACCTTGTGTTCCATGACGATGGAACAGCCAAGTACAAGAGCTAGCTGTTCTTCAGATGAGCCAGTATAAGATAATTGCAAGTTGCCGCAGTCGCTACAATCCAGGTCATCAAACATTATATCGCAACATCATAACATCATCGATCATAGAAGGCTGGCGCTGATTTATAGTATCATATATTTGTGCTAACCTCACAAAATATCAACGGAGTTTTCATCTTTTTCTCCTAGTTTGTTTGCGGATATGTAAAAAGGTCTTTTTTTTTAAATCTTCTTCTATGCTGAATTGCTGTTCCTGAATATTTCTCTATAAGAATGTTCCTGTAACCTTTTTGCTCAACAGAGTGAAAGAAACCATAATCATAATCCTGTTATTGGAGAAATGACTGTGAATAAGTTACCGAACTAGGTAGATTATCCAGTTGTCTTAACCACCGTATCAAATTGTTGATACTTACCCGTCATCAGCTGTCACCAGTACTATCTGGAATGCTTAGTTAAATTACGGCAAAGGTACATAGCAGTAGGCCAGTAGCCCAAATAGCACAATTTCTAATTCTAGGCCTATATCAGCAAGACAGCAAAAGCTCCACCAGAAAGAACAAAGGGAAAATAAGATGCTGAATTGGTGCATGGTAGATGTAACCTACCAGGGCTACCACCTCACAATCACATGCTTTCAGGATTTGTTTTCTTGGTAGCCAAACCCTAGGAATCTTCTTAATAAGTCTGACGTGAGTTATGTGATTTCTGAAACAAAGCCTCTTGCCTCCTGCAGGTGAACAATGCCGGGGTATCGTTCAACGAGATCGACACCAACTCGGTGGAGCATGCTGAGACGGTCCTCAAGACCAACTTCTACGGAGCCAAGATGCTCATCGAGGCGCTCCTGCCCCTTTTCCGTCGATCCACTGGGACCAGCCGGATCCTGAACCTCAGCTCCCAGCTTGGCCTTCTCAATGTAAGTGACGAAAGCATGCTGTTAAGTAAACTACCAGTACTGTACTTGTCGTCTCCTACTTATTTAACACTAGCACGTTTTGTGCAGCATGAGGCAAATAACACGTTCAGACGGTTCAGTTTACGTTAGAGGTTATACTATATGAATAATGATTTTGGAACCAAATCTTCTTCTCCCATGCTCACACTAGATGTCAAGCGAGTGGGAACTTAAAAGAGTGAGCGCGCTGCGCACATGCCAGTGATGAGTGATGACTCAAAACCTTGTTTATTTTGCGGGTCAAATCAGGTTTAAATAAATAGCATTTGATTAAGGGGCAAACAGCTTGACTATGAGCTCGCTATCAGCTGATTCAGCCATCGGCTGTGGACTCTGAAGTTTGAACGCACAAACTCTCCTCCAGAGACAATGCCAATTCTATTGAGTCACACTGTCAGAGCACATGATTTCATCAGTGTCCTGTGTCCACACCGTGACCGGCTAGTCCAAGGCCATCTGAATTCTGAAACAATGTCCAATTTCATGCTCAAAACAGAGTTCATTAGTAGTATATGTAACTGCTATGGGACATGTACAAGAGGATGCAGTTTTGGTCTGAAATAAATTGTTGTGTGTTGATCTACTTGCAGAAGGTGAGGGACCCGTCGTTGAGGAGCATGCTGCTGGACGAGGGCAGGCTGACGGAGCAGCAGGTGGAGGCCATGGCGTCGCGGTTCCTGGCGCAGGTGAAGGACGGGACGTGGCAGGACCACGGGTGGCCGGCCGTGTGGACGGACTACGCGGTCTCCAAGCTGGCCCTCAACGCCTACTCCCGCCTCCTCGCCGCGCGGCTGCGGGGGGCCGTAGCTGTCAACTGCTTCTGCCCCGGGTTCACGCGGACAGACATGACGCGGGGGTGGGGCAAGCGCACCGCCGAGGAGGCCGGCCGCGTCGCCGCGGGGCTCGCGCTGCTGCCCCCCGCCGACCTCCCCACCGGCAAGTTCTTCAAGTGGTCCACGCCGCAGCTCTACTCCAAGCTCTGACCACGACTTCCACCGCGCGCTGCATGGCGGAACTGTGCGTAGCTGCACGCTTACGATTTGGAGAGTAAAATGATGCCCGTTTGGCCCAAAATGCAACTCCATCTTCTCACCAAGCTTGACGTCTCCCAACTATCACGTCCGTGCAATTCTCTCACCCTACACTTTGTTAGAACAGAGCATGTAGAAACAAAAAAGTTCTCCCTTCCTGTTGTAAACAGAGCATGTACCACAAATAATTCTTAATTGTGTTTACAAAGAAAAAAAATCCCCACAAGTGTCGAACATTAGAAATCATGCGATGCATACCTAAAGCATGTTCGTACACTCAAAAGGTTTGCGCCATTTTTTGTGTCGATGTATTACTCTTGTAAAGAATGCTGGAGTACCCTCGTTCTAAGGCTTCGGCGCGCGTGAGAGTGTCCTCCGCGCCGTCTGTTTCCTGCGAGTCTCCCGCCGTTGTCCCCTTGAGTGCTCTCGGCCGCCCGATCTACACACTTGACTGTTCAATTCTCTTGTCCGGCTGTATGTGCGTGCGCCGGACTACTCGGGGCACCGCAGGTGCTACCCCGCGCTCTACGGGTTCTCCTCGTGGACGGGTGGCTTTGTTCTAGTTTGTCTCGGGTTGGTTATATGTGTGACCATCCAGTCCTGATAGGGGCCTATAATATATGTGCTTTCTATGTCAGTCCTATGATCAATTGCTAGCGCACACATAGATCACGATAAAATAACAAGAAATATCACATGTCATAGTATTAACACAGATCGAGTCTTAAATACACACATACCTACTAGCTCAAGGTTAGCTTAATAACATGAGAAACATCTACTCATGTGTCGTCCATCTACTTACAAGCAGCAATTGAGTATAGCATCGTAACCCTACTTCTTATCTCTCCTTCGATACAGAAAGTCATGCATCATGATACGTTGCAGTCACGATGGTCAATACATTGAATGTATTGGCAAGTTACACGTAATAACAACATATCTTATATTGTAAAAATATAAGGCAAAAGAGTTTCCAACCTGTTTTGTAACAGAACCCTTTCCATCAAAACCATTTCCAATCAAGTCCAACCACCTAACCCTATTGGAAACAGAGAATTTGCCATCAGTCATGCCTTTGCCGTCTGCTAGCGGACGACAAATAAGGTCTTTACCGTCTGCTTATGGAAAATGGGCGGCAAAGAACTGGATGACGTCAAAGATCCTAGTTGCCATCGGCCAATTCTTTGTCGTCCGCTGGCAGACGGCAAAGATTCTTTGCCATCCGCTAGCAGACGGCAAAGAGGTGGGTGGTGTCCAGTGGAGGCCTAAACCCTAATAGCAAAGAATTGAGTATCTAACGGCCATTGCCCCCGCCTCCTCTCTCTCCCTAACCCCGACCCAACCCCCCGCACCCGACCCCAACTGCCGCCGGCCACCGTGCCCCCGACCCCCATCGCGCCCTGCCGTCACCCCCGCCACCTCGGCCACGTCGCCACGCCCGCCCTTGAGCCACCCCTCCCTGCGGCGACCGTGCCGCCGCCTGCCCGCCTCCCGGCCACGTCGCCCGCCCGCGCCCTACCCAGCCGCCCGCCCCTGAGGGAGTCTGGATTAGGGGTCCCAAAGTCCGGCTATGTGACGTGGGTCGGACTGATGGGCCGTGAAGATACAAGATGGAAGGCTTTCCCCCGTGTCCGAGTGGGACTCTCCTTTGCGTGGATGACAAACTTAGCGTTTGGATATGAAGATTCCTTTCTCTGTAAACCGACTTTGTACAACCCTAGGCCCCTCCGGTGTCTATATAAACTGGAGGGTTTAGCCCGTAAAGGCAATCACAACCGTACAGGCTAGACACCTAGGGTTTAGCCATTACGATCTCGAGGTAGATCAACTCTTGTAACCCCTATACTCATCAAAGTCAATCAAGCAGGAAGTAGGGTATTACCTCCATTAAGAGGGCCCGAACTTGGGTAAACATCGTGTCCATGTCTCCTGTTACCTTCGATCCTTAGACGCACAGTTCCGGACCCCCTACCCGAGATCTGCAGGTTTTGACACCGACATTGGTGCTTTCATTGAGAGTTCCACTGTGCCGTCATCGAAAGGCTCGATGGCTCCATCGATCATCTACAACAATCTTTGTCGTGAAGAGATCCCCGGCCAATTTTTGTATTGGTGACCGCATTGCAGAGCCAACTCGGTTGGCCACCTAAACAGATCGGCAGCTCGCCCCAGTCATCGATCGGTTTTGGAAATCTGAACTATGTCGCTGATATCCGAGGAGACTTGATCTTCCAAGGGTTCGTGGTCCCAACCACCGCTCTGGCCTTCGATCCGGAGCACGTCACCAGGTTCGAAGACGGGAGTTTAGAGCCCGCCGGACTCTCTGTAGCTATAGAGCTCGATACTGGAGAACCGGAGGGGATAGCATCACCGGAAGGCCCGGAGTTACGTCAGGTTCCCTCTATCATCATAAGCCGGATTCTTCTCCGGACACCAGCTCCGAACCCTCGAAGTCCGCGTCATGTGAGCTCGGCCAGGGAACTTCTGTCCCGCCCAACTCCACAGACTCTCGCTTCCCCGTCCAAACCTCGCTTTTAAACGAGGCTTTGAACTTAACGCGATCCCTCGCCATTACAGAGGAATCACTTCTGAATTGTACCCAGCCGGACTAGGGGCTGAGAGCAGGGAATTTTACTTCCCACCCACCACCCACTACATAGCCACTATCGAGGATTTAACCGGCATGCTCGATTACGCCTCTGAAAACATCGACGGTATGGACGACGATGCCGGAGAGGAGCATGCCCAAAACCCTCCGTTCACCGGACGCTGGACAACCACTTCCTCATATGACGTGTACATAGTGGACACACCTAAAGAAGACGACGGCGATGATGAGAAGGATCCAGTCGAGGACGAACTTCCTGAGATACCACCAAAGCTCGACGTCAGCGGCGCCGCTCTAAATCGCGTCGCGGAAAAGATAGCAATTCCGGCATCGGAGACAATAATACTCCGGAGAACACCAAAGACCAAGAAGCCCCCATCGAACCAACATCTGAACAGGATGAGCGGGAGGACGGGCAAGTTGACACAAACGTGCCAGCAGGGAATGAGGACTCGGAGGATAGCAACTATCTACCACTCTCCGAGGACGACGTGAGCCTCGGTGACGAAGATTTCATCATGCCAGAGGAACCCCTTGAACAAGAGCACTTTAAGCGCCAACTAATAGCCACTGCAAGAAGCCTAAGAAAAGAAGTGGCGGCAACTTCAAGCTGATCAAGATATGCTCAATGACAAATGGACTAATGTCCTGGCAGCCGAGGAATACGGACTCGAACGCCCCACTAAGATTTACCCGAAGCGCAAGCTGCTACCCTAATTCGACGATGAGGCGCTGGAGCCCATACCACCAGCGCGTGATGCTGTTGATAGACCGGACCGACCACCACGTGGCCGAGACAGAGCGGCAACTCAAGCCGAACATCAGACCGCATCACCTCGCCATAGAGGCAGAGAAACAGCGGCTCCAGAATACACCTACGACCTATGACAGGACCTGGACAATAGAGCCGGCCCGGCCAGATCAATTTATGGATCAAGGGGGCGTGCCCCAGCACATGAAGACGGCCATCAGGCCCGGTGCGACAAGCACAACCTCACCTGGGCAGAAAATCGCATACGGACTTCATCCGAACTGCGTCGAGACATTGCCCAATACAGAGGCGCCGCACAACCTCTATGCTTCACCGACGAGGTAATGGAGCACTAGTTCCCAGAAGGGTTTAAACCCGTGAACATCGAATCATACGATGGTACGACGGATCCCGTAGTCTGGATTGAAGATTTTCTTCTCCACATTCACATGGCTCGCGGCGACGATCTACACGCCATCAAATATCTCCCCCTAAAACTTAAGGGACCGGCATGGCAGTGGCTAAACAGCCTGTGCAGAAAATTCCATCGGTAGCTGGGAAGATTTGGAAGATGCTTTTAGGGACAACTTCCAAGGTACCTATGTATGGCCCCCAGACGCCGATGACCTCAATCACATAGTCCGGCAACCCGAGGAGTCAGCCCGGAAACTCTGGACCAGGTTCTTAATTAAAAAGAACCAAATTGTAGACTGTCCGGACGCCGAAGCCCTCGCGGCCTTCAAACACAGCATCCGCGACGAATGGCTCGCCAGACACCTCGGCCAAGAAAAGCCGAAGTCCATGGCAGCCCTTACCGCACTCATGACCCACTTTTGCGCAGGAGAAGACAACTGGCTAGCCCGTAGAAGCAATAGCACCAGAGACCCCGACACCTCCGAAGCCAGGGACGGCAATGGCAAGCCACGACGCAACAAACACAAGCGTCAAATCAACAATGATGGTACAGAAGATACGGCGGTCAAAGCCTGATTCAGTGGCCCTAAATCCGGCCAACGGAAGAAGCCATTCAAAGGAAACAGAGATGGTCCATCCAGTTTAGACATAATACTCGATCGGCCTTGCTAGATTCACGGCACCTCCGATAAGCTTGCCAATCATACCAACAGAAACTGTTGGGTTTTTAAATAGGCCGGCAAACTCAGCGCCGAACACAAGGGGAAAGGTCCGCCTAGAGAGGACGACGACGAAGAGCCTCGTCAACCGAACACAGGGGGATAGAAGAAATTTCCCCCCGAGGTGAAAACGGTGAATATGATATATGTCACACACATCCCTAAGCGGGAGCGCAAGCGCGCATTCTGGGACGTCTACGCCATCGAGTCGGTCGCCCGAAAATTCAATCCATGGTCGGCTTGTCCGATCACCTTCAATCGAAAGGACCACCCAACCAGTATCTGTCACGGAGGTTCGGCAGCTCTGGTCCTCGATCCAATAATCGACGGATGCCACCTTACACGAGTCCTTATGGACGGCGGCAGTAGTCTCAACTTGCTTTACCAGGACACTGCCCGCAAAATGGGCATTGATCCGTCAAGAATCAAGCCCACTAAAACCACCTTTAAAGGAGTAATACCTGGTGCAGAGGCCCGCTGCACGGGCTCAATAACATTGGAAGTCGTCTTCGGTTCACTAGAAAACTTCTGAAGAGAAGACTTGATCTTCGATATCGTCCCCTTCCGCAGTGGCTATCACGCACTGATCGGCCGAACCGCTTTCGCCCGTGTTAATGCAGTCCCACACTATGCCTATCTAAAGCTCAAGATGCCCGGTCCACGTGACGTCATTACAATCAATGGAAACATGGAACCTTCCCTCCGTACTGAGGAGCATACGACGGCCATCGCGGCTGAAGTACAGAGCGGCCCTGTCAAGCCGCACACCTCATCGGCTATCAAGACGCCGGACTCTATTACCCAAGTCCGATCAATTCCGCATGCTGACAGCTCGGCAATTCCAGAGCTGGATTAGCAGTTTCGCCTCCGTCGATCGCCACGTACATCCGCAAAATTCATACAGCGCGTGCATAATCATGCACTCAAAATACCTTGGGCATCAACGGAGGCACAATACGGACATGCCTATAGTACAGTTTGACCCTATATGGCCTTCCCCTTTTCTTTAATTATTTCTTCTCTTTTACCACAAGTGAATCAAAACCTATTCATCCTATGGATTTACAAGGACTCTCTTCGAGCCCGGTTTCGTACAAATAGTCGAAGACCATTCCTCCCAAGGAATCTTTCTCTCTAAGGCGAAAGCAGCGCAGACATGCGGCAGGAGGTCCAACGGACTTTGTAGACCAAAAACTTTATTCAAAGAACCTGTATCGAGCTTCTCCCCTTAGTCTTAGACCCCCGACATGTAAAATGACCTTGGCAATTACGGTACCCTCTGTAAGATTATGTTTTGACATATCAATCAGATTCCAGTGGACACGATTTTTATTCAGTATCGCCTTTATTCATAGACTGTATTCTGTCTCTTCAGATGTCTCACGCACACACCTCGGCACCAATTGCCAGGGGCTCTATATGGCCACATATGTGTTGCCAAACAAAAGCCCGAATAGCTTTATAGCACAATTCGGCATCCCGAGCTTGGCACTATATGCATCGGCTCCGAATCATGTCTTCGGTCAATAGTTGGGTTGCCCGGATCCTGTGTTTGCTACCTTACGTTCCGTCTGATCGGCTAGGGTACTAAAGGGAGAACTACTGCGATTGTGTTTCTGGTTCGTCCGGTTAAGCACCTCAGTAGAGAAAGCCGAAAACTGACGGCCATGATGCGGCGAGAGCTGGTCAGCCACTCGATGACTTATTAAAATCTTTAGCGATTTCCCCCGTATTACACGAATGACTGTTTTCCGGTCACATATGTAACGCATCCGCATCCGGATAGCCATGTGCATACTAGGGGATACCTCGTAGACCCATCGTCAAACTCCTATGGCTAAGTGAGAGTGATAAAGCCTCATAGTCCGATTGCCTGGTTCGCCGCACTATCACCTCCTTTACGGACCAAGACGTTGGATCAAGTGTGACCATGTGCTATTCTGAACACCCCCGTAGTATCTACGTGGGGGCTGAAGCCGACAACTGGGAAACTCTCAGGAATACAACAACGACCGCACAGGAGGATAGAACTTTCAGATAATAGCACAAATGTATCGCAAGGCCTTAGTACATAATAAAAATGTCCAGGCATATCAAGGTACACTCATTCGAACATATGTCCTTTGAGCACTGACCCTCTATCAAGCAGGCGCCTTCTAGGACGTCGTCTAAGTAGCGCTTCGGCGTGCGGTGGTCCTTGCCTCCGGGCGGGCCCTTAACTGCAACATCAGCAGCATTCATCTTCGCCCAGTACATCTTGACGCGGGCGAAGGCCATCCGTGCACCTTCCATGCACACTGACCGCTTGACTGTGTCGATTCGTGGCACTGCATCGACAAGTCGCCGCACCAGGCTGAAATAGCTGCTCGGAATGGGTTCGGCTGGACATAGCCGAACTATGACGTCCTTCATGGACGCTCCGGACATCTTATGCAGCTCGGCCCACTGCGCCATTTGGTCGTTCAGCAGCGCCGGGCGCTCCTGTGCCGCGAACTGTGACCAGAACAGCTTCTCCGTCGCATGTCCCTCCTGAGCCTGGAAGAATTGTGCGGCGTCGGCGGCACTCTTCGGAAGATCCGCAAAAGCGTCTGGAGAACTCCACAGTCGATTAAGCAAGGCATATCTCTGATCGCCAAACTTAGTCTGTAAAAGAAAGGGCTTACCAGCCGCTATCTGTCCAGCCTGCTGGATCTCTTCGCAAGCCGCTCTGGATTTGGACCGCGCATCTTTGGACTCCTGAAGGGCTTTGTCAAGTTCGGTCACCTTGGCTTTATTCTCCTTCTCAAGCGACTCGCACTTGCGGACGGCGTCCCTAAGCTCTTGCTCTACGACGGATATCCGCTCCTCGAACTGGTGCTGGGTGGCTTGTTCGGCCTTCAAATCTGCAGCCGCTTTATCAGTGCCGCAGTGCTCACCCTGGCCTGCTCCTTGGCGGGGGAAAGTTCACCCCTGAGTGTCTCGACCTCGGCAGCACCATCTGCAATTATGCAAATAATAGCGTCTAAGTTTCAACCTAATGTTTGCACATTCATATAGGCACAAAAGGGATGTTCGAATCATACCTTGCGCCTCGTCGAGCCGCTTGTTAATGAGGACAATGTCCTCATCGGCCAGCTTCAGTTTCTGCTTTAGTTCGGAAACCTCCGCATCCTGGGCGGTTGCCGCTAATAGTGAAGCCTGTTTTTCCAATCAAATAAGTATGTTACTTCCAGCAGATATCTATAGATCCTCTGTTCGCCCTTTTTCATAGGCCGATCAGATTCTCAGGGGCTATTATCTATATACAGGCGTATTGTTCATATGGAAAGCAGCTAAATACATTACATCGCATACCTTGAAGCCTGTTAGTAGGCTTGTGAAGGCTTCATTCAGCCCGCTTTTGGCGGACCGAATCTTCTCAACCATCGTACCGATCAACGTACGGTGCTCCTCCAAGACGGACACACTTTGCAGTAGGTCCATCTGGGTGTCCGGCGCCTCCGGATTCATGGAGGTTGCCGCAGTATTAGGCGCTCCCCCTCCCTTGAAGGGGGCCACTCACCCGACTCCGGATCCGTCTCCGGGGCGGTATTCGGATGGGGGCCGAAGTACCCAGGGCCCCCATCGCTGGTCTTCACGGGGGCCGCACCCCCTATGCCCTCGACGGCCAAGGTATTCCCCTCCGATGCCGTGTTAATGGTTCCCTGTACCTCTCGGCGATCCGGAGAAGTCCTCTCGGATGACACCTCGATGTCATCCACCCTAGGGGGCGGGGAAGCTTGTGGAGGCGTCTCACTCTCCATCATCTCTAGCGGTAGATCCCCTGATGACGACGATACTTGAGGGGGATCGCGGGCCGGGCTGCAACACGTAATTTAATATTATTCCTACAATTCAAAAAGAACTGGGTGTGTATAGATCATCCTCAGTTACTTACGATTCGGCAAGGGGCTTGCCCCTGGGGCGGCTTCGGCTTCCGAATCCGAGCCATCCGACAGGGATATCTTTCCCCTCTTGGGCGCCTCCACCTCCAGGTCTGCAGAGGCCGCCCTTTTCCTCCCCTGGGGAGGAAGGTTATCGCTTTCTTCCTCCTCTTCGTCTTCGTCTTCGTCTTCGGAGGAGGGAGCCTCGGTAGCGTCTGATGTACCTTTAGGGTGAAGGCCACCCTCGGCCTTCTTGCTCTTCTTCTTCTTGTCCTTCTTCGCCGACGCCTGGTACGGCGTCGGGACCAGCATCTTCATTAACAGAGGATCAGCTGGGTTTTGGGGAAGCGGAGCCGAACACCTGATTCGCTCCACCTTCTTTATCCATCCCTGATTAAAGGATGGAATTCTAAGTGCATCACCTTGGACTAATGGACTAAGCTATGTTCAGAAATTGAGCACTTACCGGGGTGTCCGAATGGTTGCAGTCGAGGCCGATGTCCTCAGATGTATCTGACCATGATTTTTGAGCCTTGAAGAGAAGTTTCCAGATCCCTTTGTGCGTTGTACCGAAGAATTGCTGCTGGGTCCGCGGTCCTTCCGGGTTAAACTCCCACATACGGAGAGACCGTCACTGGCACGGAAGGGTTTGGCGGACGAGCATCACCTGGATCACGTTAGTAAGGCTGGTGTCTTTTTCGATGATGCTTTTGATGCCCTTTTGCAGCATCAGCACCTCGTTGGATGATCCCCAGTCCAGACCCTTATTGATCCACGATGCGAGCCGCAGTGGGGGACTGGATCTGAATGCAGGAGCGGCCGCCCATTTGGTGCCGTGGGGTTCGGTGATGTAGAACCACTCCTGCTGCCATACCTTGACGGTTTCCATGAAGGCCCCTTTTGGCCAGGTAACATTGGCAAGCTTACTCACCATAGCGCCGCCGCACTCCGCGTGTTCCCCGTCGACTACCTTCGGCTTCACTTTGAATGTCTTGAGCCACAGGCCAAAGTGTGGGGGGATACGAAGAAAAGCCTCAGACATGACGATAAATGCTGAGATATGGAGGAAAGAGTTCGGGGCTAGATCGTGAAAATCTAGCCAGTAATAGAACATAAGACCATGAACAAAGGGGTGGAGAGAAAACCCTAACTCGCGGAGGAAGTGAGGGATGAACACAACCCTCTCACCGGGCTTTGGTGTGGGGATGACCTGCCCTTTGGCAGGGAGCCTGTGTGGGATTTCTGCAGTCAGGTACCTCGCCTCCCGGAGCCCCGTGATGTCCTCCCCGGTGACAGAGGAGGCCACCCACTTGCCTTGAGAGCCGGACCCGGACATGGCTGGAGTGCTTGGTAGCAATAAAAGAGGTCGAGACTTGCGCGCTGGAGCTCAGGGATGGAAAGGCTGAGGAAGAAGAAGGCATGGGGGAGAAAGATGGGTCTTTATCCCTTTCTAAAGGCAATGAATATCAAGCTCCTCCTCACAAGCCTTAAAACTAGCCTATTCCCAAGGGGTCGTGCAAACGGCACGGTTGGATTATCCAAACCCGTATTGATGAGAATACCGCAATAAGGGGACATGATCTCTGCTTGGACAAGACGTGTCAATGTGGGCCGTGCCTCAAAACGTGAAGCAAGAGGCTAAAAACGGTTTGAAATAATAATGAGGCCAAGCATAACGTCTCACCGAAAAAAGGCTGTTGATAGACGTGGCTTATTTTTAAGTATTTTGCTCTTATGGTTTAGGGTTGTAGCTGATAAATGGAGCCGAATATAGCTCTCATGTTGGAAGGCTACTTTGGAGTATTCGGAAGAGGAACCCGCCTTGCAATGCCGAAGACAATCTGCACGCCGAACATATCGTCATTGAAGCCTGGTTCAGGGGCTACTGAGGGAGTCCTGGATTAGGGGGTCCCCGGGCGTCCGGGCTATGTGACGTGGGCCGGACTGATGGGCCGTGAAGATACAAGGTGGAAGGCTTTCCCCTCTGTCCGGGTGGGACTCTCCTTTGCGTGGATGGCAAACTTATCGTTCGGATATGAAGATTCTTTTCTATGTAAACCGACTTTGTACAACCCTAGGCCCCTCCGGTGTCTATATAAACCGGAGGGTTTAGCCCGTAGAGGCAATCATAACCATACAGGCTAGACATCTAGGGTTTAGCCATTACGATCTCGAGCTAGATCAACTCTTGTAACCCCTATACTCATCAAAGTCAATCAAGCAGGAAGTAGGGTATTACCTCCATTAAGAGGGCTCGAACCTGGGTAAACATCGTGTCCCTGTCTCCTGTTACCTTCGATCCTTAGACGCACAGTTCAGGACCCCCTACCCGAGATCTGCTAGTTTTGACACCGACACCCCCTCCACTGCGGCGGCCGCCCGAGCGCTGCTGTGAGGCAGGCTGCGGCGCCGCCCCCTACCATGTGGTGGACCTACTGAATCGGGCCACCCTCCCGCCTCCACCGTCCGTCCCTTCCCCTGCGATGAGCTCCTCACCATTTTTTTACTTTTAGTTTTATGTTTAGTTTAGTTAGTTTTAGGTTTAGTTCAATTTAGTTAATTTTAGTTTAGTGTAGTTTAGTTTAGTTTTAAGAAGAATAAGAAGATGATGATGATGAAAAAGAAGATGAAGTACAAGAAGAAGATGGAAAAAGAAGTAGGAAAAGTAGAAAAAGAGGGTCGCCGAGAGGTCAAGGGTCGCCGAGGGGTCGAGGGTCACCATGGGTCGAGGGTGGAGGTGTTGAGGGGTCGAGGGTCGCCGTGGGTCGAGGGGTCGAGGGTCGAAGGGTCGAGGGGTCGATGATTGATGTCTCGAGGGGTCGAGGGTCGAGGGTCGCCGAGGGGTCGAGGGTTGAGGGGTCGAGATTCTGGGGGTCGAGGGTCGAGTGGTCGAGGGGTCGAGGGTCGAGGGGTCGAAGATCGAGTGGTCGAGTGGTCGAGGGTCAAGTGGTTGATGATCGAGGTGTCGAGGATCGCCTAGGGGTTGTGGGTTGAGGGGTCGATGGTCGAGGGTCTCCGAGGGGTCGAGGGTCAAGTCGAGGGGTCGAGGATCGAGGTGTCAAGGGGTCGAGGACCCTGCGTTGCCATACCCGAGGGCGCCCGAGGACGAGCGGGTTAGAGGGTTCCCGGGCCTACCGCAGCAACAGTTCTCAGGGACGATGGCGGTCAAACACGAACACCTTGGCGAATTTGTCTTGTAGCCTTTGCGATGAGGATTAAAAGCCAAGTGTTGAAACTTGAAACACCCAAACTGACTCATGACAAAAAATCAAAGCGTAGAAAGAGAAACCAAGGATGAAAAAATACATAGTGAGAGGTTGTGCAACTAGGATGATTTTCTGTAATAGATTTTTTAACGAATTTGAGAGGATGTGGTGAAGAACTCGAAAGCCATTGGTGCTCGAGTTCTTCGCCATCATCCTCTCCAATTCATTAAAAAAGCGGGTACAAAAAATCATCCTAGTTGCACAACCTCTCACTATGTACTATTTCATCTTCCGTTTTTCTTTCTACGAACTGATTTTTTTTCATGAGTTAGTTTGGTTGTTTGAAGTTTCAAAACTTATCTTTTAATCCTCATCGTAGAGGCTGTAAGACAAATTCTCCAAGGTGTTGGTGTTCGACCGCCATCGGCCCGAGAACTGTTGCTACGGGAGGCCGAGGAATCCCATAACCCGCTCATCCTCAGGCGCCCTCGGGTATGGTGATGCACGGTCCTCGACCCTCGACCCTCGACCCCTCGACCATCAAGCCCTCGGCGACCCTCGACCCCTCGGCGACCCTCGATCCTTCGACCCCTCGACCCCTTGACTCCTCGATCCTCGACCCCTCGACACTTGAAAGTGCAACTAACCCCTAGGTGGTTTTGGTAATTCATAACAACATATAGCTCATTGAACTAATATCCTTTCAAGATGATTATTTCAGAAAGTTCAATGATTGGCATGGCATGGACTAGAGATGTGGACCCCTCAAAATGCTAAGGACAAATATTGGCAAAACCTCAAGACTCTTCATTTCTATTTTAGTGATCCAAGATCACATTGAGTCCATAGGAAAGCTAATACTATTAAAAGGGGAGGAGGTGTTTCTTAATGGTCTACTTGCTCAAAATGCTTAGTGATATGCTCCAAAGCCCTCAACCATCTTTTCAAATCCAAACATGTCCTAAACCTAAAGTCAAACTCGACCCCACGATTTGATTCATCCGGCGCCACCGAGTTCACTTGACATAGCCATAGCCAGAAACCCTAATCAGTTTTGTCTCACCGATAGGGATCTTGGTCTCACCGAGATGGGACTGCAAACTTTCTGTTTCCCTTCTTAATGTTTCGGTCTCACCGAAACGAGCGATCAGTCCCACCGAGTTCGCAGTGCAAACTCTCTGTTTCTCTTTCATTACGTTTTGGTATCACCGAAAGGAGTGATCGGTGCCATCGAGTTTGCTTGACTAACTCTCTGTTTGCTTGTTACTGAAATTGGTCTCACCGAGTTGAAGTAATTGGTCAAACAAGATCAAGTTTTGCCCTAACCCTAGCTCATCGATCCCACCAAAAATCCTAACGTTTAGATTTTGAACTGAATTGGTCTCACCGAGTTCATACATTCGGTCTGACCGAGTTGGCTCTTTTATGTGTAACGGTTAGATTTTGTGTGGAGGCTATATATACCCCTCCACCCTCCTCTCCATTTGTGGGAGAGCTATCAGAACGTGCCTACACTTCCAGCATTCATTTTTGAGAGAGAACCACCTACTCATGTGTTGAGACCAAGACATTCCAATCCAACCACAAGAATCTTGATCTCTAGCCTTCCCCAAGTTGCTTTCCACTCAAACCATCTTTCCACCATAGCCAAATCTGTGAGAGAGAGTTGAGTGTTGGGGAGACTATCATTTGAAGCACATGAGTAAGGAGTTCATCATCAACACACCATCTATTACCTTTTGGAGAGTGGTGTCTCCTAGATTGGTTAGGTGTCACTTGTGAGCCTCCGTCAAGATTGTGGAGTTGAACAAGGGGTTTGTAAGGGCAAGGAGATCGCCTACTTTGTGAAGATCTACCCAAGTGAGGCAAGTCCTTCATGGGCGATGGCCATGGTGGGATAGACAAGGTTGCTTCTTTGTGGACCCTTCGTGGGTGGAGCCCTGCATAGAATCACACAACCGTTACCCTTCGTGGGTTGAAGTCTCCATCAACGTGGATGTACGATAGCACCACCTATCGGAACCACGCCAAAAAGCTCTGTGTCTACATTGCGCTTGCCCTTCCAAACCATTCCCTTTACCTTCATATGCAATGTTTTACATTCCGCTGCTATACTCTTAGAATTGCATGTGTAGGTTGATTGCTTGACTTGTGTTAAGTTGTTAAAATCTGCCAAGACTTAAAATTGGGAAAATGTTAGATTTTTATTTGGTCAAGTAGTCTAATCACCCCCCTCTACACCTACTTTCGATCCTACAAGTGGTATCAGAGCTTTGGTCTCCATTTGCCTTGATTTCCATAGCTTTGGTGATCATAGCCAGTATGGCGTCTAGCGAGGGAAATTACCACTATAGAGGTCCTTACTTTGATGATACTAATTTTGCTAGTTGGAAGCATAAGATGAAAATGCATATTCTTGGAAATAACCCCGTCGTTTGGGATATTGTGCGTGTTGGCTTGCATGGTGAATTCTTTGATGGAAGGGAATCGAATCGTGAAGCTATCGTGGAAGAACTAAAGATGTTGCAATACAATGCTCAAGCTTGCGATATCCTCTTCAACGGATTATGCCCCGAAGAATTCAACAAAATCAGCCGTCTTGAGAATGCAAAGGAAATTTGGGATACTTTGATTGATATGCATGAAGGTACCGAGTCCGTCAAGGAATCCAAATTGGATGTGCTTCAAAGTCAACTTGACAAGTTCAAAATGAAGGATGGTGAAGGTGTCGCTGAAATGTACTCTAGGCTTGCTCTCATCATAAATGAGATTGCCGACTTAGGAAGTGAAGAGATGACCGACAGATTCATCATAAAGAAGATCCTAAGAGCCTTGGATGAAATATATGATATCGTGTGCATATTGATCCAAATGATGTCCAATTACAAAGATCTCAAGCCAACGGAAGTCATTGGTAGAATTGTTGCTCATGAGATGTCACTCAAGGATAAAGAAGAGCTTCACAACAAGTCTAGTGGGGCTTACAAAGCTTCATGTGATGCTCCTACATCATCAAGTGAGAAACAAGTCTTCAATGAAGAATTGAGCCTAATGGTGAAGAACTTCAACAAGTTCTACAAGTGTAGAAGCAAAGAAAGAAGTTCCAAGTCAAGGTCCTACAATGACAAAAGATCTTCTAGTCATGATCGCAATTGCTAGAATTGTGGAAGACCCGGACACTACTCAAGTGAGTGTACGACTCCCTGCAAAATAAGAGAAGACTCACTTGAAAGGAGAAGCAAAAGAGAAGAATCACCACCAAGAGAAAGAAGGAGTAGAGATGATTGTAATGAACGAAGATCCACTCGCAGAAGCAAGGATTCGGAAAGGAAGGACAAGTCATCAAAGAGCTACACAAGACGAAGACATCAAGCTCATGTTGGTGAATGGGTATCCGGTTCTGACTCCGACAACCACTCCGAGAGAAGCTATCACTCCAACTCTGAATATACTCAAGAAGAAGGTGTTGCCGGTCTTGCACTTGTGTCATCCAACTCCTACGACATATTTGATTCACCAAATGAAGGGATTGAAAGATGCTTCATGGATAAAGGCCCAAAGGTATCACACCCAGAGTATGTTGATTTCAATAGTGATGAAGATGATTTGTTAGGTGATGATGATTTACTTGTTGACAACTCTAGTGATGAAAACTATGATAAACTTGCTATTAATCATGCTAATCAAGATAAAATGAATGACGATGATAAGAAGGAGATTGAGCGTCTAACTAAAGAACTAAACACTCTTAAGTTAGCTCATGAAACTACCTTATAAGATCATCAAGAGCTTTTAAAGACTCATGAGAAGCTACGCTTTGAAAAGCTCAATGTAGAGCAAGAGCATGGGTTCTTAAAAGAAATAAATGATGATCTTCGTAAGAAAATTTCTTCTTACATTGCCAGGCGTTTACGCTTGTCTACTTACATGCCACAAGTAAAATCTAGCAACAAGAGTAAGAAAGATTCTTCTTCTAGTAGTAACAACAATCATGTTAAATCCAATATTGTGGCTTCTAGTAGTTCTCTTGATTCCACTAATGATTCTCTTAGCCAAGTTACACTTGAGAAAGAAAATATCTTATTGAAGGGAATTATAGAGAAATGTGTTTACAAGAGCCTTGCCGGGAGTAAGCAATTTGAGGAAATTGTACGCAAGCAAGGAAGGCACCGGAAGAATCAAGGTGTTGGTTTTGAACGCAAGTTCGATGCCAATGTAGTTGAGTGGGAAGAAGATCAATACCCCAAGATGAAGTTTGTTCGTCAACAAGAGAAGTATGATCCTACTTCTTTCAAAGTAACACAAGCTCAAGATGATCTTCCACCACAAGACCAAAAGCTAAAAGGCAAGGACAAGCTTCAAGAGGAGATCGGTGCATTTGAAGAAGCTCCTAAGGCCTTGGTCAAGTGGGTTCCCAAGACTACATCAAGTTCTACTTCATCAAGTACGAATATGACTCCAGGGATTCCCATCAAGATGATGTGGACCCCGAAGAAGAAGAACTAGAAAGTTCTTGAGGGTGACTCCGCCAACATACTTCACTCATATTCATTTGGCAAGGACAAGTGCAATCAAATTTCACATCTTGCACAAGTTCAAGGAGTCACAAACCCTCTTCTTGGTAAGACAAGGGGCAAGGTAACCCAAGGTTAGTTCATCCCTCTTAGGGGGTATATCACATCTAGGGGGAGCTTTGCTCTAAAAATTGAGCTAAAGGAACTCTAATGGTGTGAACACAACAATGCTTTACATAAAAGTGGTAACCCCACTTGTGCTTAAACGACAAGTATGACCTACGATCAAATGTTCTCATTTGACTCCTCAGTCAATATACTCATATATAGATGACCTAGTCATCGCCAATTGCTTGCACTACAAAAAAAAGACACTTCCGTGATGATACGTGTTTGTCACAGTAGGTCACGTTTTATGTCATGCATGTACATCTATGACGATTTTATGACAGAATCAAGATAGTCATACTTGTGATGTCGTACAAGTGTTCCATGACATTACCAAAACTATCATCACGGAAGTGTCCACTTCCATGACGATAAATCACGCGTCATGGAAGTGCTTTTGTCAAGGGTGACCGACACATGGCATCCACCGTAACGGGTCGCCGTTAAGCTATCGAGTCTGGTTTTGGATCCGATAACCCGCTAACAGCCCGGACCAATGAGGATTTTCCACGTGTAAAATTCTCATTGGCCAGAGGAAACACGTGTTGGCTCACCGTTGGGACAAATGTCATCCATTCATTGGACAGGAGGCGCCTATGATATGTCGACACGTGGCACGGCCTAACAGAAGCCCATTCCGGTGAAAAGGCCGGGCCTGTCAAAATAAGCGGGCCGACCCATTAGCGGCCTACTTGAGTCAGGCCCATTTACAAGCACGGCCCATACAAGTTACACAGAATCGGCCCATCAAACGCCCATTCTACATTTGACAATTTCCAGCCCATCGTCAGTTTTAGCCCGTTAACGGCCGGCTACATCTTTGGGCCCAATTGCGGCCCGAGCTTCTTTCAGCCTGTTAGCGACTATCGGTGTCAAAACCGGCGGATCTCGGGTAGGGGGTCCCGAACTGTGCGTCTAGGCGGATGGTAACAGGAGACAAGGGACACGATGTTTTTACCCATGTTCGGGCCCTCTCGATGGAGGTAAAACCCTACTCCTGCTTGATTAATATTGATGATATGGGTAGTACAAGAGTAGATCTACCACGAGATCAAAGAGGCTAAACCGTAGAAGCTAGCCTATGGTATGATTGTTGTTCATCCTACGGACTAAAACCCTCTGGTTTATATAGACACCGGAGAGGGTTAGGGTTACATAGAGTCAGTTACAATGGGAGGAGATCTACATATCCGTATCGCCAAGCTTGCCTTCCGCGCTAGGGAAAGTCCCATTCGAACACGGGACGAAGTTTTCAATCTTGTATCTTCATAGTCCAGGAGTCCGGCCAAAGGTTATAGTCTGGCCATCCGGACACCCCCTAATCCAGGACTCCCTCAGTAGCCCCCGAACCAGGCTTCAATGACGATGGGTCGGTCTTGCAGATTGTCTTCGGCATTGCAAGGCGGGTTCTTCTCCAAATTCGTGTACTGTTGAATAGTGTTCGCTTCTCGTGAATATTGCGCTCCTTGACTTCCACGCCCAATAATGGCCGTCTTCCACGTGTCAAACGAATGCGAAAAGCCGGGTGTTTTTACATTTACCCCCTAGTTGCATGGCGAGCTGCCTATAAAAGAGACGAGATTTAGATCCGAATAACACCATCTTCCCTTCATGAGCATTCATCGGAGCGCATCCGGCTGAGATCCATTCCATCATGGCGGTCTAAGCAGCTCCTCCTCTCGCCCTCCCAGCCCTCGGCTGGAGGTTGGGAGAGATGTTCATCCCTGACAATGAGCTAGTGATGCTCCAAACCAAGGGATTCCTTCCCCAGCCTTCATGGTCCCGGTTCGAGCGGACTTGCCACCTATAATGGCGGAGAGCAAGCGAGAGCGTCCCAGTCCCTCCAAAGGAGAGCGAGTATGCCTTGTCCCTTATCGATAAGAGGGCTCGGATTTCCAATTCATCCGTTTCTCCGGGGCCTCGGAGTTCTCGGCCTCAGTTGCACAACCTTCGCCTGCCTTCATATTGCATATTGCGGGCTTTGTAGCCCTTCTTGAGCTGTTTTTGGGCATCGAGGCTCATTTCGCTACCGTGAAGAAGCTGTTCTGCCTTGTGCCCCATTCTCAGGAGGGGTCGATATATCAAGTGGGTGGAGCCAAACTATGGCGCATCGCCGGGACCTGATATCTATCCGGAACCCCAAGGAAGGCATCGGAAGACTGGCCTTCAGAATGGTTTTATATAGAAGACGTCCCCCTGCCGGACCCTGTTCGGATCGGCCTCCCCGAGTTCAATAATGCTCCTTTGAAGAAGCGCCTAAGCTGGCGTCCACGGTGCCCTCAGAGGGAAAATGACAAGGACGTCCTTTACCTGATGAGCCGAATAAGGTTGTTAGCTCATTCCGGACTGACCATGATCGGGGTCATGGCCACATGCATTATGCGGGCGGTGCAACCGCTTCAGTATAGAGGCCACCCTATGTGGGATTTCAACGGGGAGGATGATGCCACCCGCTGCGGCCGTAAGGGGCCGGGATCGGTTGCCGCTCTGACGAAGATCTTGTCCGCATTGTACAAGGGAGAAGAGGAGGAGTTCCTCCGCGTCAATCCACATGACGGATTTTCTATGTACAATCCTCCAAGCTAGGTAAGCGGACACTTCTTTTTGCCCATCCGTTCCATATTCCCATAGTTAAGTACCTTATCTTGTGATTTCGACGCAGGAATTGCGCCGGGCCGTAAAGTATATAAACAGCCGTCCTCCACAACCCGAGGATTCGGAACGGTCCCTCGATCCGGCCTCTCAAGAGGATCCGGACATATTCGTGGAGCTGATCGATGGGGTATTTCACCAACTGAGCATCAACAACGCCTTGGTGGCTATTACAGCCGATTATCCTGGACTGCTCCCCGCCTCACAAGTAATCGAGACCGAAGTCCCAATACTTCGAAGATGATCCATCCGTGCTTATTTTTTATCACCGTATTCCAATGATGTTTCGCAGGGGAGGATCCCGAGACGGAATGCCGAACCTGCGGTGACTAGCCAACAGGCGACCGCGAGGCCGGGTAGGCTAAAGAGACACACAGTCCGGGTCGAGGCACCGGCGCAACAATAAGGCGTGCTGCCTTATCCCTTGGTATTATTCTTATGATGCATACTAACGCCCGTGCTCTCCTTTTTTTAGGAAAAAGAGGGCTCGCCGGACTATATCCGGAGAGATTGCCAATCGAGCCTCCACCAGCCATTCTCCAAAGCCAGGTCCAGAAGCAGAGGCAAACACGAGGCGTGCGTCGAACGCTCCTCCGACAGAGGATGCAGACAGACTGTCTACCACCAATTCCGAGGTGGAGAGTGCCATGAATCATAGGCATCACCGGACAGTTCTTCGTGACGCTTGTTTCTCCCAAGAGGCATTGGATTCCTTCAATTCAGGAGATCGTACCTCTCCGCGCTCAAAATGGTCTAGCGAGAGCACGGGCAAAGATGTGAAAGACATACTGGTGAGAAAATTTGATGGTTATATATGTCAAGAGTCCCGAGACTTGAAACAGTTAGAATAACTGATTTAAGGATCATTTGTTATCTGGATCTTACAAAAAGAATACCCAACTGTCCCAGAGCTGGAAGAGTGCAAAGCCCAACTTGAGGCCGCACTAGCCGACGAGGGGAGGCCAAGGAGACCCCTCCGGTAATATACGCTTGAAAGATAAGTATGTTGTGAAGTGCGGCGTGTGTGCAAATCGACAATATCATTGCAGATGGCGCGAGAGTAGATCCGGACAAGCAACAACTCTTGCGCCGTTAAAGGCGGCGAGGCGTGCTTACGAGGGTGAGGCAGAGAAGAATAATCTCCAGATGCCAACACCCAGCTAGGCGAAGAAATAAAGGATGTTCGTGCCCAGCTGTCGGACTCCGTGAAGGAGAATCGACGACTTCGACGCGACATTTTTAGTAAGTGCTTGAACGAACTTTGAAAAATAGTTCGGCGAGGAAGTCGACTAACAGAGTTATATGCATAGGTATGCTCACGTGTCGTCTGCAGAGAAATGCCCGGTTCTACGGGTGACCTTCTTCCCGAGCTCTTACAACTGCACGAACGAGTTCGGCAAGTGATGAAAGGCGTCGCCCAGGCCTTGTGGCCATATGTCTCCATGCCCGAAGGCCTTGGAGAGCTTGCAGAGAGGCTTAAGGGAGCGCGGTGGCACTTCCGATTATGGAAGATATCGGCCTGCCGTCAAGGTGCCAGGGAGGCCTGGGCCATGGTGAAGACGCGGTACACGGTTAGGCTGACCCAAACCACATGGCCGAGGTCGGATCTGTGGGGGCGATGGGAAGGAGATCCTGTGAGCTTAGTGTACGCCAAGTAGAGTTGGCATTAAATATTCCCAACAGGATGTAAACTAGACAGCCTGTTGGATGGTATTGAAGAGGAATATGCTCAGTAAAATTGACTATGTAATTTAAGATGACATGTAAAATGCCTTCTAGCTGGATTGTAGATCGTTTGTCATGGCGGACCTTTTGCTTCAACCTCGGGACCCGATAGTCCAGAGTGTGTCCGAATACCCTCTCGGTTATGTAAGAACCGGGCATGCATGGAGACCAAAGTAGGGGTCATTAGTGCTTGAAATGACAAGTGCCCAACTAGTTATGTTATATTACATGGTTAGTAAGAAACATCTTCCGGGAGAATAGTTCCATTAGGGCTTCCTTTCCTCGGGAGGCATGCCCTAAAGTGCATGTCGGACTGCAAAAAAGAGAAAAGCATCTGGGGCAGATAAATAAACAAGTGAGAAATCATCTTTAGTTCACCGACCGAATATTCCCTTAAGAACGCTTAGCTTTTCGCTTCACCAGGTCCGAGGTACACATCCGGCTGACCCGGTAGTAACAATTGCAGAGGTGCTCCCTTTACCGCCTAGCTGAACAATCGAGAACATAGGGGTAAGCACAGGAGCCAGGCAACCCAGCTTGGCCAAAACATAAGTCATATCGATGCATATAATGGTGAATAAAAGGTACATGCGGAAGTGTGACACATGTGTTGGGCGTGAAGCCCGCATAAGTAAGCTTCTGTTAAGGAAGCCCCCAGGTATAACGAAAGGATAGCACGTCAATTGTGTCGCGAACAAAGCGCGAACGAGCCCTTAAAGGCTGTAAGAGAAAGGGAGGAGAAGGAGATAAATATAAGACAACTAATGTGTAAAAATAGACGAGAGGAAGGAGACGAACACAGAGTCCGGCGCTAGGCGTAGAATCTTGAGGAGGCGGGCTGCGTTCCATGGGTTCGGCTCGAGTCGGTTATCCGATGCATCTCGCAGACGATGCGCTCCACCAGTCAGGACTTGGTCAATAATAAAGGGACCTTCCCATTTGGGCTTGAGTTTGTCCTTTTTCTTGTCCGCAGCGAGAACTAACTCGCCAACATTGTAAGTTTTGGCCGTGCTTCTCGCTTTGATATCTTGAGCCTGCTATTGATAGAATGCGAAGCGGGCTTTTGCCACGTCACGCTCCTCCTCCAAGGCGTCAAACTGTCCTGCCGATCGAGTTCGGCTTCTCTTTCTTCGTTACATGCGCACGCGAGGTGAGTCATGAATTATGTCACAGGCGAACTGCCTCTGCGCCGTATACCATAAAGAATGGTGTGAATCCGTGGTGCGATTCGGCGTGGTCCGCAGCCCCAGTACTGTCGAGCTCCTCTACCCAAAGGCGTGTTAGATTCCTTGAGGACCGCACTAATCTGGGTTTAATGCCGCTCATAATTAGACCATTTTCTCGCTCGACTTGACCGTTAGTTTGTGGGTGATAGACTGAAGCATAGTCGAGCTTGATGCCCATGTTTTTGCACCAGAGTTTGACCTAGTTGGCCGTAAAGTTTGTGCCGTTATCAGTGATGATGCTGTGAGGGACGCCGTAACGGTGTACGACCCCTGATATGAAGTCTATCACCGGTCCGGATTCGGCCGTCTTAACAGGCTTGGCCTCTATCCGTTTGGTGAATATATCCACCATGACCAGTAGGTATTTTTGCTTGTGGGTTCCTCCTTTAAGGGGTCCAACCATGTCAAGCCCCCAGCCGCGAAGGGCCAGGTGATGGGTATAGTTTGGATGGCGGTGGGTGGCATGTGTCTTTGGTTAGCAAAGAGCTGGCAGCCGACGCATCGTTGGACTAAGTCCTGAGCATCTGCCCGGGCCGTTGGCCAATAAAATCCTGTACGGAAGGCCTTGCTTACAAGGGCCCGGGCTGCGGCGTGGTGCCCGCCGAGTCCGGCATGAATTTCAGCCAGGAGATTCCGCCCTTCCTCTTCGGAGATACACCTTTGAAGGACTCCGGTGGTGCTTTTCTTATAAAGCTCTCCCTCATGGACTTTATAGGCTTTAGATCGCCGCACTATGTAGCGTGCCTCGTTTTGGTCCTCGGGAAGTTCCTGCCTGATTAGGTAGGCTAGGAATGGTTCTGTCCACGGGGCAATGAATGCCATTATTACGTGGGCTAAAGATGTTACTTAGTTGGCAGAGCCTCCAGTTGTGTCAGAATGTTCGGTGTCGGGCGGTGCGGTTGGGTTCGGGCTGTTATTTCCGGACTCCCCTTCCCATAATACGGATGGCTTGAACAGCCTCTCTAAGAAGATATTGGGGGGGACGGCATCGCGCTTTGCGCCAATGCGTGTCAAGACGTCTGCTGCCTGATTGTTTTCCCGAGCTATATGGTGAAATTCGAGCCCTTCGAACTGAGCTGACATTTTTAGGACGGCGTTGCGATAAGCTGCCATTTTCAGATCCTTGGCATCAAAGTCTCCATTTATTTGGGATATCGCGAGGTTCGAATCCCCGCGCACCTCTAGGCGTTGAATGCCCATGGAGACTGCCATCCGGAGACCATGTAGAAGGGCCTCGTACTCGGCTGCGTTGTTGGAGTCCGTATACATTATCTGGAGTAGGTATTGAACTGTATTCCTGTTGGGGACATTAGAACGACGCCATCCCCCACACCGACCAACATTTTGGAGCCGTCGAAGTGCATGATACAGTTGGAATATGTGCCGTACTCTTTAGGGAGTTCGGCTTCATTCCATTCGGCGATGAAGTCGGCCAAAACTTGCGACTTAATAGCTCGCCGTGGCTTATAGGTTATGTCGAACGGGAGGAGCTCAATGGCCCGTTTGGCAATCCGGCCCGTTGCGTCGCGGTTGTTTATAATGTTGTTAAGAGGTACTTCGGAGGCTACTGTTATCGAACACTCTTGAAAGTAGTGTCGCAGCTTCCGGGATGCCATAAACACCGCGTACACTATCTTTTGATAATGCGGATACCGTGACTTGCATGGAGTGAGGACAGTGGACACGTAGTAAACTGGTTTTTGAAGGGGGAACTTGTGTCCGTCCGTTTCTCGTTCGACAACGAGCACCACGCTTACAACTTGATGAGTTGCCGCGATGTATAATAGCATTGGTTCGCCCATGTTAGGCGCAGCCAGGACCGTGTTTGTTGCCAATATGGCTTTTATTTCTTCGATTCCGGCCGTGGCGGCATCCGTCCACTCGAAGTGTTCGGTGCACCGGAGGAGGCGATAAAGGGGTAATGTCTTTTCTCCCAAGCGGGAGATAAAGCGGCTTAGAGCCGCCACGCATCCAGTCAATTTTTGCATTTTTTGAGGTCCTTTGGGATATCCAATTGTGAGAGAGCTCGGATCTTGGCTGGGTTTGCTTCAATTCCTCTACCGGATACAATGAAGCCCAAGAGCTTTCCGGCTGGTACGCCGAAAATGCATTTTTCCGGGTTAAGCTTGATGTCATATGTTCGGAGGTTATCGAATGTGAGCCTCAAGTCGTCTACTAGAGTTTCGACATGCTTGGTTTTGACGATCACATCATCTACGTATGCCTCCACTGTTTTGCCGATCTGATTTGCCAGACATGTCTGAATCATGCGCTGATATGTTGCACCGACGTTTTTGAGCCCGAAGGGCATTGTGTTGAAGCGAATGGGCGTATGGGGCGATGAATGTCGTTATGGCTTGGTCGAGCTCGCCATCTTAATTTGATGGTAGCGGAGTATCGTCGAGGAAACACAATGAATCATGTCCTGCGGTAGCGTCGATAATTTGATCGATGCGGGGAGGGAAAGGATCCTTTAGGCAAGCCTTGTTGAGGTCCTTGAAATCGGCGCATAGGCGCCGATTTGTCCTTCTTTGGTACCATCACCAGGTTTGCTAGCCAGTCCGGATGTTTTATATCTCTGATGAATCCGGCCTCCAATAGTTTGGCTAGCTCCTCTCCCATGGCTTGTCTCTTAGGTTCGGAGGAACGACGAAGAGCCTGGTTGACTGGCTTGAATCCTTTTAGGATGTTTAGGCTGTGCTCGGCCAGCCGGCGTGGGATTCCTGGCATGTCTGAAGGGTGCCAGGCAAAAATGTCCCAATTTTCGCGTAGGAATTCTCGTAATGCGGCGTCTACATCAGGGTTTAATTGCGCCCCGATGGATGCCGTTTTTGTAGGGTCCGTTGGATGGACTTGGAATTTGACTATTTCGTCTGCTGGTTTAAAGGTGGTGGACTTGGATCTTTTATCGAGTATCACGTCGTCCCTGTTCACCATGGAGCGCAGCACAGTCAGTTCCTCGGCCGCTATGGCCTCGGATAGTGCCTCAAGGGCCAGCGCGGCTGTCTTATTTTCGGCGCGGAGTGCTATGTCTGGGTCACTAGCAAGATTGATGATTCCGTTGGGCCCGGGCATTTTGAGCTTCATGTACCCGTAATGGGGTATAGCTTGAAAAATTTTGAATGCCTCTCTCCCTAATAGGCGTGGTATCCATCGCTGAGCGGGCCACTTGGAACGTGACCTCCTCGGACCAGTAATTATCCGGCGTGCAACACCACATCCAAGCAGATTTTTCCTGTCAAAGACGCTTCCCGTCGGGATTATTCCTCTAAAGGTTGTGCTGCTTCGCTCAATGCGGCTCCAGTCTATTTCCATTTTTCGAAGGGTTTCCTCGTAAATGAGGTTCAATCCGCTGCCACCGTCCATGAGTACCTTGGTAAGGCGAAGCCGCCCACTATTGGACCGAGGACCAATGCGGCTGGTGCTCGGGCTGTTCGGAATTTAGGTTCATCACTGGCATTAAAGGTAATAGCCGTGTCACTCCATGGGTTTATCGTTGCTACTTGGTAGACTTCGGCAAGGCTGCGGAGTGTTCGTTTCCGCATATTATTTGATGCGAAGTCTCAAGACTATTAATACCGTCTTCGGTATCCTCGGGCTGGTGCTCTGTGGATTACGGGGTTAGAAGCTCTTCGCCACTTTTGGCCACCGCGGAGTATCCAACATGCTCTAATGCTATGAGTTGGTGTGGCGCCCTCGTACTATGAATTTTACAGGGTCCATTGAGCCATCCCTCCAAAGACGGTTCCATGCCCTGTAGGGGGTTTTTGTTTTTTGGTGTTTAACCCGGGTGATTGTCGATAATGCACCCTTTTATTTCGGACTAGGTTCGTATTCAGGGCCGGATTGTCCCAAAATCTTACTTCGGTTTTCCAGGCGCTTTCCATCGCATAGTACTTTCGTACTATGGACGCCAAGTCAGCAAAGCGTTTAATTTCACGGCGACCTATGGCGTTGAGGATTCCCTTGTCCATGCAATTATTGCAGAAGAATGAAATTGCGTCTTCCTCGCGGCAGTCCTTTATCCTGTTCATAACCAGGAGGAATCTGGCCCAGTAATGATGTACTGTTTCCTCGGGCTCTTGCCTAATTTTGGATAGATCGCATATGTTCGGGTGGGTGGGTGTAATTAAATCCAAAACCTCACCCAATATGAGCCTCAAGGGCCAAGGGGTTTCCGAACTCGGAAGTTTGGATTCTTGGATGTTGTCCAATGAATCTAGCCCGTTGCCTGACTCTAAGTTCAGGTCTTGAGTGACGTCCTCCCCTCCGCGGGTATCCGGCTTGGAGGGATCGGGAATCCGGACATAGCTAGTCCTTAAGATAGATGAAGGGTCGCCGCATTGTTCCTCCACCTCAACAATGTGATGGGTGACCTGGGGAGAATTAATCTCTCTCAGATCGGGTTTAGGCCCAATCTGATCGTAGTCTGTAGTGACTCCCAGGGCGGTGATGCGATCCAGGAGCTCGTTTAAGGAAGAGAGCTCCGTCGGATCTAACTGCTCGGCGAGTTCCGAGTTGACGTGAAGATCGCTTTCGAAGACTCGAGAAGTCATCGTCGGCGCGGCGGCCGAACAGGCGGTCATAAGAAAAACGCCTAGCCGGAGAGTTTGGCCGATAGCCAAAGCTCCTTTAACAATAGTACCGTCTTTAAAGGCGGGATGAGGCATCCTTCTTGATGGCGGCTGCACGCAGGTACTCTCAATGAAAGCACCAATGTCGATGTGAAACCAGCGGATCTCGGTAGGGGGTCCCGAATCGTGCGTCTAGGCGGATGGTAACAGGAGACAAGGGACACGATGTTTTTACCTGTGTTCGGCCCTCTCGATGGAGGTAAAACCCTACTCCTGCTTGATTAATATTGATGATATGGCTAGTACAAGAGTAGATCTACCACGAGATCGAGAGGCTAAACCGTAGAAGCTAGCCTATGGTATGATTGTTGTTCGTCCTACGGACTAAAACCCTCCGGTTTATATAGACACCAGAGAGGGTTAGGGTTACGTAGAGTCGGTTACAATGGGAGGAGATCTACATATCCGTATCGCCAAGCTTTCCTTCCACGCCAAGGAAAATCCCATTCGGACACGGGACGAAGTCTTCAATCCTGTATCTTCATAGCCCAGTAGTCCGGCCAAAGGTTATAGTCCGGCCATCCGGACACCCCCTAATCCAGGACTCCCTCAGCGACCCATCGTCAATTCCAGCCCGTTAACGGCCCGGAATGTCTTTCGGCCTTTTCTCGGCCCATTCTGCAGTTGGGCCAATTCTAGCCCGCCGTGACATTAGGCCTGTAAACGGCCCATTTGGTAAATGGGCCAACTGCTAGCCCATTTTGTCTCTCGGCCTGTTAACGGCCCGCACAACAGTTGGACCTTTGACTTTAGGTCCATTAGGGGCCCACGTTCTGCAGGGCATCATTCCAGCCCAGCGCGACTTTCGGCCTGTTAAAAGCCTAGTTTGCAAATTGGACCTCCTCTGCCCCATAACACTTTCGGCCTCTTACTAGCCCATAAAGTAAAAGGGCCGAGACAAAATTGACATCTATTTCGGCCTGCTAGAGGCCCGCGGGCCATTTCCATTTATACGGCCCTATCGAGCTTTTGGCCTGTTAACGGCCTGCTAAGAGCCGTTGTTACGGTGGGCCACATCATTTGGGATCCACTTAATATTATTTTGGCCAGCCCTATTAAGGCCCGCTTTGATACACATGTTTGTTCGTTTGTATGGCATCTAGGAAATGTTTGGGCGTGTGGGCCCCCGATTCAACGATATAGCATATTCAAGAATTATTCTACTCTATACTATTGCCTCTAAAAAACATACACTATACAATAAAAAGACTAAGGCATAGAAACGTACAATAATCCTACACTAAACAATAAATAAATTACAGCTGAATATACCCACTGGGCATTATAGTTCGGCACCAGTGATAATAAAGCATACACAAACAACAAATTACATATACTGGACAAATAAAGCTCATACATCATGGACACGCATCAACAGAACTTACCATTTGAACAATAATCTCTTCAGAAAATAGGATTGGCCGGATTCAGATAGCACAAATTTTAGTCTGCAAAATCTCCAATTCCTTCGTGGTTACCTGAGTGTCTTGTTTCATTTTTTGACTCCTACATCTAATACCTGCATGTACAGTCTCAACTTGTTGATTGTACGTTGAGAATCATGTACGCGTTGTCTTGCCACCTCTAGTTGATGCTCGAGAACATCAACACATTCCAATTCCAATCCATAATCATTCGGTAATGGCCATGCCGCACGGCTCGCAGATCTTTGTGTTGATGTCACTTCATCCTGAAATGTTTCTGTAAGTACACATGACTAGGGCAAAAATATAGTTATAGAAGTGAAGCGAGCAAGACAGACTATTTTGTACGCGGAAAAACATGACTAACAATAATGTTACACGCCATGAAGCATAAGCAGGTGATATTTTAAAAATTATAAAAATGGTAGTCTGTGCAGCCTGCATACAGAAATTTCTCTTATCTCACCAGAGGAGCATGATGTTGGGGCCAAATCCAAAACACAAAAAGGTTACAGATTTAGACAACACGTTGCGTATAAGTAAGCAAGCAGTTGGCCATTTTGTAGCTCAATTAAAGTCTTAGGGAGCATAATGAACAGTAGAGGGATTCATACAAACCCACTACAGCAAGCAAAGCTATGCAATCATTATCCTAGTATAAACTAGATTGTGAGCCTCATGCAGTAATAGTTGGTTAATAGACTTCAAAGCTTCAGGCACACTTCGCCAGAGTAATTAAATGGTAAGGCCTTTAATTATGTCAACTAATAGTTATACAAGTACCCAACATCAGGCATGATTGTTTGGGCATCTCATTAACCGAGGACAAATAAAGCAATTGAAAAGAGCAAATCAACTATGCCTGAAATAAACAAGGAATTGAACTATTGAGTTGGATACAGTGACTTAACTTAACTGGTTGAACAGGCTCAGCGCTGCTCCTACTTCTCTTGCGAGGCTCCTTCCTAACATCTTGTACTTGGAAATCCTCAATCTTATCTTCATTGCACCCCCTCTACAAGGTGACACAAACTAGTTACTCGTCTCCTTGGAAGATAAATATGCATACTTTCCAGTCTGTGAACAACACAAGAGGATGAGATTATAACAAAACAACACCACATAATGAAACATGCCACATCTCTTGCACTTCCACACAATGAAATGAGCATTTACTATGTGTGCACTATGTAAAATCTAGGCATACCTTCGAACTGGATCTCCAGTTACTCTTGGAGAGCCTACTTTAGTGTATAACCAAACCTTTATGTCACCTATGAGTTAGACAAGCCCCCACTACAACAACCCTTAGTGTTTAAATCATTGACAAGCTCTGTTTAGGTCAAGAACAACAAGTAATCAAAGCAAACAGTTCTGGTATGGCTGGCTGATGCAAACAAGCAATTGAACAGATGTATCAAGAAAAGAAGCAAAGAAGGAGGCTTAAAGACGATCACTTGACTGACCAGATTTAAGGGGCATTTAAACATCATGTGCAACGTATAAACTAACATAAACATTGCATATTCCAGATTCTACAATGGAATGCAGATGTATTAGGTTATGCCATGTATGATGATGCCTAAATGTACACTATAGCAGGCGGGAGTGATTCATTATTGCACGCACAATTGAATTGCAGGTGAAGGGCTAGTTCTATTCCGCCTTTTCAGAGCTTATTGTCAAAATAAGCCATAAAAGATGTAAATAAGTCATTTTTGAGTTATGGGCTTGGGCTTAACTTATTTCGCTTTGGAGGGGGGTGTTTCGGGTAGAAGCTCACTAAAAATTGAAGGGAAGGGGAATACTGAAATGACTCTGTTGTCTTCCTATATTACACTCAAAATGCAATTGCCTTGCCCGCTTGCATCTCCTCTCTCCTTTCCCTCTACCTCGATCCCCTGCCTGCAGCGATAGGGTTCCTCCAGCGAGCCGTCGCCACTGGTCCCATCTGGCCTGGTCCTTGATGATTCTTTGTCCAGCTAGTCTACATGGCCGGCGGGTAGGGCCAAATCTCCCAGGCTACTCCTCCATCTGGCGCCGCCCCTCATTCTCATGGTCTCCAGCAGCTGCTCCAACGTGGTCCGTCCAACGCACTACTCCGGTAGGCGCCGCACAACTACGGCTGATGCCACACTGCGACAGAAGGCACCTTATTCGCCCTCCCCTCCTCCCAGGCCGTGGCCTTGAGGCCCTGTTGAAGGATGTGCTCATCCAACAAGGTGAGGATCTCCTCTAATTTTTTGCCAAATTTTCATTGTGATCCACTATACGATGAATTACTATGAGCTGCTTCTGCTGCTGCTATATGATGCATTGCTATGAGATGTTGCTGCTGCTTCTATATGATGAATTATGATGAGCTGTTGCTACTGCTATATGATGAGTTGCTATAAGCTGCTCCTGCCGCGGCTATATGATGAATTGCTATGAGCTACTTCTGCTGCTGCTATATGATGAATTGCTATGGGCTGCTCCTTCTGCTGCTATATGATGAATTGCTATGAGCTGCTGGTGGTATATGATGAATTGCACACTACTGCTGCTTCTGCTGTATGATGAGTTGCTATGAGCTGCTGCTGCTGCTATATGATGCTTTCATGTGGTGCTGCTATATGATAATAACCAGCCACTTGGACCATCGAATTTCAATAAATAATTGTTCTTCTTTTAGATGTGGGTCATGCGTTCTTCATTTAAATTAGGCAATGGGATCTCTATGGAAGACATTGACCAAAGTAGATTGTGCCAAGTAGATGGTATATTTGTATTTGCATTTTGAACAAATAGTCATGGTCTGTTTTCCTATCATATTAATTACTGCAGTGGGTTCAATTTGTGATGTTTGCAAGTGAAATTAATTTTCATATGGGCCAAAAAATGAAAAAATATAATGCAATCTAGAATTTTCATTGATCATACCAAAGGTAAGCTGAAAAGGAAGGCAATGAAAAGAACTGGTTGGCTTATTACCTGGAGCTCATATTCACATGTGCTTATTTTCTTAGGATAACTCGTAACAACTGTCCCTAAGAAATTTGGCCAATAGAACTGACATACAAATAACATGTCACGATGATTGCAATAGAGGAGTGACCTACCATAGCACACTCTATAGGCTCACCGCTGCCTCTCCTTTTTTTTGCGATGTTCCATGAAATTGCCACATACATCTTGTACTTTTCATTGTGTAACCCTATCTGCAAGTTGACACGGCTAGTTCCAGACATCTCTACATGATAATACATTGCATATCCCTTGCACATATTTAAACCACCAATTAACGATTGTGTGCATAGCATAAACTAGCCATGACTCTGTGTGCTGGACTAGCAGGCACTCTAAGGGAGCCTAATGTAGTGCACTAGAATTCCCACATGCCACCTAAAATTTTGTGTAATGTACTACCTCTGTTCCTAAATATATGTCTTTGTAGAGATTCCAGTATGGACCACATACAGATGTATATGGATGCATGTTCGAGTGTAGATTCACTCATTTTGCTCCGTATGTAGCCTATAGTGGAATCTCTAGAAAGACTTATATTTAGGAACGGAGGTACGCGGTAGTATCATGTATGACCTATACATATCTAATTTAGCAGCCGGTTGTAGAAATCATTGTCTACACAAAGGGATTACTGGTCGAAAATCCTAGCAAAGCACACTGGCAGGCACGCAACAATACAAGAGAGAGAGATGCACTTACAAGATCATAGCAATGCCTCAGTCCAGGATCTTGGTTGGCCAAGCTGTTAGATCCAGAAGAAACATCGTCCTTTTAGTTTTTGCGAGCTACATAATAGGTAACAGCGACATGTTAGTATATTTGAAGTACATCAGGCAGGTGATGCTGGACGGGTTTAAAGGTGAAGTACCTAGGCCATGGCGGGTGCTTGGGATCTTGCCAGACGGTGGGAATCAGGTTAGAAACGTCAAGGGTGATGATGCTGCGCAGGCTGTCGGGGTCCGGTAAGGAGATCTAGAACCGTTGAGTAGGGTGTTTGTGGAGCGGCTCCGATAGGGTGGACTACGGTGTGGGCGAAGCGGATCTTTGGCCGTGGATGAGGGCGTCGGTGAAGCTGCTCCACTAGTTGGGTTAAGGATGGTGTCGACGATGCGGATCTGCGGCCGTGGAAGGGGCGTCAGAAGCTGCTCCGGTAGTTTGGATGAGGGTGCGACAAAGCGGACCTGTGGCCGTGGACTTGTGAGTTGGCAAAGCGACCCTGGTAGGGTTGAGAATGGTATAGTCGAAGCTACTCCGGTAGGGTTGACTATGGTGTCGGCGAAGCGGCTCCGTTAGGGTTGAGGAAGGTGTCAGCGAAGAGGATCAAAGGCCGTCGACGGGGGCGTCGGTGGGGCGGCTCGGGGGTGGACGGTTGCGTCCGGTGGGGAGTACGAATGAGCCGCTGCAGATGCGCCGCGGTTGACGAGAGTACTGGCAAAGCAGATCCAGCGTCGTGGACAAGGCCGGCACTGAATGGGCTATGGTACAGTGGTGGATGAGCAGTCTACTTGTTTCTAGTGGAGGCGGGAGGGGAAGATGCGTCCGTAGAAGCAGATCCGGCGAGGAGGACGCCGCTGGCAGTGAATGGCCTCTGGTACGCCGGTGGATGAGCAGTCTAGGGTTTCGAGAGGGGAGGGGAAGAAAGGCCGATGAAGTACGGACGTCGTGATGTAAGATGCTCCGGTGTTGTCGAGTTAGTCGTTTTTGCGGGAGGGGGAGAGAAATGGGGGTGCCGTGTGGTGGGGGGAACTAGAAGTTACCAAAGCAGCCCCGACCTATCAGGTAGATGAGGGCGATATTGTTACTATTGTTCTATGTGCACCAAGGACAAAAGGGGAATTTTGCATGCTAAAGACTAGGTGGCGGAAATTTTAGAAGGAGGCGGGAGATTTTGCCGCCCGCGGGATCGTTCGTATCCAGTTTCAACTAATTTTGGACCGTGCTAGTGGGAAGGTTATGCGAGACTGTGTACACGGGGCACGCGTTAGTAGTTAATAATTGGTGTGAACTCCACCCCAGAAAAAAAGGCAATAACTCGGGATGATGCGCCGATAACTTGGACGTTCACAGGGGCGCAACCAATCGTACGGGTGTAGAGGCGCGTTCACAAAAAAGGGATCAAACGCTTAGCCTATGTATTTCTCGTGTAAATAGATAATTTAGCGCCATTGGTTATTTACTTTAAACATAATGCATTGACGTGTTAGTGTAGAGGCGCACAAAAAGAAATGGATATTGTAGTCCCACAAAAGAAATGGATATTGTAGTCCGCTACTTAAAAGTGTTACCTCATATGATTACATAGCCTCCATTTCATAAATAGCGTACCCGTTGAATTCATATATGAATATTACATATATTACTTCATAATAGAACCTTAAATCATCAAAGACTAATGAATTTGAATGCAAGAGTAACAATGGTGCATGTACATGATAACCACATTGGTTGTTTGAAGAAACATCACTGTAATTTTGGCATGCACAATTGAAAAGATTTATTTAGATAGAAAAAATGTGATATGTGAGTGTCCAATCTTTATAGCGTTGAATCAATATTGTACCTTTGGACACGATACGAAGTAGATATTGATTTATGTTCAAACGATGCACTTCCACGATCGCTAGATAGTGACACGTGAATGAATTGTGCAAGCTCTCTCACACGCATACATACCTCATTTCCCCGCGGGAATCGGGATCACACACGCGCACTTCATGTATTTCTCTCCCTCTGTCAAGGTTATAATTCGTTTTCTACCCCGTCCTACAAGTCTCTCACACAGAAACACACACGCTCTCTCTATCGAACACGCCCACCTCTTTAATTCCACCCACCCACAACCACTAATGTATCAAAGGATAATTATGTCTCTCACACAAATGCCTAAGGTTAACTCGAGTTCCGGAACCATATGAATACATACAATGGGATTCCAACAGAGCACCTTTTCTTTTGAGATTTCGCTCTCTCTCTCTCTCTCTCTCACACACACACACACACACACACACACACACACACACACACACACACACACACACACACACACACACGCGCGTGCGCGCGCGTAGACCACGCATTGTTTATCGCTTCATTTTTTCTGGCACTTGCATGCGCACCGTTTGTTTATCTTCGTGATGCTTTAAGTATGCCTCGCACACATCATATCTACCTATCCCTTAATATAGATATGTGTCACACAAACTCCTTCTCCCTACTAGCAAGATGCCCATGCATTGCACGGAACATCAAGATGCATTTGTATGAGTAGTTTATCTTGTGGGAGAAAAGGATGAACGAGGGAATGCCTTATTTGCAAATGTGGAGAGGGGTGTGGGTATCTTTTTGCAAAATTGCCATAGTTTCCTTCCTATCCGTCAGATATAAATCGGATGGCCTATATTGTAGGATGACAGGAACACCATCATCACCAACTCTGTTTTTATAAGAGTAGAGATATGTAAGTGTCACTGCCCCCCCCCCACCCACACACACACTTCCCGACACCGAAGGAGTAGGGTGACACCTCGATCTTTATACTAATCTATCGAGTGGCTTCTCTCTCAAACACACACACACACACACACACACACACACACACACACACACACACACACACACACACACACACACACACACACACACACACACTCTACCCGACACTGAAGGAGTAGGGTGGCACCTTGATCTTGATAGTAATCTATCTATTCCTCTTTCAAACACACACAGATACACACACACCCGCTAGTTGTGCCTCTGTGCATACCGCACACACTCTCGATACGTATTTCTCTCCCTCCCCCTCCCCACACCCACCCCAACCCCAACAATGACAGTAGAAGGGTGACAACTCGATCTGATCTTAATCTGTCAATTGGTTTCTCTCTCAAACGTTGTGTCTCTGTGCCTCTCTTAGACACACTCGATACGTCTTTTTATCCGTAGCCCCCTCGATAGGTAGACTTCTCGCGCGCACAGCTGTAGTGACGATGATGCTGAACCCAATGTGCTTTGTTTTTACCGGCCTCATGTGATAGTTTTCACCCTGTTTTCTGTTAATTAACAAGACAACCTTTTCTTTGTTACTACTAGTGAATCTGAAATCATTCGGGGCAGACATAAAATATATCACGTCAACCCAATTACCGCAGTACCTATTTTAAAAGAAACTACACTGGTGCAAGTCGGTCCTAAACAAACGGTTTTTAACCCCTTTGCGCGACGGCATTTGGAACCGTCTCCAAGTGAGTGTGGGAGATAGGGGGTCCTTCCCATTTAACCGAAACCATCGGGATAGCCCCTACAAGATTCCTACACGCTTACGCTCGCATTGCCATCGCAGTCGGTATTCTGTGGTGCTACGTTTACGATGCATGGCCCATCACAAACGGTTCACTATTATAGAACGTGTATGATGCGCGGCCCATCACAAATGGTTCACCGTTAAGAAGATTAGCTAATCGTCGTATGAGTGTCGGATAGGATTATGAAATGTCGGACCGTCCTAACATTGTCGTACACGACAACTATCGCACATGCTATTCTGTGGTGCAACATTTACGATGCATACTTCATCAAAAACAATTCATGGTTGCGAATCGTGTACGATAAGGCAACTAACACAAACGTTTAGTTTGCCCGCACCGTTTGTGATATTGTCTGACATTGCATACGCTTTGCAAACGGCAACTGTGTGCATGCTTGCACACGTTTCCTCTCTATGAACTGTCTGCAATAGAAAACCCCAATAAGCAGGGTAATTAGTCTATTATTGATAATACATGTACTAATCAAACTGATATTTCTTATAAAACACGCCGGATATTTCATATCCGTATAAAAGCAACCAGGATTTCATAATCGAATTACATCAGATAGCTTTGGCACTCAGTTACGCCATTACACAATAGCACCAAGTTTCACATGCAGCATCAAAAACCTTTGGAAAGTAGCATTATACACAGTAAATAGACAGATGAATCTCATCTAGGAAACTGCAGAAGCGGAAGGCAAATATTGAGCCTTCAGTGATGTTGAATGTCCTTGCAACTTTAGGCCAGTAGCTATGGATAATTTCCCGCCCAACCTTCGTCCTCTTCAGCAAGACTTCAATATTGTTCCGTGGGTGTTGAATGAATATCTTCCCCGCCTCTTGACCATGCAGGTGGTTTGAGAGGTAATCATCGTTGAACTGCTTTGAAAAGTACTGAAAACAAAGCTATGCATAAATCATTGCTATAAATTTTGAAATGGTGCAAGGGGTAAAAACAAGGTAAAAGAGTTGGTACCATCCTATAGTTGACTGATGTCTTCTTCATTGTGCAAACAAAGATCTTGCTGTTATTCATCGCAAGTTTCTTCATCCTAACACATCTTTCTGAGTTTCTTGACTTGACTGATATTCATGGACATCTCATTTCCCCATATGCAAATGGGTCGAACAGTGGGTCTAAGCCTCTGACAGCAGGACCTACATGTGCAAGACCAAATTGTAAGAAACCTAAATATTAGAATGATTCATGCAAATGCACAATAATAAGCTATTAGCCAAAGGACCTTGCTTGAACAAACCTCGATGGTAAACCGCAGTGTCTCCCATTATTTCCCTGCAACACACATAAGGAAGATCTTGATCAGGTTAACTGAGAGTTGCCATACTATCAGTAGAATATGTATTGAGTACAGCCAAATTCGATTGGTGTCACATGCATAACAATACAAAATTGTACAAACAGCAAATGAAAATCAAATTGCAGAACTGAACCAAACAGTTAAATGGACAACCGACCAAATGAACCAAAATAGTTAACTGAGCACGACATTGCAGAATAGAAACATGTACTAGAAGATAAGACAGTTAACAAAACAAACAGTGCTTGAGAACTGTACTACGAAATGTAGCAATTGTTGGATCAAAGTGTTAACTGAACATTACATTTCAGAGGAACAATCTGTTAACTGAACATCAGATTGCATATTAACATTATAGAGGTCAAATCACTAGAAGGCACTGGCTGTGGACTCGAGAAAATAGCACGAATTGTATTTTAAAGTAGATAACCGCGTGGCGGTGTCGACGGTGGCCTCGAATACGAGGTGCTCCTCCAAGATCTGGCGGTCGACACGCATGCCAGCCATAGCGACGTCATGCGCGCGTGCGGCCACATGCTACTGAGCTCAACGTTATACTGCGTGCAAAATGACTGTGGGCGGCGCTTAATTGGAGGAGGGGGCAGTGTTTTTGGTGGAAGGTGTCGTGCCGTCAGTTGGGGCATGTGGTACGGGAAAGGAGGAGGATGGTGTGGGTGGGGTGTGGATTACCTGAACATATCGACGAGGCCGCGCAGCAAGAAGAAGGGTCAGCGGTGAGGAGGCCGCACAGCAAGAAGAAGGGTCGCCGCCGAGTAGGCGGCGCTACAAGAAGAAGGGTCGCCGGCGAGGAGGCCGCGCTGCAAGAAGAAGGGTAGCCGGCGAGGGGGCTACGCTGCAAGAAGAAGGGTCGCCGGCGAGGGGGCTACGCTGCAAGAAGAAGGGTCGCCGGCGAGGAGGCTGAGCAGCCAATAAGCAGCAGTGAAGGTTTGAACTTGGAAAGCAAGGAGGAACAGTGGAAATGTGGCTTTTGGTAGGAGGGAGGGGGCGGGGAGATAGATATTTCTGCGGTGGCCAAATTTTTTTGCTCGGTGCCGCTAGAAACTGGCGCGGAAGTGTGGTTCAAGCGGGAGCGGTGGACTGTAGAAGATGAAGCTTCCTGCATAAGCCAGACAAGACGGTGCGCCAAGATATTTTATATTGCATCCCACACGATTCTTTCTAGTAAACTATTTGTGGTATACCTGAGTTTTTCATTATGTTTTGAAAGACAAAATGGTGTTACGGAGGGAAAGGATGGTGTTTGAATTACTAGAACATTTACGTACAGTGAACATGCAACTAGTACATGAGTGTCGTGTTTAAATTTTGAATTATTCCGGGTTCGTTTGGCATTTTTATGCATTAATTGAGTTTCTAGGCATTTAATGTGCATAATTCATATTTGAACTACAAGCACATGCTCCAATGCACCAAAGTCGTTTGAAAAATCCCATGTGTGTCCTTGGGTGAATATCTAGGTCCCATGCAAGATATGGGAGTGAAATTCAAACATCTGGGCCTCGTGGCTTGGCCGGAAAGATTGAGAAACTTGGTTTTTTAATTCTTGTAAATCCAAAACACGCCTGAAAATCATGAAACTTGGCATGGTGTCATGACATGGCACCAACATGCTGCGGTAATTTTTTTGGCCGAATTGGGACAAGCTTTGGTGTTAGCTTCTTGCAAACCAGAGCTTCCCTCAAGAAGGCTCGTGGTTCCGAGGGGGAACGTGTCACCTCCGTGTGCGAAACGACATACGTACACTGCCTTCTCCCGCCTTAATTTTTTTACACAGGCAGATTACACCAAATAGAAGTACCGTGCTAAAATTTGGAATTATTCCGGGTTCGTTTGGCCTTTTTATGCATTAATTGAGTTTCTGCGCATTTAATGTGCATAATTCAAATTTGAACTACAAGCACAGGCTCCAGTGCACCAAAGTTGTTTAATAAATCACTTGTGTCTCCTTGGGTGAATTTCTAGGTCCCATGCAAGAGATGGGTGTGAAATTCAAACATCTAGGCGTCGTGGCTCGGCCGGAAAGATTGAGAAATTTGGTTTTTTAATTCCTGCAAATCCAAAACACGCCTGAAAATCATGAAACTCGGCATGGTGTCATGACATGGCACCAACATGCTACGGTAATTTTTTTGGCCGAATTGGGACAAGCTTTGGTGTAAGCTTCTTGCAAACCGGAGCTTCCCTCAAGAAGGCTCGTGGTTCCGAGAGGGAACGTGTCACCTCCGTGTGCGAAACGCCTTAATTTTTTTATACAGGCAGATTAGACCAAATAGAAGTATCGTGCTAAATTTTGGAATTATTCGGGGTTCGTTTGGCTTTTTTATGCATTAATTGAGTTTCTGCGCATTTAATGTGCATAATTCAAATTTGAACTACAAGCACAGGCTCCAGTGCACCAAAGTTGTTTGAAAAATCACATGTGTGTCCCTGGGTGAATTTCTAGGTCCCAATCAAGAGATGGGAGTGAAATTCAAACATCTGGGCGTCGTGGGTCGGCCGGAAAGATTAAGAAACTTGGTTTTTTTATTCCTATAAATCCAAAACATGCCTAAAAATCATGAAACTTGGCATGGTGTCATGCCATGGCACCAACATGCAGCGGTAGTTTTTTTGGCCGAATTGGGACAAGCTTTGGTGTAAGATTCTTGCAAACCGGAGCTTCCCTCAAGAAGGCTCGTGGTTCCGCGGGGGAACGTGTCACCTCCGTGTGCGAAACGACATACGTACACTGCCTTCTCCCGCCTTCATTTTTTTACACAGGCAGATTAGACCAAATTATTCCGGGTTCGTTTGGCCTTTTTTATGCATTAATTGAGTTTATGCGCATTTAATGTGCATAATTCAAATTTGAACTACAAGCACAGGCTCCAGTGCACCAAAGTTGTTTGAAAAATCACATGTGTGTCCTTGGGTGAATTTCTAGGTCCCATGCAAGAGATGAGAGTGAAATTCAAACATCTGGGCATCGTGGCTCGACCGAAAAGATTGAGAAACTTGGTTTTTTAATTCCTGTAATTCCAAAACACGCCTGAAAATCATGAAACTTGGCATGGTGTCATGACATGGCACCAACATGTCGTGGTAATTTTTTTGGCCAATTTGCGAAGGCGCATACATTAACAATCAACAAAGTCATTTTGGAACAAGTGTTGTCACGTTACAAACCGGAAACACAAGTGTTATTGAAACCGTGGGCGTTCTACTTACCAATTACGTGCGGGCAGGCGTCCCCTTTTTTTATTGGCTAGGAGGTGCCGTGCGGGGTAGCTATTTGAGTATGGGAGGTGTGCGATCAGACCCCTGCATGTGCTCATCGGGAGGAGAGCCCTTTGACCGCTACCCGCCGTGCACCTCCCTCCCAACATCTCCATTAATGGCACCCGAGAACCTATTCTATGGCGTGGCTATATGTCTCACTGGACTGAGATTTAAGAGAGAAAAATGAAAATCTGAAAAGAAAGTTTTGTATGAATCTTGATGTAAGATCCGACAGACCTATATAGCATCGACTACGACTTATAGCAAGCATGATGAATATAAGGACGATGACAGTGGATAATAATTGTCTTACATATTTTGAAACAAAATTAAAAAAAGCCACAGCGGCAATGCCCGAAATACACAAGGGCAAAAGAAGAAGGAAGAGAACGATCTGGCTCGCTGATCTCTACTTTCTTGATGCGTTTCTGCAAGCCGCGGGAACTAGTCTCCGCGGCGAGCGGCGACGAGCTCTTTCTTGTCCTCAAGATGCTACTTGAGAGCATCCACGGATTCCTCCACCAGCCTTCTACGCTCGATGCGCGGCATGGCATCCTCGTCCATAAGTTTCTCGACGATGACGCCGGTCCTCTTCAACAAGGCAGTGGTCTTCTCCCGCTGCTCCGCACTTCCGATGATCTTCACCCTCAACAGGTCGCGCTCGGCCTAGAGCTTCGCATTGCTCTCATTTAGTTGCCGGATGACGCTGGTAGACTATTCAAACGAGGCTTTCAGGTCATCCTACAGCCTCGCCCACCTAGAGATCTGATCCATCTGCCTAAGGACGAGGGCATGCATGCACCTCTAAGAGTCCTCGCCTGCCCGCGAGACATTTTCCCAGGCCGCCGCGGCGTGGGAGGACATCTCTGCTGCATTCGCGGCGCGTCCGGACATCTCTTCTGCTTCCGCTGCGGGGCCGGCCAAGTCTACTGCATCGACGGTGCGACGGGACCTCCATGCTGCTTCGGCGGAGCGGCGGGACCTCTGTGCTGCTACGGCCGTGCGGCGGGACATGTTGGATACTTTCGCGGTGAGGAGGGACATCTCTTGTGCTTCCGCTTCCAGGCTCGCCTCTCCCTGGTGGCAATCTCTCAACCCAGAACTCACACTGTCCATGGCGGACGCAAGGGAACGATGATGAATGACTTGTTTGTTTTCGACTTTTTGTGGATGAGGAGTTGATGAGGAATGTGCAGTCATCTTGGAGTAGTAGTATTTATAACCGTGTAGTAATACACTCCTAAGTGGGAAACCGTTTATGTTTTGATCGGTGTGAACAGGTTTGCAATTCGGAATGTGACGGGACGCATGCTCAAAATTTACTGACGGTTATAAGTGCGGCACTATTCCCGGAAGGCGTAACGTGGGCATGTATGCCTTCTCGGCCGCATACGTGGCGTTTGAACCATAGGTTGCACCGCAATAGGCAATGTCAGCACACGTCTTGTTCCAACAACCGTAAGCGCTCGTTATTACCACCGCGCACGCTTCTTTTAATTAGAATGTGTGTGCCCGTCTAGCGCACACACGTTGATCTATCTAACTGTTTCAGTTTTTTGTGGCTAATCGCAAACAGTTCATGCATGTGAAGTGTATGCCACCAATCGCAGACACTTTGATCTGGCTGACCCGTTTCTATTCTTTTGCCTAATTGCAAACAGTCAATCCTTCTGAAGTGTATGCCCTCAATCACACACACCTTGATCTGGCTGACTGTTTCTTTTGTGGTGCCTAATCCCAAGTAGTTCATCCGAGTGAACCGTATGCTCTATATTGCACACGCCTTCATCAGGCTGCCCGTTTCTTTTGTTCCACCTCATCGCAAACAGTTCATTGGACTGAACCGTATGCCCTGGATCGCACACGCAACTAAAATCGGAACCATGTTTGATGGCTCCGCAATCGCAAACGTTTTGCACCTTTTTTTGACGGTTCTTTTACACCACCGTTTGCAATTATTGCATCGCACACAGTTTCGTCGAAGGGTCTCTGATCATAGTGTCGCGTTAGCAGCATCCTGCAGTAGTGCTACCTAGATGCCCGTGCGTTACATGGAACATCAAGATGCATTTGTATGAGTAGTTTATCTTGTGAGAGACTAGCAAGATGGCCATGCGTTGCACGAAACATCAAGATGCATTTATATGAGTAGTTTATCTTGTGAGAGAAAAGGATGAACGAGGGAAGGCCTTATTTGCAAATGTGGAGAGGGGTGTGGGTATCTTTTTGCAAAATTGCCATAGTTTCCTTACTATCCGTCAGATATAAATCGGACGGCCTACATTACAGGATGGCAGACACACCATCATCACCAACTCAGTTTTTTATCTCTACTCCTATAAAAGACTCAGTTGGTGATGACGGTGTGTCTGCCATCCATCATTTATGAACATCAGATATGCATCTAACGACTATGATGTAAGTCGTGGCTTTTTGCAACAATACCTCACTTCTCTGCTCCAATTTGCGGAAACCCCTTAGTATATTGAAACCAACCACATCCCTCCCCCACCTCATCAAAACAGCCACAAGGAATATATTTTGAGTGAAACCTAATACGAGTATATTTTTAGTGATATATACACCAAACTGGAGTCTTTTTCTTTCAAGTTTGTGAACATGTATTATTATACTTTGGATCCGTTGCAACGCACAAGCACATTGCTAGTAAGAGTAGAGAAAAGGATGAACGAGGGAAGGCCTTATTTGCAAACGTGGAGAGGGGTGTGGGTATCTTTTTGCAAAATTGCCATAGTTTCCTTCCTATCCGTTAGATATAAATCCGACAACCTATATTGCAGGATGGCACGCACACGATCATCACCAACTCTGTTTTCCACTCCCTCCATTCCTAAATATTTGTCTTTTTAGAGATTTCAACAAGTGACTACATACAGAGCAAAATGAGTGAATCTACACTCTAAAATATGTCTACATACACATCCGTATATGGTAGTCCATTTGAAATCTGAAAAAGACAAATATTTAGGAACGGATGGAGTATAAGAGTAGACATGGAGATATATCTCCAGCATGGACTACAACAAAAATGTGCTGGACTGATTAGCGCCGGATGCTTGCAACGCGATGATCTAAATTCGAATTCTGTCTTTAACTTTAGATTTTTATATTATATATTACTTATTTAATATATACTTCTTTCTCTACTGTGCTGACAGTGGAACCCACATAGTACTTAGAATACAAGATTAAGGATGTACTTGTTTCTTTTTAACTTTTTGTACGAAGCTGTAGCCACCCTGCAAGTCACGTGTACACTGTACATGCAATTAACTTTTTATAGAGGAAGAATCATAAATGCAATTAACTCAAATGGATTGGATGTGACTATTATTTCCAGCATAAAAGCATCTCCTACGGCAGCCAGCAAATTCCTCCTGCTTCCTTCCGTGGAGGACGACATCAAACGCCAGCAGCATACATTTTCACAACTCTAACCAACCAGATGAAATTCGTGCAAACACAGACTATTTAAATATAAGCATGCAGGACTTCATATAAAAAACCAGATCTTCATATAAACATGATGGATTTCATTACATTTATATGAACTAAGCGGTGCTAATCTGGTTCTCTTGGTATAATTAATACTCCCTCCATCTGGAAATACTTGTCCCAGAAATGGATGTATCTAGACTTGTTTCAGTTATAGATACATCCAATTTATCCATTCTTGGAACAAATATTACTCGCCAGCCGGAAAGGGAGTACCTAATCTAAATGACCGCCCGCGGATCCCTTTGTCTTCCTCATGTCCCGCAGACACTTGCGGGTCGACGAAGGTCCTCTAAGAGACGGCAGCAAAGAAACCACCGAATGCGCAGCCGCCGCCGGCGGTGGCCTTCATGGGACCCAAGTGGCAGCGGCCTTCCGTGTTCTACTTCTCCTTGATGATGGCGGCAGACACGGAGAAGCTGGCCATCGACTGCCGCCTCGATGCACCCGCTTCGCTCGCCGCATGGCGAAGCCGACGCACGGGAGCGCGGCTGCACAGTAACGGGAGGCGCGCCACGACATGGGAGGCGCGCCATCGCAGACATCGGTGGCACGGTATGACGCGACAAAGAATAACGCCTGCATTGCGTTTCATCACCGCATCGGGCGTGGAGCAACTCGCCCCTCCTCATCGAGCTGAACTGGAGCGGCGAGTTGCTGAACCACGCGCCGGATTGGGGCGGCAACAGGCTCCGTCGGGCCAAGCGAGGTTGATGAAGCACCGAGCGGCCTCGCCAATATCCGGAGGGCTCGGAGGGCCACCTAGCCGGGTAGTATGCCGCAGAACGGCTCCTCGGAAGCCATCGGAAGAGTGGATAAAATGGTGCAGGAGGAGATGGGTGAGCGGAAGAGGGGTGCGATTATTGCCCGCTGTCTGTCTGGCCTCATTTAAATAGAGGGCAGACGGTAGGAGGTTGGCCGGCGTCTGGCCTCGTTTAAAATGAGGGCGGACGGGAGGAGCTCGGCTGGTGTTGCGTTTAATTCCGGCCCGCTCATGAACGGATGTGTGGCCGGAGTAGGTTTCTCGGTTTGCATGCGGGTTTAACGGAGGGGTTTGATGGAGGCTAGGAGGCGTGTCCAACCGGGCGTGCAGCGGGCGGCGCAATACTATTTGATTTGACAGCGGGCGTCGCAGTTTCCGATACGGCTTTAATGCAGACGAGGGAGGGGTAGCGGTTCCCGAAATGTTGAACGACCAATGATGCATCCTCCGTCAATTAGCATCGTGCATGATGTGAATGAGGGAAGTAATGGGAGGAGGACCGGGAAAAGAGGCTGCACGATGTGAATGCAACACAGTTTGCACTCATATAAAGGCGCCCCTCCATTCCAATGCATCTACCACATCGTACGCACCTAAGAATTTGCTTAAGCACCTACACTAAGCGCAAAAGTGCTCACTCCAGACCCATGGCGGCGATGCGCGTGAGCGGCAAGCGGCTGTGCCAGATGGTCCATGACGCCAGCCTGCGGCATGGCGCTGAGGATCGTCTCCAGACGGTGTTCGCGACTGGCTGGTGGATGGCCACTATCGACACCAACTACGACTCTCAGTTGGACTAGATGATCGTTGCCACCACAAACTAGTTCACCGTCCTCAAGAAGATCGGGGACGACGTCGCCGTACTCCTCCAGCCCGCGCACCCGGGATCCTCATTACCTGCCACCCTAATCGGTCTCCATGGCCAGAACATCTTTCAAGCACTGGTGGCCCTGCGACTGCCCGCCGACGCCACGAAGAATGTCCACCTAGAGGTCGCCCTCGCCACGAGGCGCCTCGCCCTACAAGAATCCGTCGACCTACACATCCACATGTACGAGCAAATCGTGTACATAGGTATCTACAAGGCCATTGAGGATGCTTCGATGTTGGCCTTCCTCCACCGGCTGGAAGCCTTGGATGCCTTTGCTGAGAAGCACCTTGACCTCGCCACAAAAGCCGCCGCTTCTTAGCCGCCGGTCGGTGGCCCAGTGCACTAAGTTGAGGAGGAGGAGGTCGTACGTTGATGGATGCATCTTTATTCTTGCCTCCGGTAACCACCACTACGATTGCATCATCGTGGCCTTAATTCTTATTGTGCTATTGCATTCTCGTTCCAGTCAATACATACATGTGCGATCCCTTTGCTTAATTTTATGCATCACTGTAACTAGTACTCCATCCATCAATTTATAAGTTGTGTTACCTTTTCCATCAACTTCGTGCAACGCACGGGCATCTTGCTAGAAACACTAGAACATGTCGGACCGCATGTGACCAAACTGACAATGCGCCAATCTAGCTACTACGTACCCTACTTATCTGGTGGAAATAGCCCCGCCCTAGCGTTTCCAATCATTATTTCTATCTATCGATTGTGCCAAGGAGTAGAACCAAATGTTACAATTTATACATTTTTCTCTACTCCTACTCCTATAAAAGACTCAGCTGGTGATGGTGGTGTGTCTGCCATCCGTCAAGCTTCGACCATTAGATCTGCATCTAACTGCTAGAGGTAAGTTGGGGCATTTTGCAACAATAGCCCACTTCTCTGCTCCAATTTGCGTAAACCCCTTATTATCTTGAAAGCAACCACATCCCTCCCTCACCTCATCAAAACAGCCTGAGAAATATATTTTGAGTGAAAAGTAATATATTAGGAGTATATCAAAACAAGAGTGATTTCGTTCAAGTTTGTGAACAAGTACTACTATTCTACTACTTTGGATCCGTCGCAACGCACGGGCACATTGCCAGTAAAAGGAAAAGGCCTACCGCGTTCGCGTCGCACCCCCACACACCCGGGAATCATGAGTATTGCACGGCCCATCCGGCACGCTACATAGCTAGGGAAGGCGTGTTGCCTAGAGGCGTGTTCTCGCAAAAAAAAGGGAAGGCGTGTTGCCTAGCATTTTCACTTTCATGTGGGAACGCCGTTGAGCAATCCGACTATTGGCAAACGGCACCCCGCCCGCAGCTGGGTTGGGAAACAGAAACGAGGGGAAGATCTAGCTGTAGCACGGAAGCCAAGAAATTTGGTGTCTGATGGGGCTCGTTGATAGAGTGTTATTTATTCATAACTAGCAAGATGCCCATGCGTTGCACTGAAAACAAAATGCATTTGTATGAGTAGTTTATGTTGTGGGAGAAAAGGATGAACAAGAGAAGGCCTTATTTGCAAATCTGGAGAGGGGTGTGGGTATCTTTTTGCAAAATTGGCATAATTCCCTTCCTATCTGTCAGATATAAATCAGACGACCTATATTGTAGGATGGCAGGCACACCATCATCACCAACTCAGCTTTTTTATAAGAGCAAGTATAAGTATATAGATATAGATATAGATATAGAGAGTAGAGATTTGGGTTTGGCACAAGCTCGTACTGCGGGAGCACCACAAGGCCTGCCGCAGGAGTTACATTTCCCTCTCGGGGCCCACGGTACCGAGCTTCAGTGGCTTAGTGCACCGGCCTATGAGTCAATGACATGCGGACCTTAAATGCGGCTGGCCCACATGTCATTCTTATGGTGGTGGCGTGGTTCATGACTCGCTCTTTCGAGATGAACCGGCCGGTGGTGGCATGGTCGTGGCGAGGGTGCCACAGCTGGGCATCGAGGCGTAGATGGCCACACCGGCGGGTACTACTTGAAGTACAGAAGTACTCGAGCTGAGGGTTGATGCACGGGACGAAATGTGTCTCAACCGTTGGATGAAAATTCGATGGTGCGGGAGTACGGATCGGAGCATGATACGTCTCCTACGTATCTATAATTTTCTATTGTTCCATGCTATTATATTATCACTTTTGGATGTTTAATGGGCTTTACTAAGCACTTTTACATTATTTTTGGGACTAACCTATTAACCTAGAGCCCAATGCCAGCTTCTGTTTTCTTCCTTGTTTTCGAGTATCGCAGAAAAGGAAAACCAAACGGAGTCCAATTGACCTGAAACTTCACGGAACTTATTTTTGGTCCAGAAGAAGCCCATGCAGCATCGGAGATGGACTAGGGAAGTCCCAAGGCCACCACGAGGGTGGAGTGCGCCTCACCCCGGCGCGCCTCTACCTCGTGGGTCACGGCACCCCCGACTTGTTCCCCACGCCAATACCTCTTATATATACCCAAACTTCCGAAAGAAACCTAGATCGAGTTCCGCGCCTCAAGCCTCAGAGCCACCAAAACCAATCGGGACCCTGCTCCGCACCATGATGGAGGGGTATCCTCACCGTGGCCATCTTCATCATCCCAAAGGCCTCCATGACGAGGAGGAGTAGTTCACCCTCGGGCTGAGGGTATGTACCAAAGAGCTATGTGTTTGATCTCTCTCTCTCTCTCTCTCTCTCTCGTGTTCTTGATTTGGCACGATCTTGATATATCGCCAACTTTTATATTATAGTTGGATCTGATGATGTTTATCCCCCTCTACTCTCTTATAATGGATTGAGTTTTCCCTTCGAAGTTATCTTATCGGATTGAGTCTTTAAGGATTTGAGAACACTTGATGTATGTCTTGCATGGGATAACCATGGTGATAATGGGTTATTCTATTGATTCACTTGATGTATGTTTTGGTGATCAACTTGCGGGTGCTGTGACCTTGGGAATCTATGCATAGGGGTTGGCACACGTTTTCGTCTTGACTCTCCGGTAGAAACTTAGGGGCACTATTTGAAGTACTTTGTGTTGGTTTGAATAGATGAATCTGAGATTGTGTGATGCATATCATATAATCATACCCACGGATACTTGTGGTGACATTGGAGTATCTAGGTGACATTAGGGTTTTGGTTGATGTGTGTCTTAAGGTGTTATTCTAGTATGAACTCTAGGATAGATCGAACGGAAAGAATAGCTTCATGTTATTTTACTACAGACTCTTGAATAGATCGATAAAAAATGATAACTTTGAGGTGGTTTCATACCCTACCATAATCTCTTCGTTTGTTCTCTGCTATAAGTGACTTTGGAGTGACTCTTTGTTGCATGTTGATGGATAGTTATATGATCCAATTATGTTATTATTGTTGAGCGAACTGGCACTAGTGAAAGTATGAACCCTAGTCATCACCAATTGCTTGCACTAAAAAGAAGACACTTTCGTGATGATACATGTTTGTCACAGTAGGTCACGTTTTCTTTCATGCATGTACATCCATGACGATTTTATGACGTAATCATGATAGTCATACCCGTGTCGTCAGAGAAGTGTTCCATGACATTACCAAAATTATCATCACAGAGTGTCCACTTCCATGACGATAAATCGCGCGCCATGGAAGTGCTTTCGCCAAGGGTGACCGACACGCGGCACCCACCGTAACGGGTCGCCGCGGTAAGCCATCGGGTCCGGTTTTGATCCGATAATCCGCTAGTTCGGACCAATGAGGATTTTCCACGGTAAAATTCTCATTGGCCGAGGAAACACGTATTGGCTCACCGTTGGGATAAATGTCATCCATTCATTGGACAGGAGGCGCCTATGATACGTCGACACATGGCACGGCCCAACAGAGGCCCATTCCGGTGAAAAGGCCGGGCCTGTCAAAATAAGCGGGCCGACCCATTAGCAGCCTACTTGTGTCAGGCCCATTTACAAGCACGACCCATACAAGTTACACAGAATCGGCCCATCAAAGGCCCATTCTACATTTGACAATTTCCAGCCCATCGTCGGTTTTAGCCCGTTAACGGCCCGCTACATCTTTGGGCCCAATTGCGGCCCGAGCTTCTTTTAGCCTGTTAGCGGCCCATCGTCAGTTCCAGCCCGTTGACGGCCCGGAACGTCTTTCGGCCTTTTCTCGGCCCATTCTGCAGTTTGGCCAATTCTAGCCCGCCATGAGATTAGGCTTGTAAACGGCCCATTCGGTAAATGGGCCAACTCCTAGCCCATTTTGTCTCTTGGCCTGTTAACGGCCCGCACAACAGTTGGGCCTTGGACTTTAGGACCATCAGGGGGCCATGTTTCGCAGGGCATCATTCCAACCCAGCGCGACTTTCGGCCTATTAAAATCCTAGTTTGCAAATTGGGCCTCTCTGCCCCATAACACTTTCGGCCTCTTATTGGCCCATAAAGTAAAAGGGCCGAGACAAAATTGACATCTATTTTGGCCTGCTAGAGGCCTGCGGGCCATTTCCATTTATACGGCCCTGTCGAGCTTTTGGCCTGTTAATGGCCTGCTAAGAGCCGTTGTTACGATGGGCCACATCATTTGGGATCCACTTAATATTATTTTGACCATCCCTATTAAGGCCTGATTTGACTCCACATGTTTGTTCGTTTGTATGGCGTCCTGGAAATGTTTGGGCGTGTGGGCCCCCGATTCAATGATATATCATATTCAAGAATTATCCTACTCTATACTATCGCCTCTAAAAAATGTACACTATAAAATAAAAAGACTAAGGCATAGAAACATACAATAATCCTACACTATACAATAAAGAAACTACAGCCAAATATACCCACTTGGCATTATAGTTCGGCCCCAGTGATAATAAAGTGTACACAGACAGCAAATTACATACACTAGAAAATAAAGCTCATACATCGTGGACACACATCAACAGAACTTACCATTTGAACTATAATCTCTTCAGAAAATAGGATTGGCCGGATTCAGATAGCACAAATTTCAGTCCACGAAATCTCCAATTCCTTCGTGGTTACCTCAGTGTCTTGTTTCATTTTTTGACTCCCGCATCTAATACCTGCATGCCCAGTCTCAACTTGTTGATTGTACGTTGAGAATCATGTACACGTTGTCTTGCCACCTCTAGTTGATGCTCGAGAACGTCACCACATTCAAATTCCAATCCATAATCATTCGGTAATGGCCATGCTGCACTGCTCGCAGATCTTTGTGTTGATGTCACTTCATCCTGAAATGTTTCTGTAAGTACACATGACTAGCGCAAAAATATAGTTACAGCAGTGAAGCAAGCAAGACAAACTATTTTGTACATGGCAAAGCAGGACTAACAATAATGTTATACGTCATGAAGCATAAGCAGTTGATATTTTAAAAATTATAAAAATGGTCGTCTGTGCAGCCTGCATACATAAATCTCTCTTAGCTCACCAGAGGAGCATGATGTTGGGGCCAAACTCCAAAACACAGACATGTCACAAATTTAGACAACACGTTGCGTATAAGTAAGCAAGCAGTTGGCCATTCTGTAGCTCAATTATAGTCTTAGGGAGCATAATGAACAGCAGAGGGATTCATACAAACCTACTACAGCAAGCAAAGCTATGCAATCATTAGCCTAGTATAAACAAGATTGTGAGACTCATGCTGTAATAGTTGGTTAATAGACTTCAAAGCTTCAGGCACACTTCGCCAGAGTAATTAAATGGTAAGGCCTTTAATTATGTCAACTAATAGGTATACAAGTACCCAACATCAAGCATCATTGTTTGGGCATCTCATTAACTGAGGACAAATAAAGCAATTGAAAAGAGCAAATCAACTATGCCTGAAACAAACAAGGAATTGAACTGTTGAGTTGGATACAGTGACTTACCTTAACTGGTTGAACTAGCTCAGCGCTGCTCCTACTTCTCTTGCGAGGCTCCTTCCTAACATCTTGTACTTGGAAATCCTCAATCTTATCTTCATTGCATCCCCTCTGCAAGGTGACACAAACTAGTTACTCGTCTCCTTGGAAGATAAATATGCATACTTTCCAGTCTGTGAACAACACAAAAGGATGAGATTATAACAAAACAACACCACATAATGAAACATGCCACATCTCTTGCACTTGCACACAATAAAATGAGCATTTACTATGTGTGCACTATGTAAAAACTAGGCATACCTTCGAACTGGATCTCCAGGTACTCTTGGAAAGCCTACTTTAGTGTACAACCAAACCTTTATGTCACCTATGATTTAGACAAGCCCCCACTACAGCAGCCCTTAGTGTTTAAATCGTTGGCAAGCTCTGTTTAGGTCAAGAACCACAAGTAAACAAAGCAAACAGTTCTGGAATGGCTGGTTGATGCAAACAAGCAATTGAACAGATGTATCAAGAAAAGAAGCAAAGAAGGAGGCTGAAAGACCATCGCTTGACTGACCAGATTTAAGGGGCATTTAAACAGCATGTGCAACGTATGAACTAACATAAACATTGCATATTCCAGATTCTACAATGGAATGCACATGTATTAGGTTATGCCATGTATGATGATGCCTAAATGTACACTATAGCAGGCAGGAGTGATTCATTATTGCACACACAATTGAATTGCACACACAATGGAATGCACATGTATTCAGAGCTTGTTGTCAAAATAAGCCATAAAAGATGTAAAGAAGTCATTTTTGAGTTATGGGCTTGGGCTTAACTTATTTCACTTTGGAGGGGGGTGTTTCGGGTAGAAGCTCACTAAAAATTGAAGGGAAGGGGAATAGTGAAATGACTCTGCTGTCTGCCTATATTACACTCAAAATGCAATTGTCCTGCCCGCTTGCATCTCCTCTCCCCTTTCCCTGTACCTCGATCCCCTGCCTGCAGCGATAGGGTTCCTCCAGCGAGCCGTCACCACTGGTCCCATCTGGCCTGGTCCTTGATGATGCTCTGTCCAGCTAGGCTACATGGTCATGGTAGGGCCAAATCTCCCAGCTGCTCCTCCCTCGGGCGCCGCCTCATTCTCATGGTCTCCAAGAGCTGCTCCACTATGGTCCATCCAACGACTACTCGGTGGGCGCCAGACAACTACGGCCGATGCCACATCAAAGGTATGGCACCTTATTCCCCTCCCTCCTCCCGTGCCGTGGCCTTGAGGTGCTGTTGAAGGATGAGCTCATCCAACAAGGTGAGGATCTCCTCTGATTTTTTGCGAAATTTTCATTGTGATCCACTATACGATGAATTGCTATGAGCTGCTTCTGCTGCTGCTATATGATGCATTTCTATGAGCTGCTGCTACTACTATATGATGAGTTGCTATAAGCTGCTCCTGCTGCTGCTATATGATGAATTGCTATGAGGTGCTACTGCTGCAGCTATATGATGAATTTCTATGAGCTGCTCTTGCTGCTACTATATGATGAATTGCTATGAGCTGCTGCTGGTATATGATTAATTGCACACTGCTGCTACTGCTGTATGATGAGTTGCTATGAGCTGATGCTGCTATATGATGCTTTCAGGTGGTGCTGCTATATGATAATAACTGTCGGTGTACAAAAGTAGGGGCGCACCTTTGTACCCCAGTACTTGTGCACGGGCAGTCAGAGCCACGCGCCACGGCCACACGTAGAAGGACAAAGCAGGGAAGCCAGAGAGAATCCGAAGCTCAACACAAGACGATCAAGGCAACGCCAAGGCCAAGAACACAAAGAAGCAGAGGGATGGAGCAGTTTCCCCCGGCAAGACCCTTGCCGGGGGCAGTTTCAAGAGCCCGGCAAGACCTTGCCGGGCAGCATGCCCAAACACCAACAGAGCGAAGCGCCCTTGAGCCATGTGTTCCAACCCAACCGCTACGATTGGACCAGGGCTCGAGGCACCTCTGTGGTGGCATGCAGATCTTTGTCAAGACCATAGATATATGAGATCAAGATGAGGACCAGAAGACGACAACCCTCGGCAGAATCCTTGCCGAGGAAAGCCACAAGACCCCCGGCAAGATCCTTGCCGGAGACGACTGCACAGCGCGGCAAGACCCTTGCCGGGCCACCCGGCAAGACCCTTACCGAGAACGCCAGCGGGGCCACGCCAGGGCCGCACCAGTCAAGCTTCCGCCGCCCCTCGCATGCAGCTGCCAGCCCAACCAGCTAGGCTGGCACCTGCGTGGCAACATGCAGCTCCCAGACTAGGTCTGCAAGCACACGCGTGGCGGCATGCAGATCTTCGTGAAGACCCTACCGCCGCGCCACCTCAGCTGCTTGCCTGCCTACATGGCGCCGCATGCATCGCTGGCCACTGCGCATGTCGAAGCGAGGGGGAGCGACAACGGACGGGATGGGCCTTGCCCCCGTCCCCGATAAAGCTAGGGGACACCTAAGAAATGCATTAAATGCGTCTTATCCTGTAATACGAGCGATAAGCTCGCAGTACTGTATGCCTTTCCACCTCCTGTGTGCTACTGTGGCAGCCCCTTTTGACTATAAAAGGAGGCCCATGGCGTACTGGAGAAGGATTCGGCTCTTTGGAACTACTCAACCACCATAGCTAGTTCAAGGGCTCAAGAACACTCAATACACCCACCAAAGCAGGACTAGGGTTTTATGCATCCCCGCGGCCCGAACCTGGGTAAACGATCCTTGTGCTGATTAATAATCCTGCTCTTCTTGCAACCCTCCGCCCTGGCAACTGTAGTAGGGATTCTTGTGATCCCATAGGTGTCGTTTCCCACCGACATCTTCGGCGCGCCACTTAGGGGGCGCAATTGTGAGAATCTGGTCTAGTAGTTAGCCTAGCGGTGATCGGCTCGTCGGGGGCCGAACGGCTCGTGCCAGTACGGGCGAGCAGCGGCCCGGTAGCGGACAGGACCCGGGCCGCGGTCCGCGACCACTAGCATCGCCTTGGCAGTCAGAGCCTGGCGAGTAGCGCCGTTCGTGCGCCAGGCGACGGGCCGCACGCCACCAAATCCAAAGACGGGGCTGGGTCCCCCGCAGGCGGCGCGGGGCCCTCCAGGAGTGTCATTGTGCCACCCACGGGCGGCACAGCAACCTCCAAGACGCCCACGCTGGCGACCACTGCACGCTCTTCCCATCGTGTGCGCGATGAGCAGCATCACCAAGCCGGTGACCCGGACACCGCCGTGGGAAGATCCCTGTGCGTCATCCGCGGGACGAAGGAGTTCAGCATGCCCGCCGAAGTGCTGGCGAAAATGGCGTGCAGCCGGTGGGTCGTGATAGAGCTCCTTCTAACGTGGTTAGAAGTCGAAGCGCGCCACGGTCCACGCAGCTGTCGCCGCCACCCACGCCAGCAGAAGCTTTGGCGCGCGCACAGCTGCTCCTCGACTTCTCTCCTACTGCGGAGAAGCTCGACGAGTGGAGGGCCACCATCCGGAGCCTCGTCGCCATCGCCAACAAAGACGATCCGCGACCGGCGGGACCCTCGGGCCAGCGCTCCACCGAGCCACCACATGCCAGCGCTGGGAGGACCGGGGGTGCTGCGGTCACGGTGCACTCTCCTCCTCCGCCACCGGCGGGCGCCGGTCCGTCCGTCGTGGCGACGCCAGATAACATCTCTATAGCGTCGTCCAACCCACGGACCCACCACGACCAGCTCTAAGTTCTTCGAGAACGAGCTCATGAAGATGCTCGAACCACTATCAAGCGTCGGCGTGATACACGCCACCAGTCGGACAAGCGGGCGGGACCCACTATGGACCACCCAGCACCGGGGGGCTCCGGCGGCCTATCTTACGAGGTGGGCTGCCCGGCCTTTACTCGCGAGCTGCGGCAGTTCCAGTGGCCGTCTCACCGCACGTTCAAGCCCGACGTCGGCGAGAAGTACACTGGCAAGACCCATCTGCCCGAGTTCCTCAGCATCTACACCATCGCGATGCAGGCTGCCGGAGCTCGCGACGACAAGGTGCTTGCCAATTATTTCCCGCTGGCACTTAAGCCCAATGTTATGTCTTGGTTGATGCACTTGACAGCGGATTCCATTTCTTCTTGGTCAGATCTGCGCCATGAGTTCATTGGAGCCTTCACAGGAGGCCACCAAGCTCATGGCCAGGCCAGTGATCTGCATATCATTCCCAAGAAGGAAGGGGAAACCCTGCGCAAGTACATCCAGAGATTCAGCGGTGCGATACAACATCCCCGACTTTCATCCCGCCGCTGTGATCAGCGCGTTCCATCAGAACATGCGCAACCGCAAGATGCACGAAGAGCTGGCGATGACCAAGGTTAAGGATGTGGCCGAACTCTATGTTCTGGCGGATAGGTGCGCCCGAGCTGAAGAGGGAAGGAAGTACCCCAGCGAGGACGCCGGCGCGGAAACAGACTCGACTGACAAAGACACCGCCGCCCCAATGAAGAAGGGCCGGCACCGCAACAGGAAACGCAAGGGCAAGGCTATGCTTGCTGTTGAAGGATCTGAAGACACCGGCGCTGCCAAGAAGGTCAAGGCAGACGACCCCGGCAAGGAGATTGCCGAGTGCGCCGCCTGCCGGGCCTTAGCAGCCGCCGACAAGCCAGGGGGCTCCGGCAAGCAGTAATGCAAGATCCACCGCACCAAGGGCCATGACCTCCAGAACTGCCGGCAAGTCGAGCTGCTTGCTGAAAAGCAAAAAGCCGAGTATGAGAGGCAGGACAAGGAGAAAGGTCAGGACGGTGCCGAGGGATCCGGCAAGAAGCGTGGAGGGCAAGGAGGCCGCCGCAGCAAGGACAACTAGCAAGAGAGGCCCGCCCGGGGCCGTGACAAGAAGCAAGAAGACGATGATCATGACGAGGACGACGAGTCCGGTGAGCAAGAGTTCCAGAAGGCTACGGAGTCCATGTGCGTCGATGGTGGCGCCTCGCTGCATACTTCTCACCACCAGCTCAAGCAGTGGGTGCGTGAGATTACAAAAGCGGAGCCGTCATTCGACGCTCAGAAGCCACTGAAGTGGTCCAGCACGCCCCTCATCTTTGAAACCGAGGACCACCCTGACCGCACAACCGCGGTCGGGTGTTTGCCATTGTTGGTATCATCAATGATACGCAACCTCAAGGTGAACAAGATGTTGGTCGACGGCGGGGCCGGCCTGAACTTGATCTCGCCCGTCATGATCAAAAGGCTGCAAATTCCTGATGGAGACCTCGAGGAAACGGGCACATTTCAACGGGTCAATTCGGGGAGGAGCCAGACGAAGGGGAAGGTCACACTGCCCGTGACGTTTGGAGGAGAGTTGAACTACAGGACGGAGAGGATCGTCTTCGACGTGGCCGAGATCCCCTTGCCCTACAACGGGATCCTCGGCCGCCCGGCACTAGCCAAGTTCATGGCGGCGTCACACTACGCCTACAACATGCTAAAGATGCCCGGGCCGTTGACCATCATCTCCGTCCCCTCCGACAAGAAGGACGCGCTGATTTGCGCCGACCAACTCTACCGGGAAGCAGTTGCAGCAGCTGCCGTCAAGGCACTTGCTCCTACCGCTAAAGGCCCGGGAGGGAAGAAGAAGCCCGACAAGACCTCTCGCACGCACTCCGGCAAGCGCACCTCCTCGGAGTGTTGTGCTACCGTCGAGGACGTGCCAGAGAGCTCTACCGGCAAGAGCGAGAAATCCAGAGCTGAGCCATCGCAGACCAAGAAGGTGTCCGCCAGGGAGGATTGCACGGGAGGGGCCTTCACCATAGGCTCCACCCTTGACAACAAATAGGAAGGCGCACTCGTCACCTTCCTACGGGCGAATGTCGACGTGTTTGCGTGGAAAGCATCCGACATCCCCGGTGTTCCCAGGGAGGTGATTGAGCACCACCTAGCTATCTGTCCTCATGCGCGGCCCGTCAAGAAGAAGGTAAGGAAGCAAGCTCTGGAGGGGTAGGAGTTCATCACAGAGCAGATCAGGAAGTTGGAAGCTGCAGGTTTGGTGAGAGGAGTGCTCCACCCGACGTGGTTGGCCAATCCGGTAGTGGTGCGCAAGGCAAATGGGAAGTGGAGGCTGTGTATTGACTACACGGATATCAATAAGGCTTGTCCTAAAGACCCCTTCCCATTGCCGCGCATCGACCAGATTGTCGACTCCACGGCCGGGTGTGATCTGCTGTCATTCCTCGACGCCTACTCGGGCTACCACCAAATCTTTATGACAAGAGAAGATGAAGAGAAGACATCATTCATCACCCCATGTGGTACGTATTGCTTTTTAGGATGCCTTTCGGGTTGAAGAGTGCTGGCTCGACGTTTGCAAGAGCAGTCCAAATTGGTTTTGAAACCCAGCTCCATAGAAATACGGAAGCATACATGGATGACATAGTGGTCAAAACCAAGGACGGGGCAACTCTTTGCAAGATCTGGAAGAGACATTTGCCAACCTGCGCAAGATCAACCTTAAGCTGAACCCTGAGAAGTGTGTCTTCGGCGTTCCATCCGGCAAGCTTCTCGGATTCTTTGTGTCGCAGCGCGAGATCGAGGCAAACCCAGACAAAATCAAGGCTATTGGGCAGATTGAGGCGCCCAAGCGGATCAAGGATGTGCGTCGGCTCACCGGCTGCGTCGCCGCCTTGAGTCGATTCATCTGCAAGTCCGCCGAGCACGCCCTTCATTTTTTCAAAATCTTGAAGATGGCAGGCCCAATGGAGTGGACCCCAGAAGCCGAGGCAGTGTTGCAGGATCTGAAGAAATACCTTTCCTCCATGCCAATACTGGTTGCACCTAAACTACAAGAGTCGTTGCTGCTGTATCTGGCGATGACGAATCAAGTGGTCAGCGCCGCACTGGTGGCGCAGAGGGAGGTCGACGAGGAGGCAGTGGCGACGGCAGAACCAGCAGATGGCAAGTGTCGGTGTCAAAACCGGCGAATCTCGGGTAGGGGGTCCCGAACTGTGCGTCTAGGCGGATGGTAACATGAGACAAGGGACACGATGTTTTTACCCAGGTTCGGGCCCTCTCGATGGAGGTAAAACCCTACTCCTGCTTGATTAATATTGATGATATGGGTAGTACAAGAGTAGATCTACCATGAGATCAGAGAGGCTAAACCCTAGAAGGTAACCTATGGTATGATTGTTGTTCGTCCTACGGACTAAAACCCTCCGGTTTATATAGGCACCGAAGAGGGTTGGGGTTACACAGAGTCAGTTACAATGGTAGGAAATCTACATATCCGTATCGCCAAGCTTGCCTTCCACGCCAAGGAAAGTCCCATCCGGACACGGGACGAAGTCTTCAATCTTGTTTCTTCATAGTCCAGGAGTCCGGCCAAAGGCTATAGTATGGCTATCCGGACACCCCTAATCCAGACTCCTCAAGAGCTCCGAACCAAAGCTTCAATGACGACGAGTCCGGTAGCGAGATTATCTTCGGCATTGCAAGGCAGGTTCTTCTCCAAATCCTGTGTACCTGTTGAATAGTGTCCGCTTCTCAGAATATCGCGCCCTTGGCTTCCACGCCCAATAATGGCCATCTTCCACGTGTTGAACGAATGCGAAAAGCCAGGGTATTTTTACATTTACCCCCTAGCTGCGCAAATGAGCTGCCTATATAAGAGACGAGGATCTAGATCCGAATCACATCACCTGGCCCTTCGCGGTCTGGGGGCTTGACATGGTCGGACCCCTTAAAGGGGGAACCCACAAGCAAAAATACCTACTGGTCATGGTGGATAAATTCACCAAATGGATAGAGGCCAAGCCTGTCAAGACAGCCGAATCCGGACCGGCAATAGACTTCATATCGTGGGTCGTACACCACATAAAGTCCCCACAACATCATCACCGATAACGGCGTGAACTTTTACGAATCGATGAGGTCAAATTCTGGTGAAAAACATGGGCATTAAGCTCGACTATGCTTCAGCCTATCACCCTCAAACTAACGGTCAAGTTGAGCGAGCAAATGGTCTAATTATGAGCGCATCAAACCCATTAGTGCGGTCCCTCAAGGAATCTAACACGACCGGGTAGTGGAGCTCGACTCCGTACACTGGGGCTACGGACCACTCCGAATCACACGAATCGGATTCACACCATTCTTTATGGTATACGGCGCAGAGGCAGTTCTCGCCTGCGATATAATTCATGACTCACCTCAAGGCGCATGTACGAAGAAAGAGAAGCCAGGCTCGATCGGCAGGACAGTTTGGACGCCTTGGAGGAGGAGCGTGACATAGCAAAAGCCCGTTCCACATTCTACCAACAGCAGGCTCGAAGATATCAAAGCAGAGAAGTACGGACCAAAACTTACAATGTTGGCGAGCTAGTTCCACGCCTGCCGGACAAGAAAAAGGACAAACTCAAGCACAAATGGGAAGGTCCCTTTATCATCGACCAAGTCCTGACCGGTGGAGCGCACTCGTCTGCGAGATGCATCGGATAACCGACTCGAGCCGAACCCATGGAACGCAGCCCGCCTCCAAGATTCTACACCTAGCGCCGGATTCTGAGTTCGTCTCCTTCTTCTGTCCATATTTTACATTTTAGCTGTCTTCTATTTTTCTCCTTCTCCCTCCTTTTTCTCCCTCAGCAAGCCAAAGATTCCTCCGGCAGGGCCTAGCGCCGGCAAGGCGAGGCCCCCGGCAGATTCTAATGCCACCAAGGCAGTGCCCGCGCAGTCGAGTGAGGTGGTGCAGAAGAAGAGGATGATGCCACATCCGGTTTACTTTGTCAGCTCCCTATTGCAGGGGGCTAGGTAGAAGTACTCCGTTGTGCAGAAATCGCTCTTCGGCCTCCTTATGGCCTCGAGGAAGCTGCGTCATTAATTCCAAGCCCACGAGATCACTGTCGTCACCCGCCTCCCATTGCAACGGATACTGCATAACCCAATGCGATCGGAAGGATTGTGGAATGGGCCCTGGAGTTGTCGAGCTTTGGGTTGAAGTTTGAAAGTACCTTGACAATCCAGAGCAGAGTCTTGGCGGAGTTCATTGCAGAACGGACCTCAACGCCCGACGAAGAAATCCAGGAGACCGCTCTCCCTGGCAAGGAAGCAGGCCGCGACTGGATCATGTACTTTGATGGGGCTTTCTCGCTGCAAGGCGCCGGTGCCGGTGTGCTGCTTGTCGCGCCCACCGGAGAGCACCTCAAGTATGTGTCCAGATGCACTTTCCCAGGGAGATGTCCACAAACAACACTGCTGAGTACGAGGGGCTGCTTGCCGGTCTCAGTATCGCGGCAGACCTCGGGGTGAAGAAGCTCATCGTCAGGGGTGACTCGCAGCTTGTCGTCAGAAAAGTCAACAAGGATTACCAGAGCCCATTGATGGAGGCCAACGTAGATGAAGTGAGGAAGCTGGAGGAGCGCTTTGACGGTATCCAAGCAGAGCACGTTCCCCGAGCGGAGAACGACATCATCGATTACCTATCGAAGCGTGCTGCATTCAAGCTACCTGTGGAACCAGGTATCTTTTTGCTCCGATTAAATCAGCCATCCGTCGAACCGTCAACGGGGCAGAACAAGCGGAGGAAATCATGTCCCGGCAAGTACTTCCCCGCTGAGCCCCCTGGGGCTGCCGGCAAGGATGTTGTCATGCACACTGAGCCTGCCAAAGAGCAACTGGCTCCGGAAGGGCGCTGCCCGGTCGTGGAGACACGCGCCCCATGGCGTAAGAGCTGTTTTGATCCTTGCCGTCGAGCCCCAGGCTCCGGCATGGGCGCAACATACCATCCGATTCCTCCAAACAAGGGAGCTTCCTGAGGAGCAGGAAGAAGCGAAAAAAGTAGAACGTCGGTCTGTCCTGTACTAGTTCATCGATGACGTCCTGTACAGGAGAAGGCTGAACGGTGTGAAATTGAAGTGCATCCCCCGGGAGGAAGGACTGGAGCTGTTGGTGGAGATACATGGAGGCATAAGTGGCTCCCACATAGGGCCAAGGGCCCTTGCCGGCAAGGCGTTCCGGCAAGGTTTCTTCTGGCCCACCGCCCTCCAGGATGCGACGACACTAGTAACCAAGTGTGAAGCGTATCAGTTCCATTCAAAGAAGCTTCATCAACCAGCTCAAGCCCTTCAAACAATCCCTCTCTCCTGGCCATTCTCGGTCTGGGGGCTCGATATACTGGGCCCCTTCCCCCATGCTGTCGGGGGCTTTGAGTACTTGTCGTTGCAATCGACAAGTTCACAAAGTGGCTGGAAGTGGAAGCAGTGAAAAAGGTGACAACACAGTCAGCCGTCAATTTCTTCAAGGGACTGGTCTGCCGCTTTGGTGTGCCAAGCAGAATTATCACCGACAACGACACGTAGTTCACGAGCCACACCTTCATGCAGTACGTTCGAGACCTCGTCAACAAGGTCTGTTTTGCTTCCGTGGCACACCCCCGGAGCAACGGCCAAGCGGAGAGGGCGAATGCTGAAGTGTTGCGAGGCCTGAGAACGAAGACCTTTGACAGGCTGCACAAGAGCGGAAGGCGCTGGATTGATGAGTTACCGACGGTTCTTTGGTCGATCAGGACGACGCCAAATCGAGCCACCCTTCAGACACCCTTTGCCCTAGTATATGGGGCGGAGGCAGTTCTCCCCACGGAACTCATATATGGGTCACCTTGAGTGCTCGCTTATGATGAGCCTGAGCAAGAGCAGTTGCGGCAAGATGACGCAATGCTCCTTCAGGAAGATCGTCTTCGGGCGGCTGTGAGAGCAGCATGCTACCAGCAAGCCTTGCGCCGCTACCATAGCCGCAAGGTTCATGCCCGAAGCTTTGAGGAAGGCGACGTTGTTCTTTGGCGCGTTCAGTCGGCCAAGAATACCAACAAGTTGACGCTGAAGTGGGAAGGCCCTTATCGGGTAATACGAGTCACCAGGCCCGACGCAGTCCGCCTGGAGACCGAAGATGCTGTTCCAGTGAGCAATTCCTGGAACTTCGAGCATCTTCGCAAGTTTTACCCATAAGGCGCGGCTTGCCGGGCCCCCCGGCAAGCCACCTTTTGTACAAGCTTTGCCAGCAAGGCATTTAACCCTCTGTACAAAGCCAGGCGCAGACCCTGAGCATAAATAAACGAAGCATTGGCGCCCTAAGTTATAGCATGCATGCTAGGTTGAGTCTCTTCCTCGGTTAGGGTTGATAGTGCTTAGCGGCGACTAACCCCTAGCCTAGAGGTCGAGTGTGCGTCTTTTCTGTTTTCTTTGGTTCGCAGGGCACTTCTGCCGAGCCACTTGGGAAAAAGAGAACGAACTGGCGCTCCGACCCCGACAAGTCAAGGCTGCCGGGGGCTGAAGATGTAAGGGTCCAACCACGGCGAGCCAAGGCTGCCGGGGGCTGCGGATTCAGATAAGTCTTTCATCCCGCTGCTATGCGTTTCCGTATGGAACTGGGACATGTGAAGCCTCATTTATGTCTTAAAACCACCATGCTCCCTTTTTCCTGTACCCGAGAGTTACTTCCTAGGTCGGAATTTGGTAGTAGTTGCGATGGCGAAGAGATGAACGAGGAGCCTAACTCTACTTCGCCCCTACCTCCGCCGAAAGAGCGAGAACGGTCGACTGAAGAAGAGAAACGACAAGGCCTGTTGCCGGGCGATAACATTTATTATAAAAATAACAAGGATTCATCCTTGGCATGGGCCTCGCTCATGCACGAAGAACCCAACAAGCACCCTTTTTCATTAAAAATGTCCCATACAGGTACAGTTCATACGGAAAGAAAAACATGAACAAGGGGGATTACAAGCTTTAAATCTAACAAGGCCCGAAGGCTTACAGACTAAAAAAGAGATGAAGATGCCCGTAATCCCTTTCTTGTCCCTCTCCTCAGAAGATGGAACAGGACAGCGGGAGGGCAAAAAGAGGGCCTAGGCGAGGTGCGAGGAGCAAAAAGCTGGAAGATGAGGCAACGGCTCGCCAATACGCGACGAAGGCGTCGGTGCCCGCGTACTCTGAGTTGACGGCCGCCAGCTGCCTTCTTCACCTTCTCCGGCCCTCCTGCACCAGCCGCCCAAAGAGACGACGATGAGCACCCCGATGGAGAGCTTGGCGAGGATGGCCCTCGGCGGGGCGCGTGGCCGAGGGAGGAGCGGCGCGGTCAATCGAAGTTGGAGTCGGCATCCTGCCGCTCGACACCCTCGTCGCTGCTGTCGCTGTCCTCCTCGTCACTCCCGCTCGAGGAAGAGCCTACATCTAGGAGGAGATCTCCACAGCACTTCAGGCGATTTCCAAGATCTCCGAAGACCTTGATGGAGAGCAGGCCGCTATCCATTAACTTGAAGTAGAGGACGAGCCCCACCGTCAGGCTATGGATGCGGGCAAACGTCTTCCACCTGCGATGGAGATACATGACATGAGGAGCGGGGAAGTCGACGTCGACTCGCGTGCCGCCAGTCCTGCAGCCCCTCATGTGCAACATGAGGGTCTGGGGCGGATCGAGCTCCATCTCCGCTGCGAAGGGGGTGGGGAGACGGAGACGACGACGCGGTGGCTGGCGCAGCCTGATGAAGAACTCGCGGGGCCGGTCCCTGACGTGACCCTCCATCGCGGGAGGCACCGCTGGCAGAGGCACGGTCGCCGCGCCACCTCATGCCCCTCTCCCCCAACCGCCGCGGCGACCTCGGCCACGCCCCCTCCCCCTTCCTCTTTTGGCTGGCTCCGCCGCCACGGGCTCGAGGGGAGGAGGGACGCGCTGACGAGCAGCGACCCTCGCTGCCACCGTCGAAGGCCCATCACCTCCTCTCGCCATGGCAGGTGGAAGAAAGAAGCAACGATGAAGGAGGATGGATACTGAAGAATGTGGGGTGGCGCCCTCTCTCCCCTCTTTATAAAGGGGCAGGGTCGAGACCCAGCCGCCCCACTCAGCCAATCCAGCCGGCGGAGGCGCAGAGAATCAGGACCGACCCGCTGCCCCAATCAGCGACGGCCCGGTTTCCCGCCTCCACAGCCCGCCACTTGCATGAAGGACGCATGGCGAACGTGCAGGGTCGAAAGGACAGGTGAGGCGACCGTTCCCCGCCCCGTGATCAAGGGGCATGGGCGCCTTGAAGACTGCAACCCGAGTCCATCCAGTAAATGAGCCGCGCCTCAACGCCTCCCTCTTTTATGGGGAAGGCGCGAGCCGCCTCTTTACCATGATGTGACGCATGCGTCCGGAAACCGCCCCACGCATGCCACCCACGTCACGCGCACCCCTCAACGTTGCGCATTCAACGCGGGTCATAGGGAAGCGCAGCGGACGAAGGATTACCGCGGTAAAATCCGCCCCTCCTGCGCGCGCACCGTTCTGGGCCTGGCCCAACAACGTGTCGCGCTTATGTGTGGCCGAGGCCCGGGGGATCATGTTGGTGTACAAAAGTAGGGGCACACCTTTGTACCCCTTTACTTGTGCACGGGCAGTCAGAGCCACGCGCCACGCTCACACATAGCACGACAAAGGAGGGAAGTCGGAGAGAAGCCGAAGCCCAACACAAGACGATCAAGGCAATGCCAAGGCCAAGAACACAAAGAAGCAGAGGGACGGAGCAGTTTCCCCCGGCAAGACCCTTGCAGGGTAGCCAAGAGCCCCGCAAGACCCTTGCCGGGCAGCGCCCCAAACACCAACAGAGCGAGCCGCCCTTGAACCACAGGTTCCAACCCAACCGGCTACGACTGGACCAGGGCTCGGGAGGCACCTCTGTGGTGGCATGCAGCTCTTTGTCAAGACCATAGATATGTGAGATCAAGATGAGGACCAGAAGACGGCAACCCTCGGCAGGATCCTTGCCGAGGAAAGCCACTAGACCCCCGGAAAGATCCTTGCTGGGGACGACTGTGCATCACGGCAAGACCCTTGTCGGGCCGCCCGGCAAGACCCTTGCCGAGAACGCTAGCGGGGCCACCGCTAGGGCCGCACCAGCCAAGCTTCCACCACCGTTCGCATGCAGCTACCAGCCCAACCAGCTGGGCTGGAACCTGCGTGGCAACATGCAGCTGCCAGACCAGGTCAGCAAGCACACACGTGGCGGCATGCAGATCTTCGTGAAGACCCTACCGTCGCGCCACCTCAGCCGCTTGCTTGCCTACATGGCGCCGCATGCATCGCTGGCCAGGGCGCATGTCGAAGCGAGGGGGAACGGCGACGGACCGGACGGGCCTCGCCCCTGTCCCCGATAAAGCTAGGGGTCACCTAAGCAACGCATTAAATGTGTCTTGTCCTGTAATACGAGCGATAAGCTCGCAGTACTGTATGCCTTTCCACCTCCTGTGTGCCACTGTGGCAGCCCCTTTCGACTATAAAAGGAGGCCCATGGCGTACTGGAGAAGGATTCGGCTCTTTGGAACTACTCAGCCACCGTAGCTAGTTCAAGGGCTCAAGAACACTCAATACACCCACCAAAGCAGGACTAGGGTTTTACGCATCCTCATGGCCCGAACCTGGGTAAACGATACTTGTGCTGATTACTAATCCTGCTCTTCTTGCAACCCTGCACCCCGGCAACCGTTGTAGGGATTCTTGTGATCCCGTAGGTGTCGTTTCCCACCGACAATAAACAGCCACTTGGACCATCAAATTTTAATAAATAATTGTTCTTCTTTTAAATGTGGGTCATGCGTTCTTCATTTAAATTAGGCAATGGGATCTCTATGGAAGACATTGACCAAAGTGGATTCTGCCAAGTAGATGGTATATTTGTATTATCATTTTGAACAAATAGTCATGGTCTGTTTTCCTATCATATTAATTACTGCAGTGGGTTCAATTTGTGATGTTTGCAAGTCAAATTAATTTTCATATGGGCCGGAAAATGACAAAATATAATGCAATCTAGACTTTTCATTGATCATACCAAAGATAAGCTGAAAAGGAAGGCAATGAAAGAACTGGTTGGCTTATTACCTGGAGCTTATATTCACATGTGCTTATTTTCTTAGGATAACTCGTAATAACTGTCCCTAAGAAATTTTGCCAAAAGAACTGACATACAAATAACATGTCACGACAATTGAAATGGAGGAGTGACCTACCATAGCACACTGCATAGGCTCATCGCTGCCTCTCCTTTTTTTGCGATGTTCCATGAAATTGCCACGTACATCTTGTAATTTTTCATTGTGTAACCCTATCTGCAAGTTGACACGGCTAATTTCATACATCTCTACATGATAATACATTGCATATCCCTTGCACATATTTAAACCACCAATTAACGATTGTGTGCGTAGCATAAACTAGCCATGACTCTGTGTGCTGGACTAGCAGGCACTATAACGGAGCCTAATATGGTGCACTGGAATTCCTACATGCCACCTACATTTTTGTTTAATGTACTACCTCTGTTCCTAAATATATGTCTTTGTAGAGATTCCTGTATGGACCACATACAGATGTATATATATGCATTTTTGAGTGTAGATTCACTCATTTTGCTCCGTATGTAGCCTATAGTGGAATCTCTAGAAAGACTTATATTTAGGAATGGAGGTACGAGGTAGTATCATCTATGACCTATACATATCTAATTTAGCAGCCAGTTGTAGAAATCATTGTCTACACAAAGGGATTACTGGTCGAAAATCCTAGCAAAGTACACTGGCAGGCACAAACAATACAAGAGAGAGAGACACACGTACAAGATCATAGCACTGCCTCAGTCCAGGATCTTGGTTGGCCAAGCTATTAGATCCAGAAGAAACATCATCCTTGTAGTTTTTTCCAGCTGCATAACAGGTAACAGCGACATGTTAGTACATTTGAAGTACATCGGGCAGGTGATGCTGGACGGGTTTAAAGGTGAAGTACCTAGGCCGTGGCGGGTGCTTGGCATCTTGCCAGACGGTGGGAATAAGGTTAGAAACGTCAAGGGTGATGACGCTGCACTGGCTGTCGGGGTCCGATAAGGAGATCTAGAACCATCGAGTAGGGTGTTTGTGGAGCGGCTCCGATAGGGTGGACTACGGTGTGGGCGAAGCGGATCTGTGGCTGTGGACGAGGGCGTCGGTGAAGCTGCTCCGGTGGTTGGGTTAAGTATGGTGTCGACGATGCGGATCTGCGGCTGTGAACGGGGCGTCAGAAGCTGCTCCGGAAGTTTGGATGAGGGTGCGACGAAGCGGATCTGTGGTCGTGGACTTGTGAGTTGGCAAAGCGGCCCTGGTAGGGTTGAGAATGGTATAGGCGAAGCTACTCCGGTAGGGTTGACGATGGTGTTGGTGAAGCGGCTCAGGTAGGGTTGAAGAATGAGTTGGCGAAGAGGATCATAGGCCGTCGACGGGGGCGTTGGTGGGGCGGTTCCGAGGGGGGGGTGGGAGTACGAATGAGCCACTGCAGATGCGCTGCGGTTGATGAGAGTACTGGCGAAGCAGATCCGGCGCCATGGACAAGGCCAGCACTGAATGGGCTGTGGTACAATGGTGGATGAACAGTCTACTTGTTTCTAGTGGAGGCGGGAGGGGAAGATGCGACCGTAGAAGCAGATCCGGCGAGGTGGGTGCTGCTGGTAGTGAATGGCCCCTGGTACGCCGGTGGATGAGCAGTCTAGAGTTTTGAGAGGGGAGGGTAAGAAAGGCCGATGAAGTACGGACGTCCTGATGTAAGATGCTCTGGTGCTGTGGTGTTAGTCGTTTTTGCAGGAGGGGGAGAGGAAATGGGGGTGCCGTGTGGTGGGGGGAACTGGAAGTTACCAAAGCAGCCCCGACCTATTATGTAGATGAGGGCTATATTGTTACTATTGTTCTACGTGCACCAAGGACAAAAGGGGAATTTCACATGCTAAAGACTAGGTGGCAGAAATTTTAGAAGGAGGCGGGAGATTTTGCCGCCCACAGGATCGTTCATATCCAGTTTCAACTAATTTTGGACCGTGCTAGCGGGAAGGTCATGCGAGACTGTGTACACGGGCACGCGTCAGTAGTTAATAAATGGTGTCAACTCCACCCCAGAAAAAAAGACAATAACTCGGGATGATGCGCCGATAACATGGACGTTCACACGAGCGCGGCAAATCATACGGATGTAGAGGTGCGTTCAGAAAAAAAAGGGATCAAATGCTCAGCCTATGTATTTCTCGTGTAAATAGATAATTTAGTGCCATTGGTTATTTACTTTAAACACAATGCATTGACGTGTTAGTGTAGAGGCGCATAAAAAGAAATGGATATTGTAGTCCCACAAAAGAAAAGGATATTGTAGTCCGCTACTTAAAAGTGTTACCTCATATGATTGCATAGCCTCCATTTCATAAATTGCGTACCCGTTGAATTCATATATGAATATTACATATATTACTTCATAATAGAACCTTAAATCATCAAAGACTAATGAATTTTAATGCAAGAGTAACAATGGTGCATGTACATGATAACTACATTGGTTGTTTGAAGAAACATCACTGTAACTTTGGCATGCACAATTGAAAAGGTTTGTTTAGATAGAAAAAATGTGATATGTGCGTGTCCAATCTTTATAACGTTGAATCAATATTGTACCTCTGGCCACGGTACGAAGTAGATATTGATTTATGTTCAAGCGATGCACGTCCACGATCGCTAGATAGTGATACGTGAATGAATTGTGCAATCTCTCTCACATGCATACACATCTCATTTCCCCATGGGCATCGGAATCACAGACGCGCACTTCATGTATTTCTCTCCCTCCGTCAAGGTTAGAATTTGTCTTTCTACCCCGTCCTACAAGTCTCTCACACAGAAACACACATGCTCTCTCTGTCGAACACGCCCACCCCTTTAATTCCGCCCACCCACAACCACTAATGTCTCAAAGGATAATTATGTCTCTCACACATATGCATATGGTTAACTCGAGTTTCGGAACCATATGAATACGTACAATGGGATTCCAACAGAGCACCTTTTGTTTTGAGATTTCTCTCTCTCTCTCTCTCTCTCTCTCTCTCTCTCTCACACACACACACACACACACACACACACACACACATGCGCGTAGACATTGTTTATCGCTTCATTTTTTCTGGCACTTGCATGCACACCGTTTGTTTATCTCCGTGATGCTTTAAGTATGCCTCGCACACATCCTATCTACCTATCCCTTAATATATATATGTGTCATACAAACTCCTTCTCCCTACTAGCAAGATGCCCATGCATTGCACGGAACATCAAGATGCATTTGTATGAGTAGTTTATCTTGTGGGAGAAAAGGATGAATGAGGGAATGCCTTATTTGCAAATGGGGAGAGGGGTGTGGGTATCTTTTTGCAAATTTTTCATAGTTTCCTTCCTATCCATCAGATATAAATCCGATGGCCTATATTGCAGGATGGCAGGAACACCATCATCACCAACTCTGTTCTTATAAGAGTAGAGATATGTAAGTGTCACTGCCCCCCCACCCACACACACACTTCCCGACAACGAAGGAGAAGGGTGACACCTTGATCTTGATACTAATCTATCGACTGACTTGTCTCTCAAACACACACACACACACACACACACACACACACACACACACACACACACACACACACACACACACACACACACACACACCCGACACCAAAGGAGTAGGGTGGCACCTCGATCTTGATAGTAATCTATCTACTCCTCTTTCAAACACACACAGATACACACACACACACACACTCGCTAGTTGTGCCTCTGTGCATACCGCACACACTCTCGATACGTATTTCTCTCCCTCCCCCTCCCCACACCCACCCCAACCCCAACAATGACAGCAGAAGGGTGACAACTCGATATGATCTTAATCTGTCAATTGGTTTCTCTCTCAAACATTGTGTCCCTATGCCTCGCTCAGACACACTCGATACATATTTTTCTCTGTAGCCCCCTCAATAGGTAGACTTCTCGCGTGCGCACAGCTGTAGTGACGATGACGCTGAACCCAATGTGCTTTGTTTTTACCGGCCTCATGCGATAGTTTTCACCCTGTTTTCTTTTAATTAACAAGACAACCTTTTCTTTGTTACTACTAGTGAATCTCAAATCATTCGGGCCAGACATAAAATATATCACTTCAACCCAATTACCGCAGTAACTATTTTAAAAGAAACTATACTAGTGCACGTCGTTCCTAAACAAAAGGTTTTTAACCCCTTTTCGCGACGGCATTTGGAACCATCTCCAAGTGAGTGTGGGAGATAGGGGGGTCCTTCCCAGACGACCTAGAAACCATCGGGGATAGGGCCCCTACGGTACTCCAACTCGTTTATGCTCGCGGTATTCTATGGTGCTACGTTTACGATGCACGGCCCATCACAAACGGTTCACTATTATAGAAAGTGTATGATGCGCGACCCATCACAAACGGTTCACCGTTAAGAAGATTAGCTAATCGTCGTACGAGTGTAAGATAGGATTACGAAACGTCGGACCATCCTAACATCGTCGTACACGACAACTATCGCACACGCTATTATGTGGTGCAACATTTACGATGCATACTTCATCAAAAACAATTCTTGGTTGCAAATCGTGTACGATAAGGCAACTAACACAAACGTTTAGTTTTCCCTCATCGTTTGTGATATTGTCTAACATCGCACACGCTTTGCAAATGGCAACTATGTGCATGCGTGCACACGTTTCCTCTCTGTGAACCGTCTGCAATAGAAAACCCCAATAAGCAGGGTAATTAGTCTATTATTGATAATCAATGTACTAATCGGACTAATATTTCTTATACAACACGCCAGATATTTCATATCCGTATAAAAGCAACCAGGATTTCATAATCGAATTACATCAGATAGGTTTCGCACTCAGTTACGCCATTACACGACAGCACCAAGTTTCACATGGGGCATCAAAAACCTTTGGAAAGTAGCATCACACATGGTAAATAGATAGATGAATCTCATCTAGGAAACTGCAGAAGCGGAAGGCAAATATTGAGCCTTCAGTGATGTTGAATGTCCTTGCAACTTTAGGCCAGTAGCTATGGATAATTTCCCGCCCAACCTTCGTCCTCTTCAGCAAGACTTCAATATTGTACCGTGGGTGTTGAATGAATACCTTCCTCGCCTCTTGACCATGCAGGTGGTTTGAGAGGTAATCATTGGTGAACTGCTTTGAAAAGTACTGAAAACAAAGCTATGCATAAATTGTTGTTGTAAATTTTGAAATGGCGCAATTGGTAAAAACAAGGTAAAAGAGTTGGCACCATCCTATAGTTGACTGATGTCTTCTTCATTGAGCAAACAAAGATCTTGTTGTTATTCTTCGCAAGTTTCTTCATCCTAACAATCTTTCTGCGTTTCTTGACTTGACTGATATTCATGGATATCTCATTTCCCCATATGCAAAATGGGTCGAACAGTGGTTCTAAGCCTCTGACAGCAGGACCTACATGTGCAATACCAAATTATAAGAAACCTAATTATTAGAATGATTCATGCAACTGCACAATAATAAGCTATTAGCTAAAGGACCTTGCTTGAACAAACCTCGATGGTAAACCGTAGTGTCTCCCATTATTTCCCTGCAACACACATAAGGAAGATCTTGATCAGGTTAACTGAGAGTGGCCATACTATCAGTAGAGTATGTATTGAGTACAGCCAAATTCGATTGGTGTCACATGCATAACAATACAAAATTGTACCCACAGCAAATGAAAATCAAATTGCAGAACTGAACCAAACAGTTAAATGGACAACAGACCAAATGAACCAAAATAGTTAACTGAGCACGACATTGCAGAATAGAAACATGTACTAGAAGATAAGACAGTTAACAAAACAAACAATGCTTGAGAACTGTATTACGAAATGTAACAATTGTTGGACCAAAGTGTTAACTGAACATTACATTTCAGAGGAACAATCCGTTAACTGAGCATCAGATTGCATATTAACATTACAAAGGTCAAATCACTAGAAGGCACTGGCTGTGGACTCGAGAAAATAGCACGAATTGTATTTTAAAGTAGACAACCGCGTGGCGGTGTCGACGGTGGCCTCGAAGAAGAGGTGCTCCTCCAAGATCTGGCGGTCGACACACATGGCAGCCGTAGCGACGCCGTGCGCGCGTGCGGCCGCATGCTACTGAGCTCAACGTTATACTACGTGCAAAATGGCTGTGGGCGAAGCTTAATTGGAGGAGGGGGGTAGTGTTTTTGGTGGAAGGTGTCGCGCCGTCAGTCGGGGCATGTGGGACGGGAAAGGAGTAGGATGGTGTGGGTGGGGTGTGGATTACCTGAACATATCGACGAGGCCACGCAGCAAGAAGAAGGGTCAGCGGCTAGGAGGCCGCATAACAAGAAGAAGGGTCGCCGGCGAGGAGGCGGCGCTGCAAGAAGAAGGGTCCCCTGCGAGGGGGCGGCGGTTCAAGAAGAAGGGTAGCCGGCAAGGAGGCGGCGCTGCAAGAAGAAGGGTCGCCAGCGAGGGGGATGAGCAGCCAGTAAGCAGCAGTGAAGGTTTGAACTTGGAAAGCAAGGAGGAATAGTGGAAATGTGGCTTTTGGTAGGAGGGAGGGGGCGGGGAGATAGATATTTCCGCGGTGGCCAAAAAATTTCCCTCGGTGCTGCGAGAAACTGGCGTGGAAGTGTGGTTCAAGTGGGGGCGGTGGACTGTAGAAGACGAAGCTTCCTGCATAAGCCAGACAAGACGGTGCGCCAAGATATTTTATATCGTATCCAACACGATTCTTTCTAGTAAACTATTTGTGGTATACATAAATTTTTCATTATGTTTTGAAAGACAAAATGGTGTTACAGAGGGAAAGGATGGTGTTTGAATTGCTAGAACATTTACGTATAGTGAACATGCAACTAGTACATGAGTGTCATGTTTAAATTTTGAATTATTCCGGGTTCGTTTGGCATTTTTATGCATTAATTGAGTTTCTGGGCATTTAATGTGCATAATTCAAATTTGAACTACAAGCACATGCTCCAATGCACCAAAGTTGTTTGAAAAATCACATGTGTGTCCTTGGGTGAATTTCTAGGTCCCATGCACGAGATGGGAGTGAAATCCAAACATCTGGGCATCGTGGCTTGGCCGGAAAGATTGAGAAACTTGGTTTTTTAATTCCTATAAATCCATAACATGCCCGAAAATCATGAAACTTGGCATGGTGTCATGACATGGCACGAACATGCTGCGGTAATTTTTTTGGCCGAATTGGGACAAGCTTTGGTCTAAGCTTCTTGCAAATCGGAGATTCCCTCAAGAAGGCTCGTGGTTCTGAGGGGGAACGTGTCACCTTCGTGTGCGAAACGACATACGTACACTGCCTTCTCGTGACTTAATTTTTTTACACAGGCAGATTAGACCAAATAGAAGTATCGTGCTAAAATTTGGAATTATTCTGGGTTCGTTTGGCTTTTTTATGCATTAATTGAGTTTCTGCGTATTTATTGTGCATAATTCAAATTTGAACTACAAGCACAGGCTCCAGTGCAGCAAAGTTGTTTGAAAAATCACATGTATGTCCTTCGGTGTATTTCTAGGTCCCATGCAAGAAATGGGAGTGAAATTCAAATATCTGGGCGTCGTGGCTCGGCCGGAAAGATTGAGAAATTTGGTTTTTTAATTCCTGTAAATCCAAAACACGCCTGAAAATCATGAAACCTGGCATGGTGTCATGACATGGCACCAACATGATCCGGTAATTTTTTTGGCCGAATTGGGACAAGTTTTGGTGTAAGCTTCTTGCAAACCGGAGCTTCCCTCAAGAAGGCTCGTGGTTCCGAGGGGGAACGTGTCACCTCCGTGTGCGAAACGACATACGTACACTGCCTTCTCCTGCCTTAATTTTTTTGCACAGGCAGATTAGACCAAATAGAAGTACCGTGCTAAAATTTGGAATTATTCTGGGTTCGTTTGGCCTTTTTATGCATTAATTGAGTTTCTGCGCATTTAATGTGCATAATTCAAATTTGAACTACAAGCATAGGCTCCAGTGCACCAAAGTTGTTTGAAAAATCACATGTGTGTCCTTGGTTGAATTTCTAGGTCCCATGCAAGAGATGGGAGTGAAATTCTAACATCTGGGCGTCGTGGCTCGGCCGGAAAGATTGAGAAACTTGGTTTTTTAATTCCTGTAAATCCAAAACACGCCTGAAAATCATGAAACTTGGCATGGTGTCATGACAGGGCACCAACATGCTGCGGTAATTTTTTTGGCCGAATTGGGACAAGCTTTGGTGTAAGCTTCTTGCAAACCGGAGCTTCCCTCAAGAAGGCTCGTGGTTCCGATAGGGAACGTGTCACCTCCGTGTGTGAAACGACATACGTACACTTCCTTCTCCCGCCTTAATTTTTTTATACAGGCAGATTAGACCAAATAGAAGTACCGTGCTAATTTTTGAAATTATTCGGGGTTCGTTTGGCTTTTTTATGCATTAATTGAGTTTCTACGCATTTAATGTGCATAATTCAAATTTGAACTAAAAGCACAAGCTCGAGTGCACCAAAGTTTTTTGAAAAATCACATGTGTGTCCTTGGGTGAATTTCTAGGTCCCATGCAAGAGATGGGAGTGAAATTCAAACATCTGGGCGTCGTGGCTCGGCCGGAAAGATTGATAAACTTGGTTTTTTAATTCCTGTAATTCCAAAACACGTCTGAAAAACATGAAACTTGGCATGGTGTCATGACATGGCACCAATATGCTGTGGTAATTTTTTTGGCTGATTTGAGGAGGCGCACACATTAACAATCAACAAAGTCATTTTGGAACAAGTGTTGTCACGTTACAAATCAGAAACACAAGCATTATTGAAACCATGGGCGTTCTACTTACCAATTACGTGCGGCCAAGCGTCCCCTTTTTTATTGGCTAGGAGATGTCGTGCGGGGTAGCTATTTGAGTACGGGAGGCGTGCGGTCAGACCCCTGCGCGTGCTCATTGGGAGGTGAGCCCTTTGACCGCTACCCGCTGCGCACCTCCCTCCCAACATCTCCATTAATGGAGCCCGAGCACCTGTTCTACGGCGTGGCTATATGTCTCACTGGACTGAGATTTAAGAGAGAACAATGAAAATCAGAAAAGAAAGTTTTGCACGGATCTTGATGTAAGATCCGACGGACCTATATAGCATCGACTGCGACTTATAGCAAGCATGATGAATATAAGGACGATGACAGTGGATAACAATTGTCTTACATATTTTGAAACAAAATTAAAAAAAAGCCACATACGGCAACGCCCGAAATACACAAGGGCAAAAGAAGAAGGAAGACAACGGTCTGGCTCGCTGATCTCTACTTTCTTGATGCGTTGCTGCAGGCCGCGGGAACTAGTCTCCATGGCGAGCGGCGACGAGCTATTTCTTGTCCTCAAGATGCTGCTTGAGAGCATCCACGGATTCCTCCACCAGCCTTCTGCGCTCGATGCGCAGCATGGCATCCTCGTCCATAAGTTTCTCGACGATGACGCCGGTTCTCTTGAACAAGGCAGTGGTCTGCTCCTGCTGCTCCGCACTTCCAATGATCTTTGCCCTCAGCAGGTCGCGCTCGGCCTGGAGCTTCGCATTGCTCTCATTTAGTTGCCGGATGACGCCGGTAGACTGCTCAAACGAGGCTTTCAGGTCATCTTGCAACCTCGCCCACCTAGAGATCTGATCCATCTGCCTAAGGATGAGGGCACGCATGCACCTGTAAAAGTCCTCGCCTGCCCGCGAGACATTTTCCTAGGCCGCCGCGGTGTGGGAGGACATCTCTGCTGCATTCGCGGCGCGGCGGGACATCTCTTCTTCTTCCGCGGCGCGGCCGGCCAAGTGTGCTGCATCAACGACGCGGCGGGACCTCCGTGCTGCTTCGGCGAAGCAGCGGGACCTCTGTGCTGCTAAACCCGTGCGGCGGGACATCTTGGCTGCTTTCGCAGTGAGGCGGGACATCTCTCATGCTTCCGCTTCCAGGCTCGTCTCTCCCTGGTGGCAATCTCTCGACCCAGAACTCACGCTGGCCATGGCGGACGCAAGGGAACGATGATCAATGACTTGTTTGTTTTTGACTTTTTGTGGATGAGGAGTAGAGGAGGAATGTGCAGTCATCTTGGAGTAGTAGTATTTATAACCGTGTAGTAATACACTCCTAAGTGGGAAACCGTTTAGGTTTTGATCGGTGTGAACAGGTTTGCAATTTGGAATGTGACGGGACGCATGCTCAAAATTTACTGACGGTTATAAGTGCGGCACTATTCCTGGAAGGCGTAACATGGGCACGTATGCCTTCTCGGCCGCATATGTGGCGTTTGCACCATAGGGTGCACCGCAATAGGCAACGTCAACACACGTCTTGTTCCAACAACCGTGCGCGCTCGTTATTACCATCACACACGTTTCTTTTAATTAGAATGTGTGTGCCCGTCTAGCGCACACACGTTGATCTATCTAATTGTTTCAGTTTTTTGTGGCTAATCGCAAACAGTTCATCCATGTGAAGTGTATGCCACTAATCACAGACACTTTGATCTGGCTGACCCGTTTCTGTTATGTTGCCTAATTGCAAACAGTTCATCCTTCTGAAGCGTATGCCCTCAATCACACACACCTTGATCTGGCTGGCTGTTTCTTTTGTGTTGCCTAATCACAAACAGTTCATCCGAGTGAACCGTATGCTCTATATCACACACACCTTCATCAGGCTGCCCGTTTATTTTGTTCCACCTCATCGCAAACAGTTCATTGGATTGAACCGTATGCCCTGGAACGCACACGCAACTAAAATTTGAACCGTGTTTGATGGCTCCGCAATCGCAAACGTTTTGCACCTTTTTTGACGGTTCTTTTACACCACCGTTTGCGATTATTGCATTGCACGCAGTTTTGTCGAAGGGTCTCTGAACATTGTGTCGCGTTAGCAGCATCCTGCAGTAGTGCTACCTAGATTCTCGTGCATTGCACGGAACATCAAGATGCATTTGTATGAGTAGTTTATCTTGTGAGAGACTAGCAAGATGGCCATGCGTTGCACGAAACATCAAGATGCATTTATATGAGTAGTTTATATTGTGAGAGAAAAGGATGAACGAGGGAAGGCCTTATTTGCAAATGTGGAGGGGGGTGTGGGTATCTTTTTGCAAAATTGCCATAGTTTCCTTCCTATCCGTCAGATATAAATCGGACGGCCTATGTTGCAGGATGGCAGGCACACCATCATCACCAACTCAGTTTTTTAATCTCTACTCCTATAAAAGACTCAGTTAGTGATGACGGTGTGTCTGCCATCCGTCATTTCTGAACATCAGATCTGCATCTAACGACTATGATGTAAGTCTTGGCTTTTTGCAACAACACCCCACTTCTCTGCTCCAATTTGCAGAAACCCCTTAGTATATTGAAACCAACCACATCCCTCCCCCACCTCATCAAAACAGCCACAAGGAATATATTTTGAGTGAAACCTAATACGAGTATATTTTTAGTGATATGTACACCAAACTTGAGTGTTTTTCTTTCAAGTTTGTGAACATGTATTATTATATTTTGGATCCGTTGCAACGCACGGGCACATTGGTAGTAAGAGTAGAGAAAAGGATGAACGAGGGAAGGCCTTATTTGCAAACATGGAGAGGGGTGTGGGTATCTTTTTGCAAAATTGCCATAGTTTCCTTCCTATCCGTTAGATATAAATCTGATGACCTATATTGCAGGATGGCACGCACACGATCATCACCAACTCTGTTTTCTAGGCCCTCTGTTCCTAAATATTTATCTTTTTAGAGATTTCAACAAGTGAGTACATACAGAGCAAAGTGAGTGAATCTACACTCTAAAATATGTCTACATACACATCCGTATGTGGTAGTCCATTTGAAATCTGAAAAAGACAAATATTTAGGAACGGATGGAGTATAAGAGTAGACACAGAGATATATCTCCAGCATGGACTACAATAAAAATGTGCTGGACTGGTTAGCGTCGGATGCTCGCAACGCGATGACCTGAGTTCGAATTCTGTCTTTAACTTTAGATTTTTATATTATATATTACTTATTTAATATATAATTCTTTCGCTATTGTATTGAAAGTGGAACCCACAGAGTACTTAGAATACAAGATTAAGGATGGACTTGTTTCTTTTTAACTTTCTGTACGAAGCTGTAGCCACCCTGCAAGTCACGTGTACACTGTACATGCAACTAACTTTTTATAGAGGGAGAATCATACACGCAATTAACTCAAATGGATTGGATGTGACTCTATTATTTCCAGCATAACAACATCTCCAACGACAGCCGGAAAATTTCCTACCGCTTCCTTCCACGGAGGACGACATCAAACGCCAGCAGCATACATTTTCACAACTATAACCAACCAGATGAAATTCGTGCAAACACAGACTTTTTTCATATAAGCATGCAGGACTTCGTATAAAAAAGCTGGATCTTCAGATAAACATGATGAATTTCATTACATTTACATGAACTAAGCTGTGCTAATCCGGTTCTCTTGGTATAATTAATACTCCCTCCGTCCTGAAATACTTGTCCCGAAAATGGATGTATATAGACTTATTTTAGTTATAGATACATCCAATTTATCCATTTTTAGAACAAATATTTCTCGCCAGATGGAGAGGGAGTACCTAATCTAAATGACCGCCCGTCGATCCCTTTGTCTTCCTCATGTCCGGCAGACACTTGCGGGGTCGACGAAGGTCCTCGGAAGAGACGAAGCAGCAAAGAAACCACCTGAATGCGCAGTCGTCGCCTCGGCGGTGGCCTTCATGGGACCCAAGTGGCGGCAGCCTTCCGTGTTCTACTTCTCCTTGATGATGGCGGCCGACACGGAGAAGCTGGCCACTGACTCGTTGCTCTCCACGCACCCGGCTTCTGTCTCTGCCTGCATGGCGTTGCCGCACGCATGGGAGGTGCGGCCGCAGGCACGGGAGGCGCGCCCATAGACACGGGAGGCGTGGCCACCGCAGACACTGGTGGTGTGGTACGACGCAGGAGCAACAACGCCCATACCTGCGTGTTCGCCGCCGTACCGGCGTGGAGCAACTCGCCACTCCTCATCGAGCTGAACTGGAGCGGCGAGTTGCTGAACCACGCGCTGGATTGGGGCGACAACTGGCTCCGTCGGGCCAAGCGAGGTTGATGAAGCATCGAGCGGCCTTGCCAGTATCCGGAGGGCTCGGCGGGCCACCCACCCGGGTAGTATGCCGGAGAACGGCTCCTCCGAAGCCATTGGAAGAGTGGATAAAATGGTGAAGGAGGAGATGGGGGAGCGGCGGAGGGGTGCGATTCTTGCCCGCTGTCTGTCTAGCCTCGTATAAATAGAGGGTGGACGGTAGGAGCTTGGCCGGCGTCTAGCCTCATTTAAACTGAGGGCGGACGGGAGGAGCTCGGCCGGTGTTGCATTTAATTCCCGCCCGCTCATGAACGAATGTGTGGCTGGAGTAGGTTTCTCAGTTTGCTAGCGGGTTTAACGGAGGGGTTTGATGGAGGCGAGGCGTGTCCAAAGAGGCGTCAGCGGCGGCGCAAAGATTATTCGATTTGGACAATGGGCAGCGCAGTTCCCAATACGGCTTTAATGCAGAGAAGGGAGGGGTAATGGTTCCCAAAATGTTGAACGACCAATGATCATCCTTGTTCAATTAGCATCGTGCATGCGTGAGGGAAGTAATGGGAGGAGGGCCGGGAAAAGAGGCTGCACGATGTGAATTCAACGTACTTTGCACTCATATAAAGGCGCCCCTCCATTCCAATGCATCTACCACATCGTACGCACCTAAGCATTTGCTTAAGCACCTACACTAAGCGCAAAAGTGCTTACTCCAGACCCATGGCAGCGATGCACGCGAGCGGCAAGCGGCTGTGCCAGATGGTCCACGACGCCGGCCTGCGGCATGGTGCCGAGGATCGTCTCCAGATGGTGTTCGCGACCGTCTGGTGGATGGCCACCATTGACGCCAACTACGACTCTCAGTTGGACCAGATGATCGTTGCCACCACCAACAAGTTCACCGTCCTCAAGGAGCTCGGGGACGACATCGCGGTACTCCTCCAGCCCGCATGCCCGGGCTCCTCATTGCCTGCCACCCTAATCGGCCTCCATGGCCGGAACCTCTTTCAAGCACTGGTGGCACTACGACTGCCCGCAGACGCCATGAAGAATGTCCACCTGGAGGTAGCGCTCGCCATGCAAGAATTCATCGACCTACACATCCACGTGTATGAGCAAATCATGTACATAGGTATCTACAAGGACATTGAGGACGCTACGACGTTGGCCTTCCTCAACCGGCTGCAAGCCTTGGATGCCTTTGCTGAGATGCACCTTGACCTCACTACAAAAGCCGCCGCTCCTTAGCCGTCGGGCCATTGAGGAGGAGGAGGTCATACGTTGATGGATGCATCTTTCTTCTTGCCTCATGTAACCACCACTGCGATCGCATCATCGTGGCCTTAATTCTTATTGTGCTATTGCATTCTCGTTCCAGTCAATACAGACATGTGCGATCCCTTTCATTAATTTTATGCATCACTTTAACAAGTACTCCATCCGTCAATTTATAAGTTGTGCTTACCTTTTCCATCAACTTCGTGCTACGCACGGGCATCTTGCTAGAAACACTAGAACATGTCAGACCGCATGTGACCAGACCGAGGATGCCAAGGAGCAGAACCAAATGTTGCCTAGAGGCGTGTTCTCGCAAAAAAAGGGGAAGGCGTGTTGCCTAGCATTTTCACTTTCATGTGGGACCGCCGTTGAGCAAATTGACTATTGGTAAATGGCACCCCGCCCGCCGCCGGGTTGGAAAACAGAAACGAGAGGAAGATCTAGCTGTAGCACGGAAGCCAAGAAATTTGGTGTCTGATGGGGCTCGTTGATAGAGTGTTATTTATTCATAACTAGCAAGATGCCCATGCGTTGCCCGGAAAATCAAGATGCATTTGTATGAGTAGTTTATGTTGTGGGAGAAAAGGATGAACAAGAGAAGGCCTTATTTGCAAATCTAGAGAGGGGTGTGGGTATCTTTTTGCAAAATTGCCATAGTTTCCTTCCTATCTGTCAGATATAAATCGGCAGCCTATATTGTAGGATGGAAGGCACACCATCATCACCAACTCTGTTTTTTATAAGAGCAAGTATAAGTATATAGATATAGATATAGATATATATATATAGATATATATATAGATATATAGAGAGTAGAGATTTGGGTTTGACACGAGCTCGTACAGCGAGAGCACCACAAGGCCTGCCGCAGGAGTTACATTTCCCTCTCGGGGCCCACGGGACCGAGCTTCAGTGGCTTAGTGCACCGGCCTATGAGTCAATGACATGCGGACCTTAAATGTGGCTGGCCCACAGGTCATGCTCATGGGGGTGGCGTGGTTCGTGACTCACTCGTTCGAGATGAACTGGCCGGTGGTGGAGTGGCCGTGGCGAGGGTGCCACAGCTGGGCGTCGAGGCGTAGATGGCCACACCGGCGGGCACTACCTGTAGTACAGAAGTACTCCAGCTGAGGATTGATGCTGGGGATGAAATGTGTCTCAACCGCTAGATGAAAATTCGATGGTGCGGGAGTACGGATCGGAGCATGATACGTCTCCAACGTATCTATAATTTTTGATAGTTCCATGCTATTATATTATATCTTTTGGATGTTTAATGGGCTTTACTACGCACTTTTATATTATTTTTGGGACTAACCTATTAACCTAGAGCCCAGTGCCAGTTTCTGTTTTTTCCTTGTTTTTGAGTATCGCAGAAAAGGAAAACCAAACGGAGTCCAATTGACCTGAAACTTCACGGAACTTATTTTTGGACCACAAGAAGCCCACAGAGCATCGGAGATGGACTAGGGAAGTCCCGAGGCCACCACGAGGGTGGGGGCGCGTCCTACCCCCTGGGCGCGCCCCCTACCTCGTGGCCACCTCGGGGACCCCCCCTGACTTGTTCCCGACGCCAATACCTCTTATATATACCCAAACTTCTAGAAAGGAACCTAGATCGGGAGTTCCACCGCCGCAAGCCTCTGTAGCCAACAAAAACCAATCGAGACCCTGTTCCGGCACCCTGCATGAGGGGGGATCCCTCACCAGCGGCCATCTTCATCATCCCGGCGCTCTCCATGATGAGGAGGGAGTAGTTCACCCTCGGGGCTGAGGGTATGTACCAGTAGCTATGTGTTTGATCTCTCTCTCTCTCTCTCTCTGTCTCTCTCTCTCTCGTGTTCTTGATTTGGCACGATCTTGATGTATCGCGAGCTTTGCTATTATAGTTGGATCTGATGATGTTTCTCCCCCTCTACTCTCTTGTAATGGATTGAGTTTTCCCTTCGAAGTTATCTTATCAGATTCAATCTTTAAGGATTTGAGAACACTTGATGTATGTCTTGCATGGGATAACCATGGTGACAATGGGTTATTCTATTGGTTCACTTGATGTATGTTTTGGTGATCAACTTGCGGGTTTCGTGACCTTGGGAATCTATGCATAGGGGTTGGCACACGTTTTCGTCTTGACTCTCCGGTAGAAACTTTGGGGCACTCTTTGAAGTACTTTGTGTTGGTTTGAATAGATGAATCTGAGATTGTGTGATGCATATCGTATAATCATACCCACGGATACTTGTGGTGACATTGGAGTATCTAGGTCACATTAGGGTTTTGGTTGATGTGTGTCTTAAGGTGTTATTCTAGTACAAACACTAGGATAGATCGAATGGAAAGAATAGCTTCGTGTTATTTTACTACGGACTCTTGAATAGATCAATCAGAAAGGATAACTTTGAGGTGGTTTCGTACCCTACCATAATCTCTTTGTTTGTTCTCCGCTATTAGTGACTTTGTAGTGACTCTTCGTTGCATGTTAAGGGATAGTTATATGATTCAATTATGTTATTATTGTTGAGAGAACTTGCACTAGTGAAAGTATGAACCCTAGGCCTTGTTTCCTAGCATTGCAATACCATTTATGCTCACTTTTATCGCTTGCTACCTTGCTGTTTTTATATTTTCAGATTACAAAAACCTATATCTACTATCCATATTGCACTTGTATCACCATCTCTTCACCGAACTAGCGCACCTATACAATTTACCATTGTATTGGGTGTGCTGGGGACACAACAGACTCTTTGTTATTTGGTTGCAGGGTTGTTTGAGAGAGACCATTTTCAACCTACGCCTCCCACGGATTGATAAACCTTAGGTCATCCACTTGAGGGAAATTTGCTACTGTCCTACAAACCTCTGCACTTGGAGGCCCAACAACGTCTACAAGAAGAAGGTTGCGTAGTAGACATCAGAGCACAGGAGCGGAGCAGGCAAACCGCGTCCAATCGGGTGTGTCTATCATAGGAAGTTGATGGTCGCTGCAGTTCAGCTGGCCCGCATGTCATGCACACAAAGACAGAGGAGCGGTGGGGCCGAGAGGGATGAGGCACACGTCGGGGGACGTCACGCCGTGGGTTGGAGCGGCGTCCTGGGAATCGCGTGTGGGTGTGGCATTGGTAGAAACAAGAAACGTGATGGTCGCTGTGGTTCAACTTCCATGGACAAGCTGTCATGTCTGCTGACACATGCATTGCATACCGCTCACTGCAAGGAACTTGTTCCAAAGATACCATTTTTTCAATAAAATTCTCGAGATATCATTAGTTTTTACACATGGGATTACTCCTGCAAGGGTCAATCACAAGAGGTGTTTTGTAAAAAAATGCATCTTGATGTTCCCTGCAATGCACGGGCATCTTGCTAGTTATAAAAGAAGCCCACATGGGCATCTTGCCGTAGGGTGTGCCACTGAACCAAACTCAATTTTTTTTCCAGATGCTTAGGTGCACCAGATTCCGTGCCACGCTACATAATGTAAAAGAAAAACAGCTCCAATTTTTTTTAAACCTGTTATCTTCAAACATTCAAAACAGCCCGAGGAATATATTTTGAGTGAAGCATGATTTACTTTTACTGTATATGTATATCAAAACTAGAGTGTTTATAATTCAAGCCCGTGAACAAGTATTATCCTACTACTTTGGATCCATTGCAATGCACGGGCCAACACATTGGTAGTAGTAGTAGGCTCTATCTCTATCTCTACTCTACTCTTATAAAAATAGAGTTGTTGATGATGGTGTGCCTGCCATCCTGCAGTATATGTCGTCTGATTAATATCTGACGGATACGAAGGAAACTATGGCAATTTTGCAAAAAAAATACCCACACCCCTCTTATACAAGCAAGATGACCGTGCATTGCACGGAACATCAAGATGCATTTGTATGAGTAGTTTATCTTGTGGAAGAAAAGGATGAACAGGGGAAGGGCTTATTTGCAAATGTGGATAGGGGTGTGGGTATCTTTTTGTAAAATTGCCATAGTTTCCTTCATATCAGTCGGATATAAATAGGATGGCCTATATTGCAGGATGGCAGGCACACCATCATCACCAACTCTGCTTTTTATAAGAGCTGACCATCATCACCAACTCTGCTTTTTTATAAGAAGCTCTTATAAAAAGCAGAGTTGGTGATGATGGTGTGCCTGCCATCCTGCAATATAGGCCGTCTGATCTATATCTAACGGATAGGAAGGGAACTATGACAATTTACCCGCACTCCTCTCCACATTTGCAGATAAGGCCTTCCCTCGTTCATCCTTTTCTCCCACAAGATCTTGATGTTCGGTGCAATGCACGGGCATCTTGCTAGTCTCTACTCTTAAAAAAACAGAGTTGGTGATGATGGTGTGCCTGCCACCCTGCAATATAGGTCGTCCGATTTATATCTGATGGATGGGAAGAAAACTGTCGCAATTTTGCAAAAAGAAACCTACACCCCTCTCCACATTTGCAAATAAGACCTTCCCTTGTTCATCCTTTTCTCTCACAAGATAAACTACTCATACAAATGCATCTTGATGTTCCTTGCAATGCACGAGGATGTTTCCTTGGGTGTCTCTCCAGCGCGGCATGGCCGTAGTTGCAAGTTGACGCCCCTTGAGATGCCGACGTTGAGGGGCACTCGGATTTTGTCCGATGAGCAGGTAAGATGAGTTTGATCACGTAGTAAATGCATTAGAAAGTCTACTTCTGTGTCCATTTCCTAGTTCTCCCCCTGCCAACTGCTTCACAGGTTAGGCTCGGTGCGAGTGGAGATTGGCTTGCATATGTACGGGAGGGTACCAACATCAATTTTCACAACATTTACAATGGTGACACCGTTCCCTTAGAACCTTTGTCCAACATTGGGATCAGCCATGCAATGCTCCACCGCCTGAATTGGTACGATGGAATCACAGTGAGATTGAACAAGATAGCACGAACCTTGCACATGGCGGTCAAAGGTGCACGATGTTGTCTACGGCCGATTTGTCGCCGTAGGAGTACGAAGACGCTGTGCTCCTTTCTAACCGCATCTTCGCGGTGACAAACCAGGAGACTTGTTTTGTATGGGACACATCCTATGGTATACTCCTTCTCTCCTAGTTTATTTATTTTGAATTTTTTCGTTTTATAAGTTTCAAATTCAAATTGAGAGCTCCCCATCACATGTTGAGATTACAATGTCCATTAAATCGTTGCGTGCATGTATAGTAAAGAAACAAATCTTGAGTTTGCCACGAGTTCGTGTAGCGGTAGCACCACAAGGACTAACGTAGGAGTTACATTTACCTCTCGGGGCCCTCGGGTCTGAGCTTCAGCACCTTACGACACCTGCCTTTGAGTCAATAACAAGTGGACCCGATAGGTGGCTGGTCCACATGTAATGCTCCCGAAGGCAGAGGGGCAATGGGGCCGAGAGGGGTGAGCTGCATATCGGGGGAAGTGTGGTGTCATGGGTTCGAGTGGCGTCGTGGGAATTGCGTGTGGCTGTGGTAGAAACCTTTTTTCGAGAGTATGGTTGTGGTAGAAACTTGATGCTCGCCGCATTTCAGTTGGCCCACATGTCATGCACACAAAGGCAGAGGGGCGGTGCGGCTGAGAGGGGTGAGGCGCACGTCGGGGGACATGGTGCCGTGGGTTGGAGCGGCGTCGTGGGAATCGCGAGTGGCAGTGGATGAAACGTGATGGTCGCCGTAGTTGAACTTCCATGGACAAGCTGTCATGTCTACGGACACATGCATTGCATACTGATCACTGGAAGGAGTAGTAGAGAAAGCTAGGCGGATAAATAGTTCCTTATAGTCAAGCAGACCCACACTACTACTTGTTCCAAAGACATGCACACCATCGAAATAGTCCATCTATATCAATATACACAGAGAGGGAATAATTTTGTTTACAACAGAGGAAATAGTTCATCCATCCATAATGCCCTGCTGCTGGTGCAGCACCTTCTTCTTCTTTTTGTTGTTCTCATTTTCTGTGGGAGACAGCTTCATAACAAGCTCTCTGGACCTTGAAGCTATCTCGAAACTCACACGGGCATCGAGGGCAGCATATTTTATCCGCTCGTACGTCAAGGGATAATTATCCCATCCAGACAACCTTAATGCCAGCATCTCATCACCCTTCTGAAGATTTGTTCTGAGCACAAAATTTGCTAGTCGAATAGGGATGGTGTCGGTTTATCACAATCTTCTACAGGAATTTTTATTTTGGTTTGTACGTCAGTGATGCTTTTCAAATCAAGGTTGTACGGCTCCAACTTCTGTTTGTCCCCTGCGATGGCTGCCCCATAGAAGTATATGTTCTCCCGAGACAAGAAATCATGAAGCTCACTTGGAATGGAGGGCGCGTGTATGATGTGGCACACCAAAACATCATCTTCGAGGAACAGCTGAAGGACGGCGGCGCGTTGGATCTTCCCAGTGGCACGCTCCGTGTACTTTGCATCGAGACCGGTGACCCTCATCTCCACCTTTTGGAGGGAGTTGGATACATTGTTGATCCACTTCCGAACAACCCTTGGGTGGTCGGTGACTGTGGCAACTATGCTCAACGAGCCTTCGACGAGGACATGTTGGACGCTAAAAACCGGCATCTCGATCTCTTTTGCCATTTGGAACCGCTGGACCGGAGGGCTATGGTTTGGAGAATTAGGATTAGATGGCTAATCTAACTGAAGATGATGATTATTTACAAGGGCTTCGGAATTATTCCAGGAGGATGTGAAGAGGTAAAAACAATGTGGATGCAGTGTGGTTTGGATGCAAATTAAGATGAAGGAGTAGTGAAGAAGCTGAGGAAAATCGGTTCCCGATGGAGAAGTAAATGGGAGAAGTGGCCTGTAGGTAGTTCATTAGACGGCTAGGTAGACTAAACGAAAAGGCTACACGGGTAGAATGAGGAGTGGGGCATGTACCTATACGTGCCCATCCTTCTAGCGCTACATGTGTCCCTGTACGGGAGTACTACTCACGTTCCTACTACTCCTACTAGTACTAGTACTCCCTCCGATCCATTTTTCTCTACGCATAACTTTTTTCGTTTTTCCCCTCAATACTCTGCGCGATGGAGCGATTATGTGGTGGTTTCCGATTATGTCCCACCTTTTTTGCTTTGCATGCAACAACTCATGATGATTTGCATGCAGAGATACTAGGAAAGTGCGCTGAGTGGGGAGTAAAATACGGAGACAGACGGGGAGCGCCAATGGGTTGCATGCACATTAATAACGGCCACCTTCCGATCCGTGCGAGCGCATGGGGAAATTAGTCAAGAAAAAATCCCGCGGGGCTCTCATTGGTATGCGGGTCTAACCTTATACGCAGAGAAAAAGGAATCGGAGGGAGTAGTACAACTGTGGTACACTTGATGGTCAAAATACTATTAATCATCTGGTCCTCACAGTGAAGTGACAAGACCCTGCGCCTGAGGTGACACCAGTCCAGGCGGCGTGTCCGGGTTACCAAAGTCAACCTCACCTTGGGCACTATGCAGTCACTGTCACCGCCGTATAGCATGCCTCGCCTCGTCTCCCTCTCCCCTAGCACCACTCCATCTCCATCTCCGTCTCACCGGAGATCCTGAAGTCACTTTTCATCATCTCACTGTGCCCCCGCGTACCCTCGCCTCGCTCGCCTCCCCCAGTACCACTATTCCCTCGCTAGCCGCTCCAGCACCGAGAGCCTTCTCCCTTGTAAATCAAGCCCCCCAAAACCCCACCTTCCAAACTCCACCATGGCCGAACGCGAACCGCGCAGCATCCATATGAGCCGCGATTGGAGCAATCTCCCCAATGACGTCCTCGACCTCTGTTGTTCGTATATGGATATGTTGAGCGCCCTGCGGCTGGCTGCATGCTCAAGGGGCATGCACACGGCCATCGTCGAGTCGAGGCCTAAGCTTTTCAAGACACCCTGCTTGTTGCTATCTGGTCTTGCGAGATTTTCTCACCATGATACGGAGGCGTACATGATGCCCCTCGACTTCAATCCGACCTCCATTAGCTGAAACTTCTTTGCAGGTAAGTAGTGGGTCGCCGTACATCATTTCCCCCGACTTCGATCCCATCACCATCGCCTGAAACTTCTTGCAGGTATGTACTGGGTCGGCATGAACTCCCACTGGATGGCTGCCATCAGAGAAGACGGGAAAAAGTTGGTGCTCGTGAACTTCCAGACCTCCCATGAGATTATCCTTCCTCCGTTGGATGACATAGATTTTTACCGTCGTGTTCCAAGTCATGTAGATTATGTCGTCAGTTGGATGCACCTTGTTTTGTAGAAGATCGTAATCTGCCAAGTGCCCACACGATATGCGGATTACGCAGACTTCAAGCTAATTGCCTTGTTCGACAAGGGACTCGCCTATCTTTCCGCCGGTGCCTTCTTTAGCTGGAGACAGCTCAGCTCACAGTGGATCATCGTCAAAGCTGATACACACTTATGTGATGCTATTGAACACAATGGCATCATCTACGCGGTCGACAAAGCAGATGGCACCACATATTGCTGGGACGGCGCGTGTAAGTTGTTTCCGTTTGATGTTAATGATGACGCCATGACACTATTTGAACTTTTTGTGATGATTGACATATCCCTGTTTGAGCAGAATTTGAGTAGAACTATGGCAATATATTAGAGATGTCGTAAATCAGTTATATTTGGAATGAGTTAATTCATGCGATTGTGACCATGTCATTACAACCAATTTGTACCCCTGAATAATCAAACGGTTAGGAAGATTTTGATATTCTCCTTATTTTATACTAATCTATATACTACCAAATATGAGTGTGTATCAATGGCCATGTTAGTTTCCTCATTTTCATGTAGAAACATGCATCACACTGTTGGTTTCATCTAACCATACATTATGGAAGTAAATGTGCATATGGAGAACTCTATATTTGGAAGTAGTGAAATCCTGTAATGCTTACCATGTGTACATACCTATGTTCGCCCTTCAGCAATCAATGGCTAGAATAATATGCTCACAAAATTTTTGCCCATAGAACATGAGTATATAACAATGCATGGTCTGTTAGTTTCCTTGAAGAATTTGTTTGTGAGGACAGAACATGATTACATAACATGCATGACATGGTAGTTTCCTGTGAAGAATCGATTGTGAGATAACATGAAGATAACCATGCATGGCACTTCTATATTTTTGAACCACCCAGTATACATTTCCCTGTATTTTCCTTCCAGTTCCAATAGGGACATATCAATGTCGTTCCTTGCATTATCCTACTCATACTCTGAACAATGCTGATCTTACATTAACAATGTTTGTCCTTTTTGATATGATGTAGTGTCCCTACAGTTACTGCCCTTTGTAATCACACCACCTTTGCCAAAAACAGGGAAGCACAACTGGTTCCTCGTTTGATCAGACGATGGTAAAAGACTGATGATCATTCAGACACATGAGCTGGAAAAGTTATATTGCAAAAACCCCGCTGTATGCAAGCACCGTGAAATATGTGAGTATCCGGACAGTGGCTGTTACGTCTATGAGAAGGATACCTGCTTGTTGGGGCCTTCAGGATTTTTGATTTGGAGGCCGGTAAACAGCCTTGGTTCACACTCTCTGTTTCTCAGACTCAATTATCCGATTAACCAGGAGATCACCATTGGCAAGGACCTTGATGGCAGAGAGGCTCTGTTTGCTATGGAAAACTGTGTCTACACGGCGAGCCTAGGAGTTCGGGAGCAAACTCCCTTGATTGTCAACGATATAGCCTGCAGCCAAAAGAAGGTGAGAATGAAAAAGGCATCTGGATTAACTTTGATCCTTGGATGTGTCGAGTCTGACAGGCAGTGATGTGGTTCAAGCCTTCAGGTTGATAGGTAATTGGGCTGTTGCGTCGAAAGGGTGGAGTACTGGTGTCTCCTGATCACTGGTGGCTGAACCGGGGCTGCAAATTATGATGGTGTTGGATCATCCCTCTTTGAATGACTTGTTGTGTTTGCTGCTTGTTCTAGATGGGTAGTTCTCTCTTTTATTATGCATATTCCTTGTCATTTGGTCATCCTCGTCTATGTCACTCTTAGTATGTAATAGTTGCCTCTATTTAGAATGTCATTCTCGTCTGGATCACGAGAGTCTGAGCGCTGCAGATGGGTGCGTTTTGGTGGTGTAGCAAGACTTCTTATGAACTATCATCTCTTGTTGTTTATGTCAGTAGTAGTCACTAGTTAGTGTTTGAATGTTGTATATATCGTTGTTTCGAACTGTTTATTGTCTCGAACTGTTGGTGGGCTAAATGAGGGCATCACCGTTCTCCAGTGTTCAGAGTGTATCTCCTTTTCAATTTATAATTTGAGCTTAGTGTCTTTTTCGATGATGTACACTTGTTTGGGCCAGTGAAGTGTCGTTGAATATGGGACGAGTAGTAACGCAATGCCAAATAGGTCAATTATGACTCTCAGGCCGGGCTCTCAAAAGATCCTCCAAAAAAAAGGCCGGGATCTCAAAAAAAGAAAGAATAGGGACTCTTAGGCCGACATGTGGGCGCCACCGGTGATTTCGTGTGCTTGTGCGTGTTCAAAATTCATGCTACCTTTTGATCCCCAATCTCCCGCCCCTCCCCCACCTTTGGAATCTCGATTCCTACTCCAGTTCCCCCAAATCCCCCTCCTGTACTCCCTGTACCCAAGCGCACTATCATGTCGCCGGTCAACGCGGATCTCCGAGCCGGAGATCCTGAGGTCCGTCCTGCCTTCGGGCGCTGCGTGCTATTGCTCAATAGTGGCATGGCGGTGCTTGACGACCAGTTTGCTGGCAAATTGCTGATGGTAACCATCAACGGCGACCGGCCTCCCGTCTCGCCGGACGACCTTGTCAAAGCTCTTGGCATTGCGCACGGCATCCAAATAAGTGACTTCCTCCTTGTTACCTCTTGAGCATGCGTTGGTTTTCCCTTGAAGAGGAAAGGGTGATGCGGCAAAGTAGCGTAAGTATTTCCCTCAGTTTTTGAGAACCAAGGTATCAATCCAAAAGGAAGCCACACGCAAGTCCCTCTTACCTACACAAACAAACAAGAACCTTGCAACCAACGTGATAAAGGGGTTTTCAATCCCTTCACGGCCACTTGCAAAAGTGAGATCTGATAGAAATGATAAGATAATATTTTTGGTATTTTTATGATAAATACTAAAAGTAAAGATTGCAAAGTAAAAATAGATTGGAAACTTATATGATGGAAAATAGACCCGGGGGCCATAGGTTTCACTAGCGGCTTCTCTCAAGATAGCATAAATATTACTGTGGGTGAACAAATT